>BSUD01000001.1:146745475-146969706 GCA_033239045.1 Fagopyrum esculentum
GGGGGGGGGGGGTTGGTTGAATTGATGCACAAAAACTTATGAAAACGATGAATACGACAAGTAAGACAATAATGGGTGAATCTACACTAGGTTGATTCTAAACATGCAATTGCTAATTTGGTGTATTTCTTTTTCAAGTTTTTAAGTAATCTCCCGTCTCGATCATACATATGTGTTGAGCCAACTGGCATCAACACAACTTAACCTATTAAAGTTCCGTAAACCTACAAGAACAAATAATAAGTTAGCATTCAAACAAAGACAAAGGGATATAAAGAGAAGATTAAAACTGTTAAACTTATCTTTATATTTGTGTTCCTTTTCTTTAAGTAATTACAACCCGTTATTACTTAAAGTTGCTACTAGATTAAAGACCCGAACCCGGAACCTATTAATCCTAGTTGTTTACATGCACTTTAGAACCTAAGGTGATCAATCTCAAGTAATAGTTAAAATGCAATTAAACAATGGAGATCAAGGAAACACAAAACATTACTGAATAAAAACTTATATTAAAAGGACTTACAACCCAAGTAACAAAGCAGCTTCAAACCAACCCAATGTAGCAAGGGAGTTAGCAACTCATTACAATGAAAAACTCAAGTCTAAAAATGGATTTTGTGGGGAAAAGCATGCATGATTCTAGCAGTCAGCCATGAACTATTTATACTACAAAAGACACTTAATTAGGAGTAAATAGCCGGCCTAAAACAGCCACCTTTAATGCCATAAAGGTGGTGTAAACAGCCGGAGTAAAGCTTCTGGCGTTAAACCGCAAGGGCGGCCTTCAGGACCCGCAAGGGAGGTTTAGGCAGAATCGGTTGATCTTCTTCATAACCGCTGGGGCGGCTACACGGCTCCGCTGGGGCAGATCTTTAATGCACTTCAACGTCTGACCTTTCGCCTTCCTGACG
The DNA here is from genome assembly GCA_033239045.1 of Fagopyrum esculentum. Taxonomy (NCBI): domain Eukaryota; kingdom Viridiplantae; phylum Streptophyta; class Magnoliopsida; order Caryophyllales; family Polygonaceae; genus Fagopyrum; species Fagopyrum esculentum. Next base: position 146,746,390 of record BSUD01000001.1, read on the forward strand.
TTTCTGATGTCAAGGAGTAGGGCCGCCTCAAGGCCAACGCAGGGGCGGTGACACAGACTCTTCGCCTTCCAGCTCCCAAGGCGAGGCGCAGGCAGGGCGTAGTGGGAGGCGCAGGGGAGCTGGCCTTCGTCTTGTCCGGGCAAGTCACCGCAGGGGCGCCGATGGGTGGCGCAGGGGCGGTGATCTACATCCTGGCCGGCGCTGGTGAAGGTGCTGGGAGTGCTTCAGTAGGAAGTGTCACCCGTTGGGGCGGCTGCAAGGGCCCGCGGGGGCGGTGGAGCAACAAAAACTTTGCTTCTTGATCGATCTTTACTCCTAAGTGCTTATAACTCCTTCCTTAGCTTCCTTTGATCTTCTTCTTCTGGACCAAGGTGTTAGTAGCATAAACCGACACTAATGCAATAAAAAGACTCTAAAAACTACCCTAAATGATAGTGATTCCATCACCTATCAAACTCCCCCATACTTAGACCTTTTACTCATCCCGAGTAAAACAAATGACAACAATTAGACTCAATGTCTTAGAAAGCAAGGGAAAGAAAGAGAAATAATGGAAAACAAGAGAAAAACCAATAAAGAAAGAAAGAAAAAGAGAGGAAATGTGAGAAAAAGAAGATACTACCATCCTTATTGTTCCAAGAGTGGCCTACCCGGACAACCTCCTTATGACTCCCCTTCTTATGTCGCCAAAACGCCGGAAGGGAGACCTACACTCGGTGTCGCTCATCTTGCCAATGCGCTCTTTCGGGTTTTCACCTTGCCACTCTTCTTCTTTTCTCTCTTTATCTCACATCCCTCAAGTCCATTTTTGCACCAACCTAAGGTTGGTCGGACTACCTTCTTTTTACCTAAACCGCCCTTTCGGGTTTTCGGTTTATCCAAGGATTTTCATGCCTTTTTTCACTTGTTTGGCTTTTTTCTTTTCTTTTTTTTCTTTTCAAATTGATTTCAATAATGCAAAACAAAATGCCAAAAACAACTAACAAACTGTACAAGTAATGATATATATCCCTCCCCCATACTTGAAGTGCACTTTGTCCTCAAAGTGAAAATGAGTCAAAGAAAAATGTGGGAGAAGGGAAAGAAATGTACCCCTCACTAGGGTGGTCCAGATGGACCACCAGGACCCTCCTCTAGCGGATAAGGGAAGTGGAGGAAGAAGTGCTCCTTCCGGCGGTGAAGGGTGTCAATCCGGTCCTCCTAAGCCTCCATCCTCTCTCGGAATGAAGTCTCATAGCTAGCCTGCCAAGCTAGTTGTTGCGTCTCCAAGTGCTACCGATGAGCCACCTGCCAGGCATCCTGACGGTGGTCAAAGTGGGTGGTCATGGAGGAGGCGAAGCTGGACTGCCACGCCTGCTGCTGCTCAAGCATAGACCATTGATACTCTGTCTGCCATGCCTGGTGCTGTGTAGTCAAAGCAGCCATCTGAGCCTTCAGACTCTCCATGGTCTAACTGTCGTGCCCCGCCGTCGGCATCTCCTCATCAGTGTGGTGGGCCCTGCTAGAGCCAGCTGCGTACCTCCCAATAATATCAACCTGAGGTCGTCTCGGAGGGACAGGGTCAGCTGGTACATATAGGTCGGAGAGCTCTTCTCCCATCCGCAAGGGATATCTAGAAACGATGTCCCCCATCTATCTTGAGGAGCCTGCATCTCCTCAATAACCCCTCATTGTATAAGGGTGCCGCCAAACCTTCTTCCAATGGAGAAAGATCCATCACCCGTGCAGCTAGTAGTGAAATGATACCTCCTCCCACTATGTCATGAGGCTCATTCCTCCTAACCCACTTAAGAGCGGTAAGGAAGAGATATGCCCAATCCGGCACAAATTCGTTGGAGAGACAAGCATATAGCAGTGGAAGGTCCTTAAAAGCGACCTTATTCTCTTCCTTGTGTCCACAAAAGACACTCATGAAGACCTTGGAGATGAGCCTTAAATAGGGGTGAGTGAATTTGTTGGAGTACTCATCCCCTGCATGCAACTCTGGCCTAGTAGCGGCTTGCCAAAACTCCAACAGATCCGGTGTCGGAATGGGTTCCATCCAGTCATCGGAAGCTGCAATGGTCACTCCCAATACCTCTTGTATTTGAGTGTAATCCAATGTGTACTTCCTCTTGTTGTACTTGAATGAAACTCCTATACACAATTGGTCTTCCGTCTCCATTTTGAATGTTGCTATGAACTGTCTGGTGAGGTCGGTGTGTGTTGGAGCGTTCCTTATCAGAAAATCACCTAACCCGGCATTGTTAAGAAATTCCTGCATACTTTCTAACATCCCTAGATTTTCCAAGGTGGAAGCATCAAGGAACCGGGTTGCATGCACCTCCCGGCTTTGAGCAATCCTGTACCGGTCTTTCTCACCTTCCGTCAACTTGTATTTCCTTTGTGGTTCCATCTCTTGCAATTTGATCAAGTAAAAAGTAAGAAAGTTCAGCAATTTGATCAAGAGATGAACCTTCTGTCGTAATATCTGCAGGGGCGGCTGCAACAGGCGCAGGGGCAGCTCGACGCAGGGGCGGCTCGACGCAGGGGCGGCTTGACGCAGGGGCGGGAGCTTGCAGGCGCAGGGGCGGGAGAACAGCAGAAGGCGATTTTGCGAGTTCTTCGAAGGTGGTGGCGCCTTGGAGTGGCTCCGGTGTTTAGTTCGTTGGTGTAGGCGACTTTGAAGGTGGTGCAGGAGTGGAGAATAGCTGCAATCAAAGGGAGGTAGCATTTGGCACGAGGTTGGTGGCGCAAGGGCGTTGGTGGTGTGCGTCCTTGGTGTTGGTGGCGCAGGGGCGTCGGAGAGGGTGGTTGTGTGGTTGTTCTGAGGGCGCAAGGGCGTTCGCAGCTTTGAGAGAGAGAGTGTGCGTAGAGAGGTGGTAGTGTTTGGTGAGGAGGGTTGGTGGGTGGTGCGTGGTAGGTATAGGTGGTTTTTCGAGATCCTATTTTTCTTCTTTTCTGGGTAAACCCGCAGGAGCAGGAGTTGGAAACCGCAGGGCGGTGACAAGGGAGAGGAGCACGCAGGCCCAGCGCCGGGGGCGGCGCTGCGAATCTGTATCAAGGATGGCCGCCGCAGGGGCGTGGGGATGTCACCGCGGGGGCGGTGACAGGCGTGTTGCAGGCGCAGGCCAAGCGCCGGGGGCGGTGCTGGCCTGAGTGTCGCCGCAGGGGCGGTGTATCCAACCGCAGGGGCGGGTTTCTTGACAGAAGCTCCTTTTCTTATTCCTTCGGGTTGCCTCCCGAATTAGCGCCTTTGTTTTAGGTCGTTGGCTCGACGTAAGATCTCTACTTCTCTGATTTTGCCTCCTCTAGTACCATCTTGTCAATCGGATCGTCTTTGACTCCTTCAAGGTAAAGCTTTAGCCTTTGGCCGTTCACCTTAAACACCTTGTGCGTTTGCGGATCATAGAGATCCACAGCCCCGTGAGGGTATACTTCGGCTACTATGAACGGCCCTGTTCATCTTGAATGCAGCTTACCTGCAAAGAGTTTCAAACGGGATTGAAAGAGAAGTACCTTATTACCTAGCTTGAAGTCCTTCCGGAGGATGTTCCGGTCATGCCATGCTTTGGTCTTTTCTTTGTATGTGGTAGCATGGTCATATGCATCTAGCCTTAAATCCTCCAACTCTTGCAACTGGAGCTTCCGGAATTCTCCCACTTCTTCTATGTTCATGTTGCACTTCTTTACCGCCCACCAAGCCTTGTGCTCTAACTCCACCGGTATGTGGCAAGCTTTCCCAAACACGAGCCTAAAAGGAGACATTCCGATGGGAGTTTTGTAGGCTGTCCGATATGTCCATAGGGTGTCATTTAGCCTTGCACTCCAATCCTTCCGCCCGGGAGAAACCGTCTTTTCAAGGATGGTCTTTATTTCCTGGTTGGATACCTCCACTTGGCCGTTTGTTTGAGGATGATAGGTTGTTGATACTCGTTGGTGAACATGGTACTTCTTAAGGAGAGCCGTGATTGTCTTGTTGCAGAAATGGGTCCCCCTATCACTGATTAAGGCTTTCGGAATTTCAAATCTAGCAAATATATTTTCCTTAAGAAATGCAGCAACCACTTTTGAATCATTAGTTTTGGTGGCCTTTGCTTCCACCCACTTGGAAACATAGTCCACCGCAAGCAAAATATATGTGTTCCCGAATGACGTAGGAAATGGTCCCATGAAATCAATTCCCCAAACGTCCAATATTTCACAAAATATAAGAGAGGTTTGGGGCATTTCATGTCTCCTTGAAAGATTTTCCACCCTTTGGCATCTATCACACACTTTACAAAACGTAAAAGCGTCTCGAAAAATGTGTGGCCAAAAGAAACCGCCATCCAAAACTTTTCTTGCAGTTTTGTTTGCTCCAAAGTGCCCCCCACATGCTTCAGAATGACAGAAAGTTAGGACGGATTGTACCTCATTGTCTGGAATGCAACGCCGGATTACTTGATCACTACAATGCTTCCAAAGGTAAGGATCGTCCCAAACGTAGTGTCGAGCCTCAGCTTTGACTTTCTCTCGTTATGCCTTGGTGAAGTCTGGAGGATACTCTTTCATGACAATGAAGTTCACAATGTCAGCAAACCAAGGCTTAAAAGATTGAAGCTTAAGACAAACCTCTGTCGACAACTCCGCAGGGGCAACTAGACAGAGCCGCAAGGGCGGCTGGCCGTAGGGGCGGCTGGTGTGAGGCGCGGGGGCGGTTACACAACAGAGAGTTGTGTAGAATGTGTCGTCTGGAAAGCTTCCGGCTATCTCTCTTTCTTTCTCTGGTTCTTCCTCCTCTTGCACTAGTCTACTCAAATGATCTGCCACCAGGTTCTCACCTCCCTTTTTGTCCCTTATTTCTAGGTTAAATTCACTTAGGAGGAGCACCCAACGGATTAAACGGGGCTTTGCCTCCTTCTTTGCCATGAGGTACCTAAGGGTTGCATGGTTAGTGAAAATAATTACCTTTACCCCCAGTAAGTACTGCCTGAACTTCTCAAGGGCAAAGACTACTGCCAACATCTCCTTCTCGATGGTGGAGTAATTCCTTTGTGCTTCATTTAGTGTCATAGACGCATAATGGATCACATGAGAGGCCCTTCCGTCTTTTTGTCCTAAGACAGCCCTTGCAGCGTAGTCACTGGCGTCACACATGATTTCAAAAGGCTTTTCCCAATCCGGAGAACGGATGATCGGAGCGGTGGTGAGACATGATTTCAGAGTGTCAAACGCCTTCTTGCAATCCTCATCCACTATTTAGGTTACATCTTTCTTTAGCAATTCACACAGGGGAGCTGAGATATTTGAGAAGTATTTGATGAATCGTCGGTAGAAACCTGCATGACCAAGAAAAGATCGGATTTCCCAAACATTAGTAGGATAAGGTAAATTTTGAATAACATCAACCATTGCCTTATCTACCTCTATCCCTTTTGAGGATATTACATGTTTTAGCACAATTCCTTGTTCGACCATGAAATGACATTTTTCCGAATTAAGAACTAAGTTGGTTTCAACACATTTTTCAAGAACAAGTTTTAAATGCCCTAAGCATGCGTCAAAATTGTCTCCATGGACGGTAAAATCGTCCATGAAGACTTTAATAAAATTTTCTATGTATTCGGAGAAAATACTTATCATGCACCGTTGGAAAGTGCCCGGTGCGTTGCAAAGTCCAAAGGGCATTCTGCGATATAAAGTGCCAAATGGGCAAGTGAACGCTGTCTTCTCCTGATCTTCTGGTGCGATGGCTATTTGGAAATATCCCGAATATCCATCCATGAAACAGTAGTATTTATGACCTGTAAGACGTTCCAACATTTGATCAATAAAAGATAGTGGGAAATGGTCTTTTCGTGTTACCTTATTGAGCTTGCGATTGTCAATGCAAACTCTCCATCCAGTTTGTGTTTTGCTTGGGACCATCTATCCATGTTGATTTTCCACCAAGGTGATGCCTCCCTTCTTTGGAAACACTTGGGTTGGACTAACCCAACTGCTATCCGAGATAGGAAATATCATGTCCGCTTGGAGGAGTTTCAACACTTTCTTTTTGACCACATCCATCATTGGTGGGTTCAACCTCCTTTGAGGTTGCCTAGAGGGCTTGGCTTCGTCCTCAAGCAAAATCCTATGCATGCATGTGGAAGGACTTATCCCCTTGATGTCCGCAATAGTCCATCCGAGGGCCGTCTTGTGCTCCTTTAGTACGTTTACCAACTTATCTTCTTGTCCCGTGGTCAACTTATTTGAGATGATCACCGGCAAGGTATTGTGTGCTCTAAGGAAACATACTTGAGGTGTGACGGAAGATCCTTCAATTCTATTTCCGGAGCCTACACTATGGACGGAACAAGCTTTTCGCTTGGGGTTAGTAAAGTGGGCCCAATGGCCAAATTGGAGATAGGTAGCGTTTTATGCCCATCTAATTGGGCTAGGACCTCTTTCATGCTAGATGTTAACACATAATCTGATTTGAAACCATCAATGTCATGCTCAATCACATTTCTCAATTCATCCATATCAGAGTTATCAAAAACATCTTGCACAAAAGGTTCAACAACGTCAATAGCACATAGAGAATGATCATTGCTAGGAAATTTCATTGCATCATAAATGTCAAATTCCACTACTTCTCCATCAAACTCCATGGTTAATTTGCCACTAACATAGTCAATTTTAGTCCTAGCCGTTTTTAGAAATGGCCTTCCTAACAGAATGGGTGCAGCATGCGAGTCATTTTCCATATCCATTACAAAGAAATCAGCAGGAAAAATTAGGTTGTCTACCATTACTAACACATCTTCAATTATCCCTTTCGGGTACACATTAGATCTATCAGCAAGTTGTACTACAATCCTAATTTCCATTAATGGCCCAAGGCCAAGTGATTTGTAAATTGAATATGGCAAAACATTAATAGAAGCACCGAGATCAAGCATTGCTTTGTCAAAGCGGGTTTCCCCTATAACACAAGGAATGCTTACCATGCCCGGATCACTGCATTTCTTGGGCATTCTCCTTTGGAAAACTGCCGACACATGCTCACTCACTTGCACTTTCTGTTTCCTCTTTAGTTTTTGATTCTCTTGATAGTGCAAAGTTCCTTAAAAAAAGAGCATACTTAGGAATACTTTTCACCAACTTAAGGAGGGGAATGTTTACCTCGTATTTAGAGAAAGTCCCAAAAAGGTCCTTGTCCTCTATGATTCTTCGCTCCTTTAATGCTTCAGGAAAAGGGGTTGGTGGCTTTTCGGAGTACTGCGGCGGAAAGTTTGGTCGGACATAAGTATCCTTCTAAACAGGACCTTCTGTTGTGTTTTACGCAGGGGCGTCAGCTTGAAGGCGCAGGGGTGGCTCAGGGGCTGTTACCGCAGAGGGCGGGGGCAGCCAGCCGCAGGGGCGTCCTTCCTTCGGGGCTCGGCGCAGCTGCAGCTACAGGGGCGGCTGTGGGTGCGGAAATATCGACAAAGGGTTCATTTTGTGGCTCTCTTGTTGGTTCTTGTTGAATTTGCTTCCCACTCCTTAATGTTAGGGCACTAACATTCTCCTTGGGGTTTATAAACATCTGGGAAGGCATTCCCCCGGAGAGCCTTGATTCGATTCTTGAAATTGCTTCCGCCATTTGGCCAACTTGCTTTTCAAGGTTCTTGATGCTTGAAATTTTGTTGTTTGGACATGAGTAGCAAAGTGTTTAGTCAAAACCTACAACATATCTTCAGTTGAGTGATACTTACCTTGGCGGGATTGTTGTTGTTGGTTTTGTTGATCCCTCCAACGAAAATTCTGTTGGTCACGCTGTTCGCCACTTAGCGTGCGTGCAAATAAGCTTCAAATTTATAAAACTAGAATCAAGCAAGCGAACCCGCAATGTAAGGATCGATATAGTTAAGCAAGAATTCCAGAGTATCAAACACAGAGATTTGGGGGGTTAAATCCAGTTATAGAATTGTCAAGCAAGTGAATGTATGAAGCTTTGTAAATATTGGGAAAACAAAAATCCTAAAGATCCAGGAATCCAGTTGTGGCAATCGATTCAAGATATACTAAAGGTATAAGGACCGAGTTAAGAGTTGCAAAGGTATACTAATGCAAAGCAATGTACGGTGAAGTTCCAAGGCTTTATGTGACTTATCTAGAAATACTCTCTATAAAGTTTGTTGAGGCTTCAGTATAGAAAGGATCTAAAGACAAGAATTAATGTCAAATACCCAAACTTGTAATCCAAGGATCAAGACTAACTAAACCGATTAAGGTTGTGACACTCGGAATTGAGGTAGAGGTTGTTGAGGCTTCACTACCACCTAGAAAAGGCAAGCCAAGACTAAGTTAAAGCAAATCTTTAACTTTGGATTAAAGTAAAAGCAAGGTTCGTAAACTAGGAAAAATTACGGGTGGATCTTGAGATTCCACGGCCGTGGAACTCAAGAACACACCGTGATTCTGGCTCGTCGGCGATTCTCTCTAACTCTCAGGGTCCAATCTGTTTACGATCGATCTATCATCATCTAAGCCACAACTATCAACCCTTCACCTTAGAATTGCTAAAGGGTTTTAGCCAACAACAGTCATTTTGATATCAAATTCAAAATTTAAAAGAATGAAAGATTAAAACCTTCGGAAACCTTTAATAAATCTCAAATCAATCTCAATCCACAAACAAGAATGATGATGTATAACAGATTCGGAATAACACAAACCAATCACGATCCTTGATAAGAAAGAAGAACAGGATGTCAATCCGTCTTCTAATCAAACCTAAGGACAAAAGACGTGATCTCCGTACGTCCAATGAAACCCTCAATGCACAGAAGCAAGTCTCCAAGCGATGATGCTCTAAGCGCGATCTAAGCAAAAGCGTAAGCGAAGGTGACGGAATCTCTCTCTTTCCGTCCTTTTATAGGGTAAGATAGAATATGTGTCCACCCCGTTGTGTAAAAGATCATGGCTTTAAGTTGTACGTTAAAAGATCGCCTCACGGTTCCTTGGGATTCCACGCCGTGGTTTAGAGCGTGGAAATTCATCACGGTGCTTCACAACTTCCACGATCGTGTAACCCTCTGAAATGCTCCACGCTTGTCTTGCCAAAGTTCCACGGCTGTGGTTTAGAGCGTGGATTCTAGTACGGCCGTATTTTAGGGCGTTGAAAACAAGTAGCTCGTAATTCTCCTTTGTTTTGTGTCATTCTTCAACTTAGCATCTTCCTTAGCTCCCTTGTTGTGTCCTCAATCCTTGGACATGCTCAATCCATCTGCATTCTCCCTTGATTCGTCCGGTTTTAACTCTTATTTGCCTACAATCAACACAAAGCTTATGTAGACCTCTATATCGACAATATAGATAAACTAACTCACAATTGCTTCAATGCTTTATCAATGAACACCAATATGGATGAAATACACTTAGAAAACGTGCCTAAAATATCACAATATTTCATGCTAACAAATAACCCCATACTTTCCACTTGCTTGTCCCCAAGCAAGGTCTTTCAAAAGCTTTAAAACACAAGTTAGGATGAAATATGTGTACACTCTCAAAACCAAAACTTCTTTTAGATGAATGTGCTTTCTAGTCAATAGATCATTCTCAAATCTTGCTTCATTTGTTTATAGGACTTTCATACACATAATCAAAGAGTAAAGAGTAAAGAAAGCTCATAAATTAATCAAACTTCCATGTAAACATCATAACCTTCAAACATTATCAAAATCAATCATAAGAAACTTCAATTTAGATCACCAAGTCATATATCATTATCTTGATCTTAAGGACTTTCAAACAAGGTCTAGAATGCGGAAAGGGAAGGAAAACTTTAAGGAATGTGGTGCATGAATCCGGGAAAGTGGATAACTAACTCTTTTCTTTTTCTCTTGCGGTTTCCGCAACACTTTCAACTTAGAGCTTCGCTCTCTTCTTTTCAATTCATTTTTCGACTTTACTTTTGGAGTTATGGATAGAGGTGCACAAAAACCGAAGCCTAGGAGATTGGCGTTTCTCATTTTTACGAGATGCCTCAAACCCTTGATGCACATACCATAATCCGCTAGGAATATCGCTCAATCCGACTTTGGCAAGACACAAACACCCGCCTATGTGAATGGTGCCGAGTTACTCATCGTCATGATTGATTTCCCCAAACCTATAATTTCTTTCTATTCTTTTGAATGTAAAATATTGCTTTCATGGCCCTCCCACATCAAACATGCCAAATATCAACTCCTCCAAATTCCCGGATAGGTAAAGGAGGTCATTATTTCATTGAGGGGCTAAATGATCAAAGAAAGAAGAAAGAAAATCGAATTGCCTTAATCATCTCAAAAAGAAGTATAAGAACTTATCATGTGATTTCAACCTTGATTTCTCAATATGATTTAGGTAACATTCATCACATTATGAAACTTGCAAAAGAGGAATAATCAACTCATCAAATTTCTTTTCAATTCACTAATTGTTTAAACATGCGATTGTCATCAAAACTTAATTCACAAGTAGTGATTATCATGGAAATCATCTCTATCCTTAGAAGCACAAAATTTTCAAAATTTTTCAAATTTTTATGGGTTTTTCAAAGGCTTTTTCATGCAGTGCAATAATGAAACGTGTAACAATAGAATGAACATGCAAGGTAGTCTCGATAAAAGCATACAAAGTGAGTAAGAGTTATTACAAACTATTAGTCACACCCCACCCCATACTTGGAACAAACATTGTCCCTAATGTTCAAAAAGAAAAAGAAGAAAAGAAAGAAAGAAAAAAAGAACTCACAAAATGGTGGTGGAGCGGCTAAAACGGTCGATCATCAATGTCGTCACTGAGGTGGAGGCGGTGGTGGAAACGGGAAGAAGCCTGGATCATAGTTCTGCCCAAACTGCTGGCGGTATATATCTCTCATCATGCGGTCATGATCGTCGGCTCGTGCATCCCTAGCATCTACACGGATCTCCAAAGCTCCGACCCTGCTGGAAAGGTCGGTAACCCACTCTGGCAACTGCTTGTACCAACCAGGCGGTTGGTTGTACCACGCCGGTGCATCTGAAGGTGATGGTGCAGGTGGTGGCTGTGCATGCCAAGGCGGTGGAGCTCCCATCCAATCCGGCTGAGTGCTATACCTTGAAGGAGGATCCGCCATCCAAGTAGGCCTCTCGCTCACTTTAGCACGGCGAGAGGAAGAACTTGAAGCTCTAGTAGGGCGGGGAGAGTGTCTAGGAAGGTCAGGAACTGCATCCGGATGATCCGGGAATGTACCAAAGTCATGATCAGCTCCTCCTCCCTCAAACTCGTCATCCCCTCTCATCTCCTCCTCTACAACTGGTGGTGGTGGAACATAGGGAGGGGCTACTAATTTGTTCACATGCATGGCAGCGAACGTCGCCTTCTAGTTATGGCATCCAGCCATAATGGAATACTCAGGAAGCTACTCAATGCCTCTCCCTGTCCTACTATCCCAAGGCATAGCAGCATACGGTGGACCTCTATGTGTGGGGAAGATGAGGCCTCTAGTCATGAGGGCCTGAAGTCCTAGGGGTCTAGCTGCGATGCGGGTGCAAGCTGAGAAGTCTACCCCTAACTGTCTAGCAAGGTGGGTGACCATCCCACCGTATCCAATGTTGCCAACCCTCTTATTTTTTAGCTTGCTCATAGTAGCAACTAAGAGGGTGGCGCAGTCAGCTGGCCTGCCATACAACATACTGTAAAGAAGAAACAACTCATCTAGGGAAGAGACACTCAGAAAGCACTCTATGGGCAATCTTCAAGGCTAAGGGGTAGATATACTTAGCCTTGGTATCAGCAGGTTGCCAGCGGTCCTCGCTAGCATAAATCATAGCAATCTCCTCCCAGAAATCCTTGGCGTACACGCCATTGGGGAATCGACCATTAAAGGTCTCTTGGAACCCAAAGAAGGCTCCAAACTCTCTAATAGAGAAATCATAGTTTCTCTCCATCAGCCGGAAAGAAACTGTCCTGTCAACATGGCTATGCTCAAAGGAAACTACAAACTCCCTAGTAATCTCCTCATAAGCATCTTCCCGAATAGCGGAGAAGATGACTAAACCGGCTTTATCCAAAAGCCATGTGAGATCTCCTATCACATGTAGAGGCTCTAACTCCCCAAGCAGTAAGTATCTAGGCCCTATGACCGTCCTCTCCTCGATCCTCTCTAAGGCATCTAAATGATCCTCATGGATAGTAGGGATCCTAGGGGGATGTGGTGATGGTGATGATGGAGGTGATGGAGGCTCAACGAGTGGTGCTCTAGAAGAGGAAGCATTGTTGCCTTTCCTCTTTTTGTTCTTATTCCTACCAAACACTCTCCTTACAAAATCCATTTTCTGTTGTAAACCACGGTCTGTTCTTCAGATTCCACGGCCGTGGAAAGTCCAGAAACCGTGGTTCGTCTCGAAAATTCTCAAAACTCAGCAAAATCACACCAAACTCAGCAGCAAGCAACCCTAGACTAATTTCCGTCAAATTCCAATCAGTTATCCTAAAAATTCTAGCAAAAACGAAGCCGAATCGACAAAGAGAAGGAAAGAACGAAAAACCTAGGTTTTCGGATTTTGGAATCCGAATTCTATCTTCTCCGGTAAATTGCCGCTCGAATTGTTGCTTGGATCTTGTTGGTGATTGGATTTGCTTCAGTTTTTGCCAAAGAATTGTCAAAAACGATTAACGAACGAGGAACTGAGAGATGGGGAGAGATTACGGCGAAATAGGCGTGGTTTTGGGATTGTTTTGTGGTGTTTGTGAAGAAACGTGGTTTATATAGTGGCCGTAAAAAGTTTTGAAAATCACGGTCTATCGGGGTGTTCCACGGCCGTGGAAATGTACGGAACCGTGGTTTTGGTTATTTTTCTCAGGCTTTCGAAAATTACGGTCACTGTAGCTGTCACGGCCGTGGTTTTGGCCGTGGAACTCTCTGTAATGTGTCAAAGTCCAAGTTTCGTCAATTTTCTTCAAACTTTTCCTTCCCTTTTCTTTTCCACTGTTCCTACATCCAAAAACACGAACATACCGGAAGGTATCGAAGGCAAAACAAAGCAAAACGTCTAAACTAAACTAGTCTATGAATCAAAAACAAAAAATGTGAATGCAATACCTTGGGTTGCCTCCCAAGAAGCGCTTTGTTTAAGGTCCGTAGCTAGACTAAATTCGCACTTATTCGAGTGCGGTGGGCGCGAACTCTTCAGCTTGGAGTTCCGGTGTATACTTCTTGAGTCGTTGACCGTTCACCTTAAAGCTTCCGCCCTTTTCACCCAATACTTCAACTGCACCATGGGGAAAAACACGTTTGATTAGAAAAGGTCCAGTCCAACGAGATTTAAGCTTACCTGGAAAGAGACGAAGCCTTGAATTGAAGAGGAGAACTTGATCTCCTTCTTTGAGGTCCTTTGGGATGATATGCTTATCATGCCAACTCTTCACTCTTTCTTTATAGATCTTGGCGTTTTTGTAGGCGTTCAAGCGGAGTTCTTCAAGCTCATTGAGGTCCAAGAGACGCTTCTCTCCCGCTTCCTTCATGCTGAAGTTCAACCACTTGATTGCCGAAAACGCCTTGTGCTCAAACTCTACCGGTAAGTGACAAGACTTCCCCTTCACAAGGTTGTATGGTGTAGTTCCGATGGGAGTCTTATATGCAGTCCGGACGCCCACAATGCATCATCTAGCTTCAAGGACCAATCCTTCCTAGTCCTTGAAACCGTCTTCTCTAGGATTCCTTTGATCTCCCGGTTTGAGATCTCCACTTGTCCACTAGTTTGTGGATGATAAGGGGTGGCGATCTTGTGAGTCACCCCATACTTAGCTAGAAGAGCTTCAAAACGGCGGACAATGAAGTGAGAACCTCCATCACTAATGATAGTCCGTGGTGTCCCAAATCGTGGGAAGATGGTCTTGTTAAAGAACTTAATCACTACCATGGCATCATTGGTGGGAGAGGCAATTGCTTCAACCCATCTTGAAACATAATCAACCGCTAAAAGTATGTATTGGTTTCCACAAGATGATGGGTAAGGTCCCATGAAGTCTACTCCCCAAACGTCAAAGATCTCCTCCTCTTGGATGTTGTTGAGAGGCATCTCATTCCTCCTAGATATATTTCTTGTTCTTTGACAAGCATTGCAGTAGGAAACAAAGGTTTGCACATCTTTAAATAGAGTAGGCCAAAAGAATCTAGATTGCAATACCTTAGCGCTAGTCTTGTTCGAACTAGCGTGTCCTCCACAAGGTAGTGAATGACAATGGCGGATGACACTTTGCATCTCATCTTCCGGCACACATCGCCGAATAATGCCATCCGGACCTCTCTTAAAGAGGAGAGGTTCATTCCAAAAGTATTCCCGAACATCCTTAAAGAACTTCTTTCTTTGTGCGTAGGATAATCCGGGCGGTAATTCCTGACAGACCAAATAGTTAACAAAATTAGCAAACCATGGTTCGTTACCATTGGTGATTACATCGATGCACTCCTCTATGATGTGTATATACTCTTCCGGAAAGGAGTCATCTATAGGTAGATGGTCGTCTTCTAGATGTGTTAGACGACTCAAATGATCCGCAACAGAATTTTCCGAACCCTTCTTGTCGCGAATCTCTAGATCGAATTCTTGTAGAAGAATCCATCTAATTAGCCTTGGCTTCGCATCCTTCTTTGCAAGGAGATACCGGATCGCAGCATGATCCGTGTATACAATCACCTTTGCACCTACAAGATATGAGAGAAATTTGTCAATTGCATATACAATAGCTAAGAACTCTTTTTCGGTAGTGGCGTAGTTGAGCTGCGCCTCATCTAGCGTCTTGCTAGCGTAGTAGATAGCATCTGTTCGCCCTTCCTTTCTTTGTCCAAGGACAGCTCCTATAGCTACGTCACTTGCATCACACATAACCTCAAAGGGAAGATTCCAATCCGGAGGTTGGATAATCGGGGCTGAGATTAGAGCTTCCCGAATCATATTAAACGCATCTAAGCATTCCTGCGAAAACTCAAAAACTGCATCCTTCATCAATAGATTAGTAAGCGGTTTTGATATTTTAGAGAAGTCTTTTATGAAACGCCTATAAAATCCAGCATGTCCTAGGAAACTTCTTATCCCTTTCACCGAAGTTGGGGGAGGAAGCTTTTCAATTGTCTCTATCTTAGCTTTATCCACCTCAATCCCTCTAATAGAGATTAAGTGTCCTAATGCAATGCCTTCTTTCACCATAAATTGTCACTTCTCCCAATTAAGAACTACGTTAGTGTCTTCACACCTTTGTAATACAAGAGCAAGGCTAGAAAGGCAATTGTCAAAAAAGGAACCATAAACGGAAAAGTCATCCATAAAAACCTCCATGATTTCCTCTATATATTCCGAGAAGATGGCCATCATGCACCTTTGAAAGGTGGCTGGGGCGTTGCAAAGCCCGAACGGCATCCTCCTATAGGCAAACGTACCCCACGGGCACGTGAATGTGGTCTTCTCTTGATCATCCGGGTGTATCGGAATCTGAAAGAAACCACTATAACCGTCAAGATAGAAAAAGTGTGAATGTTGTGCTAACCTTTCAAGCATTTGATCGATGAAGGGTAGTGGGAAGTGATCCTTCCTCGTCGCGTTGTTTAGCTTGCGGTAGTCTATACACATCCGCCATCCTGTTACGGTTCGTGTAGGAATGAGTTCGTTGTTTTTGTTGGTGATGACCGTCATCCCTCCCTTCTTCGGAACCACTTGTACGGGACTCACCCATTTGCTATCGGAGATAGGATAGATGATAACTGCATCTAGTAGTTTAAGAATTTCCTTCTTGACATCCTCCTTCATGGTCGGATTTAACCGCTTTTGAGGTTGTTGCGAAGTTCTAAAGTCCTCTTCCATTAAGATCTTATGCATGCATAGGGAAGGTTTGATTCCAATTAAATCCTCTATAGTATATCCTAAGGCTTTCCTATGTTTCTTAAGGACAACCATAAGCTTACTATGTTCATCTATACTCAAATCGGAACTAACAATTACCGGAAAGGTAGAATTAGGTCCAAGAAATGCGTACCTTAGATGTGTAGGAAGTGGTTTCAATTCCATCACTATCGGAGTTTCCAATGGCTCTTGAGGAGCATCCGATGCTTCCTTAGAAGTGTCTAAGGATGTAGAAGGTGTTGGAGAAGGATCAAGAGAAGTTGTAGAAGAGACACAATTTCCTTCGAACTCACCCAAAATTACGGCATCCCTGCCTTCTTCACGGCCGTGATTTTGGGCGTGGAAAGTAAATACGGTGGCTCTGTTTCCCCCACGGCCGTGTAAGTCTCTGGAGTGCTCCACGCTTTTGTTGGTGAAATCCACGGCCGTGGAATAGGCCGTCTGACCGTGGATCCGTACGTTTTCTGCCTCATCGTGGAGTTTCTCGAACTCTTCTTCACACACTTCTTCTTGTGTTTCTAAGGCTTCAATTGCCTCATTGCACTCCTCTTCTTCCCCTATATCCATTATGCTCATAGAAATAACTTTTTGCAAGGGATCTTTGAAGAGAATAGAACTTACCTCCTCTCTAGATAGCTCTTCATCTTGGATATTGAATATATCCTCATCAAAGGTTGGTTCCTTCACCAAAGTGGAAAGAACGAACTCTACCTTCTCTTCTCCTATGTCGAAGGCGAGTCTAGCATTCTTGCAATCGACTATGCAGCCGGATGTTGCAAGAAATGGTCTTCCGAGAATGATCGGGACCGGACTATCTGCAGGAATGTCAAGCACAACAAAATCTATAGGAACATAGAACTTACCAAGCTTGACCGGGACGTCTTCAACTATACCGACGGGACGAGTTATGGAACGGTCCGCCATGTACAACGTCATCTTCACCGGTTTAGGGTCGCCTAAACCGATCTTCCTTCATAAGGCAAGCGGGATGATGCTCACGCTTGCTCCCAAATCACATAATGCATCATATGTGACATCTCCCACTCCTATGGGAATACAAAATGACCCCGGATCCTTTAGCTTTGGGGGCATCTTCTCTTTCATGGTTTTGATGAGATCCGATGAATCCGAACTCATCTTAACCTCTCCAAAATCCTCTACCTTTCTCTTGTTAGAGAGGATCTCCTTTAGGAACTTTCTATAAGCCGGCATACCTACGATTGCATCAATGAAAGGTATATTAATATGCAGTTTGCTCATGAGTTCAATAAACTTACCGAATTGCTTGTCTAGACGCGCTCTTGCTCTAGATTGCGGGAACGGTAGGGGAGGTTTGTAAGCTGGAGGAGGAACGTAGACATCTTCCTTCTCCTTCCCCCTTTCTTTCTCTTTCCCAACGGGGACTTCTACAAACTTAGCCTGCGGGTCGGTAGTTGTTACTCCGCTCCTAGTTGTGATTGCCATCACCCTTCCTTTTGGGTTGTCCTCCGTCTTTCCTGGAAGGTTCCCTTGATTCCTAGGAACTTCCTCCGCATGAATAAACATTTGGTTTTCTAAAACCTTTTGGTCTTTATCAACCTTAGTTATGTGATCATCAACCTTGATGATGCGAGTCTCCAATCCTTGAAGCTTGCCCAAAATTATTTCCAACATGGGATCGGGCTTCTCTTTCCTCCTGGCTTTTCAAAGGAGTGGAAGAAGAGGAAGGTGGAGTTAGTGAATTTTCTGAATTGGAAGAATAAGAATTACCGGAATTTTGTTGGTTGAGACGCCAATTGTTGTTGTTTGAACCCCTATTGTTGTTCCAATTGTTGTTCCGGTTGTTGTTGTTGTTGTTCCAATTGTTCCGGTTGTTGTTCCGGTTGTTGCGGTTTGTATTCTCATTCCCATTGTGGTTATTGTTGTTGCCTAAATAACCCACATCTTGTTCCTTGTGCTTCGGAAAGTTGGTTTTGATGGCTTCCTTCAATTCTTTAATCTCCGTATTGAGAGAAAAGATTTGAGTTTGAGCTGCTTGTGATAGCTTTGCTCCTTAATCCACATGATTGGCCTCCACTTTCTGATGAGAATACTTCTCAATGACTCGCGCTTGATTCTCAATGAAGTCCCAAGCGGCATCTTTCCTCATGTCCATGAATGTACCACATGAAAGGGATTGGAGCTTGAATTGTGTCTCCACATTCAGCCCCTTATAGTATATCTCCAATAGCGCCAACTTGGATATGCCATGATGTGGGCAATCCAATAGCAAATCCTGAAATCTTTCCCAAGATTGAAAGAAACTTTCGTTAGATCTCATAGAAAATGCATTAATCTTACCTCTCAACTCCGCCGTTTTGGATGGCGGAAAGAACTTAGTGAGGAATTCCGAAGAAAGATCCTCCCATGTTTCAAGCTTCCCACTTGGAAGAGCTTGATACCAAGACAATGCTTTCCCCTTCAAGGAGAAGAAGAAAGGCTTGAGTTTGTAGCTGTTGGTAGTTGCATTCTTTGGCTTCATTGTCTCCATCGTGATCTCAAAATTTTGTAGATGTTGGTGTGGAGATTCAGCGCTTGTTCCCCCAAATTGATTTTGGCGGACAATAGTAATAACTTGCGGGCTGAAGCTAAACCCTTGTGCATCATCAGCATCAAAGTTCACACCTAAACGGCGTGGTTGCTGCGTTAGATCCATCCTTTGGCCAAGAGTTCTTGGCTCCTCATCCACACGTTCGACTCTCGCACCTCTAGGTGGAACACGGCGATTTGCAGCTGGCCGTGGGAAGAATGGGTTCACATTGATCGTTGGATCAATTTCCTCTAGTGGTGGCATGGAAGAGTTGCTATCCTCATTGGATGAGTTAGCTCTAACCGATCTTCCCGGTCTCCTTCTTCTCTTTTTCTCCTTGAGGTTGTTTATTTCCAACCTCATTTGGAACATCATGTCCGATAGATCATCAACTTTCGTCTGATGACGATCCATTTCTTCCCTACGAGTCTTTTCACACCATTGGAGTTGAGCTTCCTTTTCCGCTAACTCCGTTTGGTAATCACGTTCTCTTTCTTCAACCATTTTTCTTTCCTTAAGTTTTCTCCTCAAAGTCCTCTCAAGCTCTTGATCAAGAGGTAAGAAGTCTTCGTTGTTCCTAGTGTTAGCATGAAATATTGTGATAGTTTAGGCACGTTTTCTAAACGTATTTGATTCATATTGATAGTCTTTGATTGAACTTTGGTGCATATGTGAGCTAGTATTACCTATATTGTCGATATGGATGTCTACACTAGTTCTATGTTGATTATAGGTGATTTGGAGCTATTTCCGAACGGAATCGAGCAAAAGAGGAATTGATTGAGTGAGTCCATAGATTGAGGACATTCTTAGGAAGCAAATTGGAGTTTAGCCTGAGGAATGCACGAGGCTAGGGAAGAATCACATTCTTGCCCTAAACCACGCTTTAAAATACGGCCGAATTACAAACCACGTTCAGTTCCACGGCTGTGGAACCTTGTGTAGAAAAGCGTGATGCATTCCAGTAACTATTACGGTCGTGGAATATATGCAGCAAACCGTGACATTTTCCACACCTAGAATTACGGTCGTGGAAACTTCCACGACCGTGATCTTGGCGAATCTTTTTCGCCACACTTTGAAGCCACGATCTCTTGAAGATTGGGCCGGGCCGATGTTTTGCCCTACAACTATAAAAAGACGGACGAAAGGAGATTCCATCATCGACGCTTAGGATCGTTTACGCCCGCTACCTCATTTTACACCGTTGCTTGGAAGTATTGATCATCTCATTGGAGATCGAAGTTCGCATCGGGGAATTGCCCAAATCTCGCATTTTTGGTGGAGATTGCTGTTGAGATCTCCGGATTGGCGGAAGATCAAAGCTTTTGGAAGATTTTGCAAGAAGATCTCTCTTCTTGTTTAGGTTTGATTTGGAAAACGGATTGACATCCCGTTTTCCCTTCTTTCCTAAGGTTGTGATTGTTTACTTTAGTTTGAATCCTTTGACAATACTCGTTCTTGATTGTGACTTTGAGATTGGTTTGAAGATTATTGAAAGTTCTTGAAAGTTTTCATCTTTCTATCTTTTAATTCTTGAATTGATATCAACATGACTGTTATTGGCTAGAAACCTTTAACAATTCTAAGGTGAAGGGTTGATAGTTGTGGCTTAGATGATGATAGATCGATCGCAAACAGATTAGACCCTGAGAGTTCGAGAGAATCGTCGACGAACCCTAAATTACGGGCTGTTCTTGAGTTCCACGACCGTGGAATCTCAAGATCCAACCGTAATTTCCCTCAAGTTTACGAACCTTCTTTTACTTTAATCCAAAGTTAAAGATTTGCTTTAACTTAGTTTAGACTTGTCTTTTCTAGGTGGTAGTGAAGCCTCAACAACCTCTACCTTGATTGTGAGTGTCACAACCTCGATCGGTTAAGTTAGTCTTGATCTTTGGGTTATAAGTTTGGGTATTTGACACTAATTCTCATCTTTAGAATCTTTCTATATTGATCCTCAACAACCTGTATAGAGAGTGCCTTGTAGGTGAGTTACATAGGGTTTTTGGTACTTCACCGTACGATTACCTTACATTAGCATACCTTTGCATATCTCAACTCTGTCTTTATATCATTAGTATATCTTGAATCGATTGCCACAACTGGATACTTGGATCTTTAGGATTGTTGTTTTCCCAATATTTGCAAAACTCTCATATTTACTCGCTTGACAATCTACAATTGAATTCGTTCCCACCCAAATCCCTGTGTTCGATACTCTGGAATCCTTGCTTAGCTACGTCGATCCGTACACTGCGGGTTCGCTACTTGATTCTAGTTTTATAAATTTAAAGCTTATTTGCACACACCTTTAGGGGCGAACAAGTTTTTGGCGCCGTTGCCGGGGATTTGGTTTCGGCCGAATCCGGTTGCCGGTTGTCAAGCTTGGGAGCTTGCTCTCGTTATTTGATATTACTTTGAGTGCATGCGCAGGTCTAGGAACACCGAAGATCTCTTACCTCTTGATCAAGAGCTAGAGAAAACCTTGAGGCAAAAGCGCAAGGAAAAGAAGATGGCTGAAGAAAACGAACGTGATTTTCAGGCGGAGTTGGCGGAGAAAGAAGCTCAACTCCGATGGAATGAGAATCTTCGCCGGGATGAGATGGATCGTCATCAATCCCAAGTTAACAATCTACAGGATCAGATGTTCCAAATGAGATTAGAAATGAGCGACCTTAAGAATAAAGGAATCAAGAAATCCTCAAGAAAAGCATCAAGATCTAGAAGAAGGAGAAGTCATTCATCCGCTGATGATAGTAACTCTTCCATGCCACCGTTAGAGGAGATTGATCCTACGGTCAATGTGAATCCTTTCCATCCACAAGAGGCTGCTAATCGTTGTGCTCCACCTAGGAATGCGAGGATCGAACGTGTGGATAATGAGCCAAGAACTCTTGGCCAACGAATGGATCCAACACAACAACCACGCCGTTTGGGCGTGAACTTTGATGCTGAAGATGTACAAGGGTTTAGCTTCAACCCTCAAGTTATTACTCTTGTTCGCCAAAACCAGTTTGGCGGTACAAGCGCCGAATCTCCACACCAGCACTTGCAGAACTTTGAGTGTATGATGGAGACGATGAGACCGAAGAGCGCTACTACCAACAGCTACAAGCTTAAACCCTTCTTATTCTCTTTGAAAGGGAAAGCGTTGTCTTGGTACCAAGCTCTTCCTAATGGGAAACTAGACACGTGGGAAGACCTTTCCGCGGAGTTTCTCACCAAATTCTTTCCGCCTTCCAAAACGGCGGAACTTAGAGGTAAGTTTAATGCTTTTTCTATGAGACCTAACGAAAGATTGTTTCAATCTTGGGAAAGGTTTCAGGATTTGCTCTTGGATTGCCCTCATCATGGCATATCAAAACTTGCCTTGCTGGAAATCTACTACAAGGGGCTAGATGCGGGAACGCAATTCAACCTCCAATCCCTCTCATGTGGAACGTTCATGGACATGAGAGAAGATGACGCTTGGGACTTCATTGAGAAGCAAGCAAGAGTCATAGAGAAGTATTCCCACCGGAAAGTGGAGGGAAATCGTGTGGAGCAAGGAGCAAAGCTCACACATGAAGCTCAAAATCAGATTTTCTCCCTCAACAATGAGATCAAAGAGTTGAAGGAGGCTATCAAGACCAACTTCCCAAAGCAACAAGGGAAGGATGTTGGTTATTTGGGCTACAACAATGGCAGCAACAACAATAACCGGGGCAACAACCGGAATAACAACTAGAATGGAAACAACAACAACCGGAACAACGATTGGAACAACAATAGGGGTTCAAACAACAACAATTGGCGCCCCAATCAACAAAATTCTGGTAACTCTTATCCTTCCAATTCTAATTCACTAACTCCACCTTCCTCTTCCTCTACTCCTTTGAAAAGCCAGGGGCAATCATCTAATGGAGGAAACACTTCGGGGAAGGAGAAGCCCGATCCCATATTGGAAACAATTTTGGGAAAGCTTCAAGGGTTGGAGAACCGCCTCATCAAGGTTGATGATCAAGTTTCTAAGGTTGATAAAGCTCAAAAGGTTTTAGAAAACCAAATGTTCAACCACGCGGAGGAAGTTCCTAGAAATCAAGGGAAGCTTCCAGGAAAGACGGAGGACAACCCTAAAGGAAGGTTGATGGCGATAACAACTAGGAGCGGAGTGACTACCACCGATCCGCAACCTACGTTCGTTGAAGTCCCAGTAGAAAAGGACAAGGAAAAGGGGAAGGAGAAGGAAGACGTCTATGTTCCTCCTCCAGCTTACAAACCTCCCCTACCATTCCCTCAATCTAGAGCGCGAGCGCGCCTATACAAACAATTCGGTAAGTTTATAGAACTCATGAGTAAGCTGCATATTAATATACCGTTCATTGATGCTATTGTAGGTATGCCAGCTTATGGCAAGTTCTTGAAGGAGCTTCTCTCTAACAAGAGGAAACTAGAAGATTTCGGAGAGTTCAAAATGAGTTCGGATTCTTCGGATCTCATCAAGACCATGAAGGAGAAAATGCCCCCAAAGTTGAAAGATCCGGGGTCATTTTGCATTCCCATTGGAGTGGGAGATGTCACATATGACGCTTTATGTGACTTAGGAGCAAGTGCGAGCATCATACCACTTGCGTTGTGCAGGAAGATCGGTTTAGGCGAACCTAAACCGGTGAAGATGACGTTATACATGGCGGATCGATCCATCACTCGCCCCGTCGGTATTGTAGAAGACGTCCCGGTCAAGCTAGGTAAATTCTTTGTCCCCATTGATTTTGTCGTGCTTGACATTCCTGCAGATAGTCCGGTCCCGATCATACTCGGAAGACCGTTCCTTGCAACTTCCGGCTGCATGGTCGATTGCAAAAATGGAAGACTCGCTTTTGATATTGGAGAAGAGAAAGTAGAGTTCGTTCTTTCCACTCTAGTGAAGGAACCAATCTTTGATGAGGATATTTACGATATCCAAGATGAAGAAGGTTTATCTAGGGAAGAGGTAAGTGCAATTCTCTTTAACGATCCTTTACAAAAAGTCATTACCGTGAGTCTAACAGATGTAGGGGAAGAAGAAGAGTGCAAAGAGGAAATAGAAGCCTTAGAAGCACAAGGAGAGATGCATGAAGTGGAGTTTGAGAAAATCCACGATGAGGCTGAGAATGTTAGATTCCACGGTCATACCCTGTATTCCACGACCGTGGATTTCACAACCAAAATCAACCTCCATTCCAGGGGATTACACGGCCGTGGAACATATAGAGAGCCCGTAATTCTGACCGTGGAAGAGGGTGATCGGCATAATTCTTCAACTTCTTTTGATTCTTCTCCAACTCACTCAACACCCTTAGAAACTTCTAAGGAAACGTCGGATGCTCCTCAAGGATCATTGGAAGCTCCGAAAGTGATGGAACTCAAACCACTTCCTACTCATCTAAGGTACGCTTTTCTTGGATCTAATTCTACCTTTCCGGTTATTGTTAGCTCCGAATTAAGCATAGATGAACATGAACAGCTCATGATTGTCCTTAAGAAACATAAGAAAGCCATAGGCTATACTATTGAGGACTTAGTAGGACTTAAACCCTCCCTATGCATGGATAAGATACTAATGGAGGAGGACTTTAGAATTTCAAGACAACCTCAAAGGCGGTTGAATCCGACCATGAAGGAGGTTGTCAAGAAGGAAATTCTTAAACTTCTTGATGCAGGTATCATCTATCCTATCTCCGATAGCAAGTGGGTGAGTCCAGTTCAAGTAGTTCCAAAGAAGGGAGGAATGACGGTCATCACCAACAAGAACAATGAACTCATTCCTACCCGAACCGTGACTGGATGGCGAATGTGCATAGACTACCGCAAGCTCAACAACGCAACGTGGAAAGATCACTTTCCATTGCCATTCATCGATCAAATGCTTGAAAGGTTAGCACAACATTCACATTTTTGCTACCTTGACGGTTATAGTGGTTTCTTTCAGATTCCGATACATCCGGATGATCAAGAAAAGACCACATTCACGTGCCCTTGGGGTACGTTCGCCTATAGGAGAATGCCGTTCGGGCTTTGCAACGCCCCAACCACCTTTCAACGGTGCATGATGGCCATCTTCTCCGAATACGTAGAGGAAATCATGGAAGTCTTCATGGACGACTTCTCCGTATACGGTTCCTCTTTTAACGATTGCCTTTCCAACCTTTCTCTTGTTTTGCAAAGGTGTCAAGACACTAACCTAGTGTTCGCTCCAAACGGTGTGTGCAAGCTTTAAATTTATAACCCTAGACTTAAGCTTAAAACAAGGATGCGAACCCGCAGTGTACGGGTCAATCGTAGTAAAAGCAAGAAAATTCCAGGGGTCGATCACATGGACTTAGTGAAACAAAGTCCAATACGGTATGCTAGTGTTGATGCTAACCACAAGAGCAAGTATACAATCAAAGATGAATAAGATGTCAAATAAGCAAACATGCAATTCTAGGGATTAAAGCATCTAGTTGTGGTTCCAACTCAAGATCTATAGATAAGTGGACAAAGCTGAGATTTTTGCATGGGGAAGGTGTTTCTAAAGTGGAGTAGATCACCGGGTAAGTCTCACTACACACTAATCCCAAACCGTAACTCCTATTACCGGGTAAGTCTCAAGGAATTAAGATAAAGAACTATTGCCGCAAACTAACACACCATCTAAGGGAATAGAATCAACCTTTACCGGGTAAGTCTCAGGCTAACTCACAAAGATGGGATGGAAGCACACTCAAACCCCAATAAAGGACAAGCCTTTATTACCTACACTTATGATCGTTGGTATACAAACTAAGGAATTACCGGGTAAGTCTCATCCTAAGCTTGCTTTGAACCAGAAAGGTATAATAAGAATAGGATTTGGCAAACTCTAACACATTAACTCTCAGTTAAGGATCGGATAAGCCACCTCGGTCAGCCAGTTTCCACCCCGGCCGAGATGTTCATCGACTGAACGAGATGCTTAGGGTTAAGGTTAAAGACTCGAACTTTCAGGATCCTACTGTGATTAAGATCATTCTATCATTGTTTTTCCCACAACCTTCAGCCAATCACCCTAGAATCACACAAGGAAATTAGCCACTCATCATCATAATGAAAGTATTAAATATATGGGAAGAAGGTGAATATTTGAACAAAGAAGAATTTAATGAAAACACTTCAATAACTGAATCAAATATCACACAAAAATCGTTCCTTGGATAATAATCCAACAAGACAAGACAATCAAGGAAAGGAATTGAAGACAATCTTACAAAACCCTCCAAAAAGCTATAAAGCTATAGTCTTCAAATCTTCCTTCAACCTTCAAAAAGGTTCTTCGAATCTCCCAAATTGGAGTATGATGCGGCTGCTGCGCGTGTATGCGGGATTTCTAACTGTAAGCGGATGTTTGCAGCCTCTAAGCATGATCGGATTTGTGGAAAATCCAATCCTTTTTATAGGAAAAATAAACCTCCAAAGATAATAAATCTTAAGAAGATATATTCCCATAAAAATAGGTAAAATATATGATTCTGCATATCTCCTTCCTTCTAGAAGCTCAGCCCAAAAATATAAGATCACTTTCCAACTTTAAAAGATCTCAGCCAAGAATAAAATATTCTCGCCGCGTCCTAGGTGTTCGCCTCGGTCGAGTCGGTGTCTCTGGATCGCCTCGGTCGAGATGAATCTCTGGGCAACCGAGGTGATCATAACTGAGTGTAGAATCTCTCAAAAACTGGTCCAAAGTAAATCTTTAATCCATGGATATGCTTCCTGAAGGATTCCTTTTTGCTCCTCAATGTAGCTTCAAATGACTCTTGACTCCTTTTGCTCCTTTTCGATGCAAAACGTACCATATTACCTGCAATTACAACGAAACTAGGTGTAGACCTCGATTCTCGCAAAGGTAGATG
The DNA here is from genome assembly GCA_033239045.1 of Fagopyrum esculentum. Classification (NCBI taxonomy): domain Eukaryota; kingdom Viridiplantae; phylum Streptophyta; class Magnoliopsida; order Caryophyllales; family Polygonaceae; genus Fagopyrum; species Fagopyrum esculentum. The sequence continues at coordinate 146,772,687 of BSUD01000001.1, forward strand.
AAATGGTAGTAAAATCACATAATGTACATACAAACATGCAGATTATGAAAGATAAAACGTCCAAACAAACCCCAAAATATAGACTATAATTCATGCTATCAAAATACCCCATACTTAGCCCTTGCTTGTCCCTAAGCAAGTTCCTCATATAGAAATTAAGATAGAATGGATTATAAGTCAAGAAAATCAATGAAAAGTCTTTCAAAAACATTTTTATGGTGTGGAATTATCATAGATCACTCTAAGAGAGTACTTCCTGGAAATTAAAAACTCAATATGATCAAAACATTTTATAAATATAGGAAAGTTGTTCATCTTTGCATAAAATCATAGAATGCATAATAAATCATAATTATCAAAATTAATCATGTATAATCCGATTTAAACCGCTAAGTCAATCAACAAGCTCAAGGTCTCAAGGGCTTCCCAAAAGAAAGGTCAAGAAACGTGTAGGGTAGGGATGAATGTAAGGTAATGTGGTGCTAGAATCCGGGAAAAGGATGAACTTCACTTTCACTTTGACTTGCAACATCTTCCACCAATAAGCTTTGCTTATTTCACACTTTTTCTTTTTACTTTACTTTTTGGGATGCATGGACAGAGGTGCACAATAACCGAAGCCTAGGAAATCCGCAATCATCAATTTCTCGAGATGCGTCAAACCCTTGATGCACATACCATGACCCGTTAGGAATATCGCTCAATCCGACTTTGGCAAGACACAAACACCCGGCTATGTGAATGGTGCCGAGTTACTCATCTTCATGATTGACTTCCCCAAACCTATTATTGCTTTCTAACACTTTCACTTTCAGCCACTTCTCAACTTTTGACTTGCTTTCACCACTTCGCTTGCTTCCAAATTCCCGGATAGGTAAAGGGAGGCAATATGTATATGAGGGGCTAAGCATGATCAAGAAGAAGAAGAAGAAGAAGAATGAATTGCCTTGGTCTTTCCAAGAAGAACGTGAGAGAACTTATGCTGCGGTGTCAACCTTCAAATTCAACATAATTTGGATAAAAATAAAGTATTAAACATGCCAATAATTTCAAACAAAGCATTTAGCAACTTAAACATATCATAAAACATTTCAAACATATAAAGAATTTAAAACCAGTCAGTAAACAAGATCTTCACTGAGATCATATCCAGATAAGTAACACAAAAATCGTTTTCGAAAACTCTCAGTTAAGCCCACCTCGGTCGAGGTGTTCTTGGTTCAACCGAGGTGAAACACCTCGTTTTGCCAGAACTGTCCCGGTCGAGGTCAAAAATTTTTTAAAACCATTTTTTTTTTTTCGGTTTCGACGTTTTTCTCAATCAAATAACCTGTAAGTATGCATGCAATCTCAGATAAACATATAAATGCAGATAAAGCATGAATATGAAAATATCCGGTAAATAATACATCAAAGGTCAAATAATACATCATGAGTCGAATAAGTCAGATAATACATCAACTAAATACCCCATACTTGAGACACACTGTCCCAGTGGGTGTAAATAAAGTCTGAAAGAAAGGAGGACTCACCGGATAAAGAGCCGAACTGCATAAAAATAAAATAGATAAAATCCTGCAGCTCCTCAGAAGTCCTGATCCGGTGGTGGTGGTGGTGGTACATAAGGATACTGGGTCGGATCGAATGGATAGCCCATAGTCTGCTGGAACTGTAGCTCCATCATCCTCGGTCGAGGTGTTCTGACAGTGACCGAGGTGCCTCTTTCTTCTCAGAATCTCGAACTTCTCCCTTTCCTGGAGTGCTCCTTCCTGTTATCTGTCCAGAACGCCAAAAACAAAGCAAAGCAAAGCAAAGCAAAAACAAAAACTATCTAAACTAGACTAGAAAACGGGAAAGAAAGCAATACCTTGGGTTGCCTTCCAAGAAGCGCTTGATTTAAGGTCGCTAGCTGGACCATACGGCATGTGATTGCTTAATGCACTTCGAATGTCGTGGAGTGCTCATCACATCCATCATAAGAATCTTCCAAAAAGGTTCCGGTTACTAATTTCACCGGCAAATGGTAAGATCTCCCACGTACAAGCTTGTACGGTTTGATTCTCACCGGAATCCTTCTAGACTTCCTGCACTTCAATGGGACATAATCTAGCCTTGCGTCCCATCCTTTCCTTGATCGAGAAAATAGTTTCTCGAGAATCATAGCAGCTTCCCCATCTATAGCTTGGGGATGGTACAGGGTCCTGAGCATGCGAGGGACCCCATACTTGAACAAGAGATACTTCATCGACTTAGCGGTGTAGTGTTTGCAAACTCCACTCCTTATAATCCAAGGAGCATCTTCCTCCAACAATTTCAAGAGAGGTTTCATCTTGATCTTAGGAGGTTCTTTCGGAAGAGACCTCCAACTCTCCGGTGCCTTCCTGAAAAATCGAGAAATATTAATAGGGAATTCAAATGAAGTAGGAGAATGTACCTTGCAAAGTTCTCCAAAGCTTGAGACAAGTTTCGTGTTGGGTTGATAATTCACCAACGAAATCTCTCTCAGTTCTGCTGGTCTTTCTTCAACTTTGACCATAATCTCAGTAATTTGGCCAAGGTTCTCTGCATCTTCTGCTTTCAGATTTGCAGATTCTTCCATCTCGGCCGAAATCTCTTCCACCTCGGCCGAGGTCTCAACAGTCAGATCGAGACCTTCCATATCTTCTACCTCAAAAGCTTCAGGAGAAACTTCTGGTTTGACTGGAGGTATGCTCGAAACGTGCAACACTTCCTTATGCTCCTCTTCCGGCTTAGCATAGGATAGGGTGCTTTCCTTGAGCTCCGTCACCTTCTTCATTAACTTCTCCAACCTAGATTCGAGAGAGTCTTCAAGAGGTTGCTCATAAGTCTTTTTAGGGACATTAAGTTCATCCCACATTGCAAGTTCGTGTTGAATGGCTTCTTCTCTTTCCCATTCATTGTTGAACCAATAGAAGGAGTACTTTTCCTCCAAGTATTCATAATAATCCGCCCTAGCACTTTGTCTTGCTATCCAGGCTGGATCAAACATAGCCATCAGAAATCCTGAAAACTACAAAACTCATAGAAAGAGTAGTTAGTAGCAATAGGGGCAAGCGCCCCGAAAGCAAACCGTACCGGCTCGGTCTAGACCAAGTCCCCGGCAACGGCGCCAAAAACTTGTTCGCTCCAAACGGTGTGTGCAAGCTTTAAATTTATAACCCTAGACTTAAGCTTAAAACAAGGATGCGAACCCGCAGTGTACGGGTCAATCGTAGTAAAAGCAAGAAAATTCCAGGGGTCGATCACAGGGACTTAGTGAAACAAAGTCCAGTACGGTATGCTAGTGTTGATGCTAACCACAAGAGCAAGTAATACAATCAAAGATGAATAAGATGTCAAATAAAGCAAACATGCAATTCTAGGGATTAAAGCATCTAGTTGTGGTTCCAACTCAAGATCTATAGATAACCGGACAAAGCTGAGGTTTTTGCGTGGGGAAGGTGTTTCTAAAGTGGAGTAGATCACCGGGTAAGTCTCACTACACACTAATCCCAAACCGTAACTCCTATTACCGGGTAAGTCTCAAGGAATCAAGATAAAGAACTATAACCTCAAACTAACACACCATCTAAGGGAATAGAATCAACCTTTACCGGGTAAGTCTCAGGCTAACTCACAAAGATGGGATGGAAGCACACTCAAACCCCAATAAAGGACAAGCCTTTATTACCTACACTTATGATCGTTGGTATACAAACTAAGGAATTACCGGGTAAGTCTCATCCTAAGCTTGCTTTGAACCAGAAAGGTATAATAAGAATAGGATTTGGCAAACTCTAACACATTAACTCTCAGTTAAGGATCGGATAAGCCACCTCGGTCAGCCAGTTTCCACCCCGGCCGAGATGTTCATCGACTGAACGAGATGCTTAGGGTTAAGGTTAAAGACTCGAACTTTCAGGATCCTACTGTGATTAAGATCATTCTATCATTGTTTTTCCCACAACCTTCAGCCAATCACCCTAGAATCACACAAGGAAATTAGCCACTCATCATCATAATGAAAGTATTAAATATATGGGAAGAAGGTGAATATTTGAATAAAGAAGAATTTAATGAAAACACTTCGATAACTGAATCAAATATCACACAAAATCGTTCCTTGGATAATAATCCAACTAGACAAGACAACAAGGAAAAGAATTGAAGACAATCTTACAAAACCCTCCAAAAAGCTATGAAGCTATAGTCTTCAATCTTCCTTCAACCTTCAAAAAGGTTCTTCAACTCTCTCCCAAATTGGAGTAGGATGCGGCTGCTGCGCTGATAGCGGGTGTATGCAGCCTGTATTTCGGTGTAAGCGGGCTTCTAAGCATGATCGGATTTGTGGAAAATCCAATCCTTTTTATAGGAAAAATAAACCTCCAAAGATAATAAATCTTAAGAAGATATATTCCCATAAAAATAGGTAAAATATATGATTCTGCATATCTCCTTCCTTCTAGAAGCTCAGCCCAAAAATATAAGATCACTTTCCAACTTTAAAAGATCTCAGCCAAGAATAAAATATTCTCGCCGCGTCCTAGGTGTTCGCCTCGGTCGAGTCGGTGTCTCTGGATCGCCTCGGTCGAGATGAATCTCTGGGCAACCGAGGTGATCATAACTGAGTGTAGAATCTCTCAAAAACTGGTCCAAAGTAAATCTTTAATCCATGGCTATGCTTCCTGAAGGATTCCTTTTTGCTCCTCAATGTAGCTCCAAATGACTCTTGACTCCTTTTGCTCCTTTTTGATGCAAAACGTACCATATTACCTGCAATTACAACGAAACTAGGTGTAGACCTCGATTCTCGCAAAGGTAGATGAAATGGTAGTAAAATCACATAATGTACATACAAACATGCAGATTATGAAAGATAAAACGTCCAAACAAACCCCAAAATATAGACTATAATTCATGCTATCAAAATACCCCATACTTAGCCCTTGCTTGTCCCTAAGCAAGTTCCTCATATAGAAATCAAGATAGAATGGATTATAAGTCAAGAAAATCAATGAAAAGTCTTTCAAAAACATTTTTATGGTGTGCAACTATCATAGATCACTCTAAGAGAGTACTTCCTGGAAATTAAAAACTCAATATGATCAAAACATTTTATAAATATAGGAAAGTTGTTCATCTTTGCATAAAATCATAGAATGCATAATAAATCATAATTATCAAAATTAATCATGTATAATCCGATTTAAACCGCTAAGTCAATCAACAAGCTCAAGGTCTCAAGGGCTTCCCAAAAGAAAGGTCAAGAAACGTGTAGGGTAGGGATGTATGTAAGGTAATGTGGTGCTAGAATCCGGGAAAAGGATGAACTTCACTTTCACTTTGACTTGCAACATCTTCCACCAATAAGCTTTGCTTATTTCACACTTTTTCTTTTTACTTTACTTTTTGGGATGCATGGACAGAGGTGCACAATAACCGAAGCCTAGGAAATCCGCAATCATCAATTTCTCGAGATGCGTCAAACCCTTGATGCACATACCATGACCCGTTAGGAATATCGCTCAATCCGACTTTGGCAAGACACAAACACCCGGCTATGTGAATGGTGCCGAGTTACTCATCTTCATGATCGACTTCCCCAAACCTATTATTGCTTTCTAACACTTTCACTTTCAGCCACTTCTCAACTTTTGACTTGCTTTCACCACTTCGCTTGCTTCCAAATTCCCGGATAGGTAAAGGGAGGCAATATGTATATGAGGGGCTAAGCATGATCAAGAAGAAGAAGAAGAAGAAGAATGAATTGCCTTGGTCTTTCCAAGAAGAACGTGAGAGAACTTATGCTGCGGTGTCAACCTTCAAATTCAACATAATTTGGATAAAAATAAAGTATTAAACATGCCAATAATTTCAAACAAAGCATTTAGCAACTTAAACATATCATAAAACATTTCAAACATATAAAGAATTTAAAACCAGTCAGTAAACAAGATCTTCACTGAGATCATATCCAGATAAGTAACACAAAAATCGTTTTCGAAAACTCTCAGTTACGCCCACCTCGGTCGAGGTGTTCTTGGTTCAACCGAGGTGAAACACCTCGTTTTGCCAGAACTGTCCCGGTCGAGGTCAAAAATTTTTTAAAACCATTTTTTTTTTTTCGGTTTCGACGTTTTTCTCAATCAAATAACCTGTAAGTATGCATGCAATCTCAGATAAACATATAAATGCAGATAAAGCATGAATATGAAAATATCCGGTAAATAATACATCAAAGGTCAAATAATACATCATGAGTCGAATAAGTCAGATAATACATCAACTAAATACCCCATACTTGAGACACACTGTCCCAGTGGGTGTAAATAAAGTCTGAAAGAAAGGAGGACTCACCGGATAAAGAGCCGAACTGCATAAAAATAAAATAGATAAAATCCTGCAGCTCCTCAGAAGTCCTGATCCGGTGGTGGTGGTGGCATGTAGGGGTACAAAGTAGGGTCATAGGGATAGCCCATGACATGCTGGAACTGTAGCTGAGCCATCATGTGCTGATGATGCTGCCGCTCCTGCATCTCCCGGATATCTAAAGAAAGTGCAGCATAAGTGTCGATAACCTGATCCGTCAGGTCATCAATCCGTCGGTGTGCTGCTCTGTCTCTAACCCTCTGCCTCCTGCGCCTAGCGGGCCTAACTGGAGAAGTCTCAGCCGGCGCTGGCTCAGTGTCCTCCTCGTCCTCATCAAGATCAATAATGGGAGGCGCGCTCGTCCCAGCAGTGTCTGTCCCTGTGTCCATCGGGATGCCGCCTCCTCTCTCATCAACTGTCTCGTCATCATCCTCCTCATCAGCCTCCTCAGCCTCCTCAGCCTCCTCAGCAGCTGCAGCTGCTCCCTCTCTGTAGTCCTCCATCAGCGGGGCCCATGCTGTCTGCCAAAAATGTGGGTCGAAGACCGAAAACTGTGCAGACCATCTGATGCCCTGAGGCGCTGTCCGCTCCCAAGGCATGGCAACATACGGAGTAGTCAACCCACGAGGAACAAGAATCCGCCTCGTGATCATCTCCTGCAGACCCAGCGGCTTCGGAGCCGCCGCCAATGTGCAGATACTGAGATCCATCCCGTGGTAGGAGGCGATGTGGGTGACTAGACCTCCACAGCAAATATCCCCCTTCGACTTGGCCTTGATCTTGTGCAGATCCTCTGCCAAGAGCAAGCCAAAGTCGGGGAAACCTCCTGTGACCATGCAGTAAAGCGAAAAGAGCTCCCCCTGTCTGATCTTCTGGGGCGTCTCAGTACGCGCCAGAAGCATCTCGCTGAATATCCGGTGGGCGAGTCTGAAAGCTGGGTGGAAGATGACCTTCTCCCTGGAATCTCCAGGGCGCCATCTGTCTGCATGTGTAGTGATGTGGGCTATCTGACCCCAAAACTCCCTAGCTACGGATCGGGAGGGGAAATCTACAGCTGTAGGGGTAGGAAAGCTGAAAATCTCTCTGAATATCTCTAATGGAACTATGAAGTTCCGGCTCATCAGCCGGTACTTCACAGATCCCTCTGTGGGTAGGTAGGAGAAGGAGCTGACGAACTCTAGTGTCGGCTCTATGTAGGCTGGGGCTCGGATCTCAGAAAACTGATCCAGCCCGACTGTAGCTATCATCCTCCTAAGGTCAGCCTCTAACCCTAGGCAGTCAAAAGCTGACACGTCTAGAAATCGCGGTGCGATGACTGGACGTCCAGCTATCCTCTCATAATCTACCCGGCATCTCTCGTGGATAACCGGGCGGTAGGGACGGGAAGAAGAAGGAGAAGGGGAAGGTGAGGATCTGTCTCTCAAAGCTAATCGGCGATCTGAACTCATTTTCACTAACACTCTGTCAGACCACCTCGGTTGACTGACAACCCTCAGAAATCACCTCGGTCGAGATGCAGTTCGACCGGACCGAGGCGTAGCAGTGTCGATTTCTATTCTCTGATTTTCAGTTCTTTTCCCCCCAAAATCACTACAATTGCTTCCTAAGGGGTACTTATGCCTTTTCTCAACAGAAACTAGGGCAACCAAAGCCCAAATAGCAGAAAACGAACGAGTTAGGTTTTCGAACGTTTTTACCTCGTTTTGGTCGAATCGCTCAAATTTCTTGTAGATCTGTTGTAGTAATCGACTCCTCTACTCTTTAATCTCGGTTTGGAAGCGGAAATCTTCGAAAACGAGCGAGAAATGAGGGAGCGAGGCGATTCTGTGCGCCGCGGTCGAAACGAAGTAAAAAAAGTGAAAAGTAATTTTTTCCCTTTTTATACTGTTACTGGATCTGCTGTCACCTCGGTCGAGATGGTCTCGACTGGACCGAGGTGGTACGGACCGAGGCGGTTCTGCAGAAACCCTAGTCGCCTCGGTTGCTTCAAGAATCAACTCGGTCGAGGTGTTCTGACAGTGACCGAGGTGCCTCTTTCTTCTCAGAATCTCGAACTTCTCCCTTTCCTGGAGTGCTCCTTCCTGTTATCTGTCCAGAACGCCAAAAACAAAGCAAAGCAAAGCAAAGCAAAAACAAAAACTATCTAAACTAGACTAGAAAACGGGAAAGAAAGCAATACCTTGGGTTGCCTTCCAAGAAGCGCTTGATTTAAGGTCGCTAGCTGGACCATACGGCATGTGATTGCTTAATGCACTTCGAATGTCGTGGAGTGCTCATCACATCCATCATAAGAATCTTCCAAAAAGGTTCCGGTTACTAATTTCACCGGCAAATGGTAAGATCTCCCACGTACAAGCTTGTACGGTTTGATTCTCACCGGAATCCTTCTAGACTTCCTGCACTTCAATGGGACATAATCTAGCCTTGCGTCCCATCCTTTCCTTGATCGAGAAAATAGTTTCTCGAGAATCATAGCAGCTTCCCCATCTATAGCTTGGGGATGGTACAGGGTCCTGAGCATGCGAGGGACCCCATACTTGAACAAGAGATACTTCATCGACTTAGCGGTGTAGTGTTTGCAAACTCCACTCCTTATAATCCAAGGAGCTTCTTCTTCCAACAATTTCAAGGAAGACTTCATCTTGATTTTAGGAGGTTCTTTCGGAAGAGACCTCCAACTTTCCGGTGCATTCCTGAAAAATTCAGAAATATTAATAGGGAATTCAAATGAAGTAGGAGAACGTACCTTGCAAAGTTCTCCAAAGCTTGAGGCAAGTTTCGTGTTGGGTTGATAATCCACCCACGAAATCTCTCTCAGTTCTGCTGGTCTTTCTTCCATCTTGACCATAATCTCAGTAATTTGGCTAAAGTCTTCTGCATCTGCCTCTTCCGGTTCTGCAGATTCTTCCATCATCTCGACCGAGGTCTCTTCTACCTCGACCGAGGTCTCAACAGTCAGATCGAGATCTTCCACATCTTCTCCCTCAGAAGCTTCAGGAGAAACTTCTGGTTTGACTGGAGGTATGCTCGAAACGTGCAACACTTCCTTATGCTCCTCTTCCGGCTTAGCATAGGATAGGGTGCTTTCCTTGAGCTCCGTCACCTTCTTCATTAACTTCTCCAACCTAGATTCGAGAGAATCTTCAAGAGGTTGCTCATAAGTCTTTTTAGGGACATTAAGTTCATCCCACATTGCAAGTTCGTGTTGAATGGCCTCTTCTCTTTCCCATTCATTGTTGAACCAATAGAAGGAGTACTTCTCCTCCAAGTATTCATAATGATCTGCCCTAGCACTTTGTCTTGCTATCCAGGCTGGATCAAACATAGCCATCAGAAATCCTGAAAACTACAAAACTCATAGAAAGAGTAGTTAGTAGCAACAGGGGCAAGCGCCCCGAAAGCAAACCGTACCGGCTCGGTCTAGACCAAGTCCCCGGCAACGGCGCCAAAAACTTGTTCGCTCCAAACGGTGTGTGCAAGCTTTAAATTTATAACCCTAGACTTAAGCTTAAAACAAGGATGCGAACCCGCAGTGTACGGGTCAATCGTAGTAAAAGCAAGAAAATTCCAGGGGTCGATCACAGGGACTTAGTGAAACAAAGTCCAATACGGTATGCTAGTGTTGATGCTAACCACAAGAGCAAGTATACAATCAAAGATGAATAAGATGTCAAATAAGCAAACATGCAATTCTAGGGATTAAAGCATCTAGTTGTGGTTCCAACTCAAGATCTATAGATAAGTGGACAAAGCTGAGATTTTTGCATGGGGAAGGTGTTTCTAAAGTGGAGTAGATCACCGGGTAAGTCTCACTACACACTAATCCCAAACTGTAACTCCTATTACCGGGTAAGTCTCAAGGAATTAAGATAAAGAACTATTGCCGCAAACTAACACACCATCTAAGGGAATAGAATCAACCTTTACCGGGTAAGTCTCAGGCTAACTCACAAAGATGGGATGGAAGCACACTCAAACCCCAATAAAGGACAAGCCTTTATTACCTAAACTTATGATCGTTGGTATACAAACTAAGGAATTACCGGGTAAGTCTCATCCTAAGCTTGCTTTGAACCAGAAAGGTATAATAAGAATAGGATTTGGCAAACTCTAACACATTAACTCTCAGTTAAGGATCGGATAAGCCACCTCGGTCAGCCAGTTTCCACCCCGGCCGAGATGTTCATCGACTGAACGAGATGCTTAGGGTTAAGGTTAAAGACTCGAACTTTCAGGATCCTACTGTGATTAAGATCATTCTATCATTGTTTTTCCCACAACCTTCAGCCAATCACCCTAGAATCACACAAGGAAATTAGCCACTCATCATCATAATGAAAGTATTAAATATATGGAAGAAGGTGAATATTTGAAAAAGAAGAATTTAATGAAAACACTTCAATAACTGAATCAAATATCACACAAAATCGTTCCTTGGATAATAATCCAACAAGACAAGACAACAAGGAAAGGAATTGAAGACAATCTTACAAAAACCCTCCAAAAAGCTATAAAGCTATAGTCTTCAATCTTCCTTCAACCTTCAAAAAGGTTCTTCAAATCTCTCCCAAATTGGAGTATGATGCGGCTGCTGCGTGTCCTCAGCTGTAATCGGATCGTATGCGGTGTATGCAGCCTCTAAGCATCATCGGATTTGTGGAAAATCCAATCCTTTTTATAGGAAAAATAAACCTCCAAAGATAATAAATCTTAAGAAGATATATTCCCATAAAAATAGGTAAAATATATGATTCTGCATATCTCCTTCCTTCTAGAAGCTCAGCCCAAAAATATAAGATCACTTTCCAATTTTAAAAGATCTCAGCCAAGAATAAAATATTCTCGCCGCGTCCTAGGTGTTCGCCTCGGTCGAGTCGGTGTCTCTGGATCGCCTCGGTCGAGGTGAACCTCTGGTCAACCGAGGTGACTCATAACTGAATGTAGAATCTCTCAAAACTGGTCCAAAGCAAATCTTCAATCCATGGCTATGCTTCCTGGATGTAGCTCCAAATGACTCATGACTCCTTTTGCTCCTTTTTGATGCAAAACGTACCATATTACCTGCAATTACAACGAAACTAGGTGTAGACCTCGATTCTCGCAAAGGTAGATGAAATGGTAGTAAAATCACACAATGCACATACAAACATGCAGATTATGAAAGATAAAACGTCCAAACAAACCCCAAAATATAGACTATAATTCATGCTATCAAAATACCCCATACTTAGCCCTTGCTTGTCCCTAAGCAAGTTCCTCATATAGAAATCAAGATAGAATGGATTATAAGTCAAGAAAATCAATGAAAAGTCTTTCAAAAACATTTTTATGGTGTGGAATTATCATAGATCACTCTAAGAGAGTACTTCCTGGAAATTAAAAACTCAATATGATCAAAACATTTTATAAATATAGGAAAGTTGTTCATCTTTGCATAAAATCATAGAATGCATAATAAATCATAATTATCAAAATTAATCATGTATAATCCGATTTAAACCGCTAAGTCAATCAACAAGCTCAAGGTCTCAAGGGCTTCCCAAAAGAAAGGTCAAGAAACGTGTAGGGTAGGGATGAATGTAAGGTAATGTGGTGCTAGAATCCGGGAAAAGGATGAACTTCACTTTCACTTTGACTTGCAACATCTTCCACCAATAAGCTTTGCTTATTTCACACTTTTTTCTCTTTTACTTTACTTTTTGGGATGCATGGACAGAGGTGCACAATAACCGAAGCCTAGGAAATCTGCAATCATCAATTTCTCGAGATGCATCAAACCCTTGATGCACATACCATGACCCGTTAGGAATATCGCTCAATCCGACTTTGGCAAGACACAAACACCCGGCTATGTGAATGGTGCCGAGTTACTCATCTTCATGATTGACTTCCCCAAACCTATTATTGCTTTCTAACACTTTCACTTTCAGCCACTTCTCAACTTTTGACTTGCTTTCACCACTTCGCTTGCTTCCAAATTCCCGGATAGGTAAAGGGAGGCAATATGTATATGAGGGGCTAAGCATGATCAAGAAGAAGAAGAAGAAGAAGAATGAATTGCCTTGGTCTTTCCAAGAAGAACGTGAGAGAACTTATGCTGCGGTGTCAACCTTCAAATTCAACATAATTTGGATAAAAATAAAGTATTAAACATGCCAATAATTTCAAACAAAGCATTTAGCAACTTAAACATATCATAAAACATTTCAAACATATAAAGAATTTAAATCCAGTCGGTAAACAAAATCTTCACTGAGATCATATCCAGATAAGTAACACAAAAATCGTTTTCGAAAACTCTCTGTTACGCCCACCTCGGTCGAGGTGTTCTTGGTTCAACCGAGGTGAAACACCTCGTTTTGCCAGAACTGTCCCGGTCGAGGTCAAAAATTTTTTTAAAACCATTTTTTTTTTTTCGGTTTCGACGTTTTTCTCAATCAAATAACCTGTAAGTATGCATGCAATCTCAGATAAACATATAAATGCAGAATGAAGCATAAATATGAAAATATCCGATACATCATAAGTCGAATAATACATCATAAGTCAAATAAGTCAGATAATACATCAACTACCCCATACTTGGGACACACTGTCCCAGTGGATCAGAATAAGTCTAAGGACAGGATACTCACCGAACATAGCTAAACTGCATGAAGAAGTAAGAAACAGCTCCCAGATAAGACCATCTCGGTTGGCGAAGTACATCTCGGTCGAGGTGTTCTGACAGTACCCGAGATGTATCTCAGTAAAGCTCGTTTCCTCAACTTCTCGAAATTTTGTTCTTCCACTGTAGCTCCTGAATTGTGATCCTTCCTTTTGGAATACCTGGTTGTTGTCTAGAGGAAAACAAAAACAAAGCAACTATCTAAACTAAACTAGAAAAGGGAGAAGAAAGCAATACCTTGGGTTGCCTCCCAAGAAGCGCTTGGTTTAAGGTCGCTAGCTGGACCCTTCGCCATAGAATTACTCAATGTACCTTGAACACCATGGAGTGCTCATCACATCCATCATAAAATTCTTCCAAAAAGGTTCCGGTTCCTAATTTCACCGGCAAATGGTAAGATCTCCCACGTACAAGCTTGTACGGTTTGATTCTCACCGGAATCCTTCTAGACTTCCTGCACTTCAATGGGACATAATCTAGCCTTGCGTCCCATCCTTTCCTTGATCGAGAAAATAGTTTCTCGAGAATCATAGCAGCTTCCCCATCTATAGCTTGGGGATGGTACAGGGTCCTGAGCATGCGAGGGACCCCATACTTGAACAAGAGATACTTCATCGACTTAGCGGTGTAGTGTTTGCAAACTCCACTCCTTATAATCCAAGGAGCTTCTTCTTCCAACAATTTCAAGGAAGACTTCATCTTGATTTTAGGAGGTTCTTTCGGAAGAGACCTCCAACTTTCCGGTGCATTCCTGAAAAATTCAGAAATATTAATAGGGAATTCAAATGAAGTAGGAGAACGTACCTTGCAAAGTTCTCCAAAGCTTGAGGCAAGTTTCGTGTTGGGTTGATAATCCACCCACGAAATCTCTCTCAGTTCTGCTGGTCTTTCTTCCATCTTGACCATAATCTCAGTAATTTGGCCAAAGTCTTTTGCATCTGCCTTTTCCGGTTCGGCAGGTTCTTCTTTCATCTCGACCGAGGTCTCTTCTACCTCGACCGAGGTCTCAACAGTCAGATCGAGATCTTCCACATCTTCTCCCTCAGAAGCTTCAGGAGAAACTTCTGGTTTGACTGGAGGTATGCTCGAAACGTGCAACACTTCCTTATGCTCCTCTTCCGGCTTAGCATAGGATAGGGTGCTTTCCTTGAGCTCCGTCACCTTCTTCATTAACTTCTCCAACCTAGATTCGAGAGAATCTTCAAGAGGTTGCTCATAAGTCTTTTTAGGGACATTAAGTTCATCCCACATTGCAAGTTCGTGTTGAATGGCCTCTTCTCTTTCCCATTCATTGTTGAACCAATAGAAGGAGTACTTCTCCTCCAAGTATTCATAATGATCTGCCCTAGCACTTTGTCTTGCTATCCAGGCTGGATCAAACATAGCCATCAGAAATCCTGAAAACTACAAAACTCATAGAAAGAGTAGTTAGTAGCAACAGGGGCAAGCGCCCCGAAAGCAAACCGTACCGGCTCGGTCTAGACCAAGTCCCCGGCAACGGCGCCAAAAACTTGTTCGCTCCAAACGGTGTGTGCAAGCTTTAAATTTATAACCCTAGACTTAAGCTTAAAACAAGGATGCGAACCCGCAGTGTACGGGTCAATCGTAGTAAAAGCAAGAAAATTCCAGGGGTCGATCACAGGGACTTAGTGAAACAAAGTCCAGTACGGTATGCTAGTGTTGATGCTAACCACAAGAGCAAGTATACAATCAAAGATGAATAAGATGTCAAATAAGCAAACATGCAATTCTAGGGATTAAAGCATCTAGTTGTGGTTCCAACTCAAGATCTATAGATAAGCGGACAAAGCTGAGATTTTTGCATGGGGAAGGTGTTTCTAAAGTGGAGTAGATCACCGGGTAAGTCTCACTACACACTAATCCCAAACCGTAACTCCTATTACCGGGTAAGTCTCAAGGAATTAAGATAAAGAACTATTGCCTCAAACTAACACACCATCTAAGGGAATAGAATCAACCTTTACCGGGTAAGTCTCAGGCTAACTCACAAAGATGGGATGGAAGCACACTCAAACCCCAATAAAGGACAAGC
Organism: Fagopyrum esculentum; assembly: GCA_033239045.1. Classification (NCBI taxonomy): domain Eukaryota; kingdom Viridiplantae; phylum Streptophyta; class Magnoliopsida; order Caryophyllales; family Polygonaceae; genus Fagopyrum; species Fagopyrum esculentum. Next base: position 146,787,776 of record BSUD01000001.1, read on the forward strand.
CTTTATTACCTACACTTATGATCGTTGGTATACAAACTAAGGAATTACCGGGTAAGTCTCATCCTAAGCTTGCTTTGAACCAGAAAGGTATAATAAGAATAGGATTTGGCAAACTCTAACACATTAACTCTCAGTTAAGGATCGGATAAGCCACCTCGGTCAGCCAGTTTCCACCCCGGCCGAGATGTTCATCGACTGAACGAGATGCTTAGGGTTAAGGTTAAAGACTCGAACTTTCAGGATCCTACTGTGATTAAGATCATTCTATCATTGTTTTTCCCACAACCTTCAGCCAATCACCCTAGAATCACACAAGGAAATTAGCCACTCATCATCATAATGAAAGTATTAAATATATGGGAAGAAGGTGAATATTTGAACAAAGAAGAATTTAATGAAAACACTTCAATAACTGAATCAAATATCACACAAAAATCGTTCCTTGGATAATAATCCAACAAGACAAGACAATCAAGGAAAGGAATTGAAGACAATCTTACAAAACCCTCCAAAAAGCTATAAAGCTATAGTCTTCAAATCTTCCTTCAACCTTCAAAAAGGTTCTTCGAATCTCCCAAATTGGAGTATGATGCGGCTGCTGCGCGTGTATGCGGGATTTCTAACTGTAAGCGGATGTTTGCAGCCTCTAAGCATGATCGGATTTGTGGAAAATCCAATCCTTTTTATAGGAAAAATAAACCTCCAAAGATAATAAATCTTAAGAAGATATATTCCCATAAAAATAGGTAAAATATATGATTCTGCATATCTCCTTCCTTCTAGAAGCTCAGCCCAAAAATATAAGATCACTTTCCAACTTTAAAAGATCTCAGCCAAGAATAAAATATTCTCGCCGCGTCCTAGGTGTTCGCCTCGGTCGAGTCGGTGTCTCTGGATCGCCTCGGTCGAGATGAATCTCTGGGCAACCGAGGTGATCATAACTGAGTGTAGAATCTCTCAAAAACTGGTCCAAAGTAAATCTTTAATCCATGGATATGCTTCCTGAAGGATTCCTTTTTGCTCCTCAATGTAGCTTCAAATGACTCTTGACTCCTTTTGCTCCTTTTCGATGCAAAACGTACCATATTACCTGCAATTACAACGAAACTAGGTGTAGACCTCGATTCTCGCAAAGGTAGATGAAATGGTAGTAAAATCACATAATGTACATACAAACATGCAGATTATGAAAGATAAAACGTCCAAACAAACCCCAAAATATAGACTATAATTCATGCTATCACCTAGTTCTTAATTGGGAGAAGTGTCAATTCATGGTTAGGGAAGGAATTGTATTAGGTCACTTAGTCTCTAGCAGAGGGATAGAGGTAGACAAGGCTAAGATTGAGACCATAGAGAAACTTCCTCCCCCAATTTCGGTGAAAGGGATAAGAAGTTTCCTAGGACATGCTGGATTTTAAAGACGTTTCATTAAGGACTTTTCTAAGATATCAAAACCTCTCACTAATCTATTGATGAAGGATGCGATTTTTGAGTTTTCGCAGGAATGTTTGGATGCGTTTAACACCATTCGGCAAGCTCTAATTTCAGCACCTATTATCCAACCTCCGGATTGGACTCTCCCCTTCGAGATTATGTGCGATGCTAGTGACGTAGCTATTGGAGCTGTTCTTGGACAACGAAAGGAAGGGGAACCCATGCCATATACTATGCTAGCAAGACGCTAGACGAAGCGCAACTCAACTACGCCACTACAGAGAAAGAGTTTTTAGCCATTGTCTACGCTATTGACAAGTTTCGCTCTTATCTTGTAGGTGCAAAGGTGATTGTCTACACGGATCATGCTGCGATCCGGTACCTCCTTGCGAAGAAAGACGCGAAGCCAAGGCTAATTAGATGGATTCTTCTCCTACAAGAATTCGATCTTGAGATCCGCGACAAGAAAGGTTCAGAAAATTCTGTTGCGGATCATTTGAGTCGTCTAACACATCTAAGGGACGACCATCTACCCATTGATGACTCCTTTCCGGACGAACACCTACACATCATAGAGGAGTGCATCAACGTGATCTCCAAAGGTAACGAACCGTGGTTTGCTGATTTTGTTAACTATTTGGTTTGCCAGGAGATACCGCCCGGACTATCCTACGCACAAAGGAAGAAGTTCTTTAAGGACGTCCGGGAATACTATTGGAACGAGCCTCTCCTTTTTAAGAGAGGTCCGGATGGCATCATTCGGCGATGTGTGCCGGAAGATGAGATGCAAAGTGTCATCCGCCATTGTCATTCACTACCTTGTGGAGGACATGCTAGTTCGAACAAGACTAGCGCAAAGGTATTGCAATCTGGATTTTATTGGCCTACTTTATTTAGAGATGTGCAATCCTTTGTTTCTTGCTGCGATGCTTGTCAAAGAACAGGCAATATTTCTAGGAGGAATGAAATGCCTGTTCGCTCCAAACGGTGTGTGCAAGCTTTAAATTTATAACCCTAGACTTAAGCTTAAAACAAGGATGCGAACCCGCAGTGTACGGGTCAATCGTAGTAAAAGCAAGAAAATTCCAGGGGTCGATCACAGGGACTTAGTGAAACAAAGTCCAATACGGTATGCTAGTGTTAATGCTAACCACAAGAGCAAGTATACAATCAAAGATGAATAAGATGTCAAATAAGCAAACATGCAATTCTAGGGATTAAAGCATCTAGTTGTGGTTCCAACTCAAGATCTATAGATAAGCGGACAAAGCTGAGATTTTTGCATGGGGAAGGTGTTTCTAAAGTGGAGTAGATCACCGGGTAAGTCTCACTACACACTAATCCCAAACCGTAACTCCTATTACCGGGTAAGTCTCAAGGAATTAAGATAAAGAACTATTGCCTCAAACTAACACACCATCTAAGGGAATAGAATTAACCTTTACCGGGTAAGTCTCAGGCTAACTCACAAAGATGGGATGGAAGCACACTCAAACCCCAATAAAGGACAAGCCTTTATTACCTACACTTATGATCGTTGGTATACAAACTAAGGAATTACCGGGTAAGTCTCATCCTAAGCTTGCTTTGAGCCAGAAAGGTATAATAAGAATAGGATTTGGCAAACTCTAACACTTAACTCTCAGTTTAGGATAGGGTAAGTCACCTCGGTCAGAAGAATTCCACCCCGGCCGAGATGTTCATCAACCGAACGAGATGCTTAGGGTTAAGGTTAAAGACTCGAACTTTCAGGATCCTACTGTGATTAAGATCATTCTATCATTGTTTTTCCCACAACCTTCAGCTAATCACCCTAGAATCACACAAGGAAATTAGCCACTCATCATCATAATGAAAGTATTAAATATATGGGAAGAAGGTGAATATTTGAACAAAGAAGAATTTAATGAAAACACTTCAATAACTGAATCAAATATCACACAAAAATCGTTCCTTGGATAATGATCCAATAAGACAAGACAACAAGGAAAAGAATTGAAGACAATCTTACAAAACCCTCCAAAAAGCTATAAAGCTATAGTCTTCAATCTTCCTTCGACCTTCAAAAAGGTTCTTCGAATCTCCCAAATTGGAGTATGATGCGGCTGCTGCGTATTCTTCGCTGTAATCGAGATCGTATGCGGTGTATGCAGCCTCCTCAAATTGTAGAAAATCAACCCTTTTTATAGGAAAAATAAACCTCCAAAGATAATCAATCTTAAGAAGATATTATCCCATAAATATAGGAAAAATATATGATTCTGCATATCTCCTTCCTTCTAGAAGCTCAGCCCAAAAATATAAGATCACTTTCCAATTTTAAAAGATCTCAGCCAAGAATAAAATATTCTCGCCGCGTCCTAGGTGTTCGCCTCGGTCGAGTCGGTGTCTCTGGATCGCCTCGGTCGAGATGAATCTCTGGGCAACCGAGGTGATCATAACTGAGTGTAGAATCTCTCAAAACTGGTCCAAAGTAAATCTTTAATCCATGGCTATGCTTCCTGAAGGATTCCTTTTTGCTCCTCAATGTAGCTCCAAATGACTCTTGACTCCTTTTGCTCCTTTTCAATGCAAAACGTACCATATTACCTGCAATTACAACGAAACTAGGTGTAGACCTCGATTCTCGCAAGGGTAGATGAAATGGTAGTAAAATCACATAATGTACATACAAACATGCAGATTATGAAAGATAAAACGTCTAAACAAACCCCAAAATATAGACTATAATTCATGCTATCAAAATACCCCATACTTAGCCCTTGCTTGTCCCTAAGCAAGTTCCTCATATAGAAATTAAGATAGAATGGATTATAAGTCAAGAAAATCAATGAGAAGTCCTTCAAAAATATTTTTATGGTGTGCAACTATCATAGATCACTCTAAGAGAGTACTTCCTGGAAATTAAAAACTCAATATGATCAAAACATTTTATAAATATAGGAAAGTTGTTCATCTTTGCATAAAATCATAGAATGCATAATAAATCATAATTATCAAAATTAATCATGTATAATCCGATTTAAACCGCTAAGTCAATCAACAAGCTCAAGGTCTCAAGGGCTTCCCAAAAGAAAGGTCAAGAAACGTGTAGGGTAGGGATGCATGTAAGGTAATGTGGTGCTAGAATCCGGGAAAAGGATGAACTTCACTTTCACTTTGACTTGCAACATCTTCCACCAATAAGCTTTGCTTATTTCACACTTTTTTCTCTTTTACTTTACTTTTTGGGATGCATGGATAGAGGTGCACAATAACCGAAGCCTAGGAAATCCGCAATCATCAATTTCTTGAGATGCGTCAAACCCTTGATGCACATACCATGACCCGTTAGGAATATCGCTCAATCCAACTTTGGCAAGACACAAACACCCGGCTATGTGAATGGTGCCGAGTTACTCATCTTCATGATTGACTTCCCCAAACCTATTATTGCTTTCTAACACTTTCACTTTCAGCCACTTCTCAACTTTTGACTTGCTTTCACCACTTCGCTTGCTTCCAAATTCCCGGATAGGTAAAGGGAGGCAATATGTATATGAGGGGCTAAGCATGATCAAGAAGAAGAAGAAGAAGAAGAATGAATTGCCTTGGTCTTTCCAAGAAGAACGTGAGAGAACTTATGCTGCGGTGTCAACCTTCAAATTCAACATAATTTGGATAAAAATAAAGTATTAAACATGCCAATAATTTCAAACAAAGCATTTAGCAACTTAAACATATCATAAAACATTTCAAACATATAAAGAATTTAAATCCAGTCGGTAAACAAAATCTTCACTGAGATCATATCCAGATAAGTAACACAAAAATCGTTTTCGAAAATTTTCTGTTACGCCCACCTCGGTCGAGGTGTTCTTGGTTCAACCGAGGTGAAACACCTCGTTTTGCCAGAACTGTCCCGGTCGAGGTCAAAAATTTTTTTAAAACCATTTTTTTTTCGGTTTCGACGTTTTTCTCAATCAAATAACCTGTAAGTATGCATGCAATCTCAGATAAACATATAAATGCAAAAGTGAAGCATAAATATAAATATCCGATAAAATGTCATACATCAAAAGTATCGAATACTGCATCATAAGTCAAATAAGTCAGATAATACATCAACTACCCCATACTTGAGACACACTGTCCCAGTGGGTGTAAATAAAGTCTGAAAGAAAGGAGGACTCACCGGATAAAGAGCCGAACTGCATAAAAATAAAATAAATAAAATCCTGCAGCTCCTCAGAAGTCCTGATCCGGTGGTGGTGGTGGCATGTAGGGGTACAAAGTAGGGTCATAGGGATAGCCCATGACATGCTGGAACTGTAGCTGAGCCATCATGTGCTGATGATGCTGCCGCTCCTGCATCTCCCGGATATCTAAAGAAAGTGCAGCATAAGTGTCGATAACCTGATCCGTCAGGTCATCAATCCGTCGGTGTGCTGCTCTGTCTCTAACCCTCTGCCTCCTGCGCCTAGCGGGCCTAACTGGAGAAGTCTCAGCCGGCGCTGGCTCAGTGTCCTCCTCGTCCTCATCAAGATCAATAATGGGAGGCGCGCTCGTCCCAGCAGTGTCTGTCCCTGTGTCCATCGGGATGCCGCCTCCTCTCTCATCAACTGTCTCGTCATCATCCTCCTCATCAGCCTCCTCAGCAGCTGCAGCTGCTCCCTCTCTGTAGTCCTCCATCAGCGGGGCCCATGCTGTCTGCCAAAAATGTGGGTCGAAGACCGAAAACTGTGCAGACCATCTGATGCCCTGAGGCGCTGTCCGCTCCCAAGGCATGGCAACATACGGAGTAGTCAACCCACGAGGAACAAGAATCCGCCTCGTGATCATCTCCTGCAGACCCAGCGGCTTCGGAGCCGCCGCCAATGTGCAAATACTGAGATCCATCCCGTGGTAGGAGGCGATGTGGGTGACTAGACCTCCACAGCAAATATCACCCTTCCCTTTGGCCTTGATCCTGTGCAGATCCTCTGCCAGCATCAAGCCAAAGTCAGGGTATCCTCCCGTGACCATGCAGTATAGTGAGAATAGCTCCCCCTGTCTGATCTTCTGGGGCGTCTCAGTACGCGCCAGAAGCATCTCGCTGAATATCCGGTGGGCGAGTCTGAAAGCTGGGTGGAAGATGACCTTCTCCCTGGAATCACCAGGGCGCCATCTGTCTGCGTGAGTGGTGATGTGGGCTATCTGACCCCAAAACTCCCTAGCTACGGATCGGGAGGGGAAGTCTACAGCTGTAGGGGTAGGAAAGCTGAAAATCTCTCTGAATATCTCTAATGGAACTATGAAGTTCCGGCTCATCAGCCGGTACTTCACAGATCCCTCTGTGGGTAGGTAGGAGAAGGAGCTGACGAACTCTAGTGTCGGCTCTATGTAGGCTGGGGCTCGGATCTCAGAAAACTGATCCAGCCCGACTGTAGCTATCATCCTCCTAAGGTCAGCCTCTAACCCTAGGCAGTCAAAAGCGGATACCTCCAGAAATCGCGGTGCGATAACCGGACGGCCCGCTATCCTCTCGTAATCTACCCGACATCTCTCGTGGATGACCGGGCGGTAGGGACGGGAAGAAGAAGGGGAAGGGGAGGGTGAAGATCTATCTCTCAGGGCTAGTATCCTATCTGAACTCATCTTCACAAATCAATCTGTCAGACCACCTCGGTCGACTGACAAGTTCCAGAAATCACCTCGGTCGAGATGCAGGCCGACTGGACCGAGGCGTAGCAGTTCGAATTCCAATTCTCAGATTTCCAGTTCTTTTCCCCCTAAAATCACTACAATTACTTCCTAAGGGGTACTTATGGGTTTCCTCAGCAGAATCAAGGGCAACCAAAGCCCAATAAACAGCAAACGAGGAGTTAGGGTTTTCGAACTTCGTTTACCTCGTTTCGGTCGAAAATGCTCAGATTTCTTGCAGATCTGTGGTTGCAATCGACTCCTCTTCCCTTTAATCGCGTTTTGGAACAGAAATCGTCGAAAAAGAGCGAGAAACGGAGGAGAACGAGATGCTCTTGTCGCCGCGGTCGAAATGGGTAAAAAATAAAAAGTGAAAAGTAATTTTCGCTTTTTATACCGTCGCGAGATCTGCTGTCACCTCGGTCGAGATGGTCTCGACTGGACCGAGGTGGTACGGACCGAGGCGGTTCTGCAGAAACCCTAGTCGCCTCGGTTGCTTCAAGAATCAACTCGGTCGAGGTGTTCTGACAGTGACCGAGGTGCCTCTTTCTTCTCAGAATCTCGAACTTCTCCCTTTCCTGGAGTGCTCCTTCCTGTTGTCTGTCCAAAAACCCAAAAACAAAGCAAAGCAAAGCAAAAACGAAAAAACTATCTAAACTAGACTAGAAAACGGGAAAGAAAGCAATACCTTGGGTTGCCTCCCAAGAAGCGCTTGATTTAAGGTCGCTAGCTGGACCATAGTGCGTCTCAAAGGAGGTAGGAGGTTCCCTCACCCCATACTTCACCTCCATCGTGGGGTGAAGTAAGTAAGTCCATCAAACGCTCCAGAACGTGCAAGTGCTCGTCGGGGAATGAATCGTCTATGGGTGGGCTATCCGTCTCGCGGGAGGATTCCGGTAGCCGGCTGAGGTGGTCCGCAACTGAATTCTCGGATCCCTTCTTATCGCGGATCTCTAGGTCAAACTCTTGGAGCAAGAGAATCCATCGAATAAGGCGCGGCTTTGCATCCTTCTTAGCCAACAAGTAACGAATGGCTGCATGGTCGGTGTAGACAATGACTTTCGCCCCTACTAGATAGGAACGAAACTTCTCGAAAGCATATACAACCGCCAATAACTCCTTCTCAGTGGTAGCGTAGTTGCGTTGTGCTACATCTAGCGTCTTGCTAGCATAGTAAATGGCGGTGGTCCGTCCATCCTTCTTTTGCCCAAGCACCGCTCCTACGGCTACATCGCTAGCGTCACACATGACCTCAAAGGGTAAGGTCCAATCAGGAGGTTGGATAATGGGAGCGGAGACCAACGCTTCCTTAATCCTGTAAAAAGCATCAAGACACTCCTGCGAAAACTCAAAAACAACATCTTTATTCAAGAGGTTAGTTAGAGGTTTAGAAATCTTGGAGAAGTCCTTGATGAATCTCCTGTAGAAACCTGCATGCCCGAGAAAACTCCTCACACCTTTAACAGAACAAGGAGGAGGGAGCTTCTCAATAGTCTCGATCTTAGCTCGATCGACCTCAATACCTCGATTAGAAACGAGGTGTCCTAGCACAATGCCTTCATTAACCATAAAATGACACTTCTCCCAATTCAAAACAAGGTTAGTGTCTTCACATCTTTTAAGCACTAGAGAAAGGTTAGATAGGCAATCATCAAAAGAGGAACCATATACAGAAAAATCATCCATAAATACCTCCATGATCTCCTCTATGTACTCGGAGAAGATGGCCATCATGCATCGCTGGAAGGTAGCTGGTGCATTGCACAACCCGAATGGCATCCTCCGATAGGCAAACGTCCCCCAAGGACATGTGAAAGTGGTCTTCTCCTGATCATCCGGATGGATAGGAATCTGGAAGAATCCACTATAGCCGTCCAAGTAGCAAAAGTGTGAATGCTGGGCCAACCGTTCGAGCATTTGATCAATGAAGGGAAGCGGAAAATGATCTTTCCTAGTAGCCGTGTTCAGCTTCCTATAGTCGATGCAAACTCTCCAGCCCGTAACGGTCCTTGTTGGGATCAACTCGTTGTTCTTATTCGTCACAACGGTCATCCCTCCTTTCTTCGGGACGACATGCACCGGGCTAACCCACTTGCTGTCCGAGATAGGATAAATAATGCCTGCATCCAACAACTTAAGAACTTCCTTCTTCACAACCTCTTTCATGATCGGATTTAACCGTCTTTGAGGTTCCCGTGAAGTCTTATGATTATCTTCCATTAGAATTCTATGCATGCAGAAAGAAGGGTTAATGCCAATAAGATCGTCCGTGGTGTAGCCTATGGCTTTCCGATGCTTTCTCAGGACATGCATTAGCTTAGATAATTCAGAATCGGAGAGGGAAGCACTAGCAATAACGGGATAAGTAGAATCCGGCCCAAGAAAGATATACCTCAAGTGACTAGGGAGTTGTTTAAGCTCCACAACTGGGGGTGCTTTCTGGGAGGGATCTGTGCTTCCTCTTTCCAGTGGAGTGGTGTCAGAAACTGGACTATGTGCAGTCTCAGTTTGAATCGTCTCTCTGTCGACCTCGGTCGAGGCGCAAAGGCGTTGACCGAGGTGTTCTTCAGACGCCTCGCTCAGTCCAGAAAGTGCCTCGGTCGAGGTACTGCTACTGGATCCGAGGCTGGAAATCTTCGTTTCCTGGATCAGCTTCTCAGTCATGGCTCCTGGATCTTCTTCCAGTGCCTTCAGGCTCCGTATATCTGCATCACAAGAAGCATCTATACCTTCCTCCATTAAACTGAAGCTAATAACTCTTTCGAGTGGATCATTAATAAGGATAGAGCTCACCAATTCTCTTGATTCTTCTTCATCGTAGATGTTGAAGATATCATCAGTTAGTTGCTCCCCCTTCATGGCTGCAAGTAGTGCGAACTCCACCTCATCGCCACCAACGTTGAATTTCAACTTGGCGTTCTTGCAATCCACATTGCAACCCGAAGTTGCTAGAAATGGCCTCCCGAGAATGATAGGAACAGGATAATCTGCGGGAATGTCAAGTACGACAAAATCTATGGGTAGATAGAAGTTACCTAACTTGACCGGAACGTCTTCCAAAATGCCCACGGGATGGGTGATGGAGCGATCCGCCATGTAAAGTCGAATCTTGACCGGCTTGGGCTCTCCAAGACCGATCTTAATGCATAGCTCCAGCGGAATGATGCTCACGCTGGCTCCTAGATCACATAGGGCTTCACAAGTGACATCCCCAACTTGAATGGGAATGCAAAATGAGCCGGGATCTCTCAACTTAGGTGGCATCTTCTCCTTCATGATCTTTATAAGCTCCGAAGACTTAGATGTCATCCTAACTTCACCAACATCCTCCAGCTTCCTCTTCCTTGATAGGATCTCCTTTAAGAACTTCCCATAGGCGGGCATACCTAAAATAGCATCAAGGAAAGGGATATTAATATGGAGCTTATTCATCAAGTCAAGGAACTTACCAAAGTGCTTGTCAAGATGTGCTCTGGCTCTGGACTGGGGAAATGGAAGTGGTGGTTTATATGCAGGAGGTGGAACATAGGCTTCAGTTGTTCCTCCTGCTTTCTGTTGCACCGCCTCGGTTGGCATCTCGGTCGAGGTGTTCTTCGACTGGATCTGGACCGAGGTGGTCTGCGTCGAGCGAGGTACTGGATCTGTGGTTTTGAGTCCACTCCTCGTCGTGATGGCCATGCACTGGCCCTTAGGGTTAGTTTCCGTCTTTGCTGGAAGCTTCCCTGGATCTCTTGGCGCTTCATTCGCCCTATTAGCAAGTTGTTGTTCGAAGGACTTTTGGGCCCTCGAAAATGAAGTCATAGAATTCTCCATAGCACTAAGCTTGATCAAGATTGCCTCCAGGACTGCGTCCTTCTTTTCCGGCTGAGACGAACTTGATCCTTGCCCTTGGCTCTTCAATGGAGTAGAAGAAGAAGAAGGAGGAGAGAGGAAAGGGTTAGAGGAATCATTAGAGTTGGAGTTTGAATAATTGGTACCGTTGTTTTGGTTATTATTCGCTCTCCAATTGTTGCTATTGGATCCTCTATTGTTGTTGTAGTTGTTGTTTCGGGGTCCGTTGTTGTTGTTACGGTACCCGTTCTTGTTGTAGTTGTTGTTGTTCCCTTGCCCTTGCTCTTCCTGCTTAGTTTGAGCCATCAATAGCTCCTTCAATTGCTTCACGTCGTTCTTCAAGGACGTGAATTGGTTGTTGTTGGTTTGAGTCTCTTGAAAGTTGACTCTTTTAACTCCACCTTCAGCTCCTTGGTGGGTGTACTTCTCCATGTGCAAGGCTTGCTTCTCAATGAAATCCCAAGCCTCGTCAACCGCCATATCCATAAATGTGCCGGCGGAGAGTAGTTGGAGATTAAACTGGGTGTTTCCGTCCAGCCCTTTGAAGTAGATCTCCAACAACTCGATCTTTGGAATCCCATGATGTGGGCAATCCAAAAGGATATCCTTGAACCGCTCCCATGATTTGGACAAACTCTCCTTGTCCTTCATGATGAAAGCATTGATCTTCCCTCTCATTTCAGCAGTCTTTGAGGGGGGAAAGAATTTGGTCAAGAATTCCGTAGTCATCTCTTCCCATGTGCTGATCTTTCCTGCAGGAAGAGATTGATACCAAGTAAGAGCTCTATCTTTAAGAGAAAAGTAGAAAGGTCTTAGCTTGTAGTTGTTATTTTCAATTCTGGGAGGTCGCAAGGTCTCCATCAAGATCTCGTAGTTTTGAAGATGTTGATGCGGCGACTCCTTCTCTAGCCTTCCGAATTGACATTGGCGAATCATCGCTAGAACTTGTGGTCGAAGTTCGTAGTCATGGTCCGCTGGATCTCCTAGGTTCACTCCTGGACGCCTCAGCTGTTGATTAGGGTCCATCCTTTGACCTAGGGTTTGTGGAATTCCTGCAAGAAGAACATCTCGGACTGGCATCCGAAGTGGATGCACATCGGCCGGGGCGTCAGGAACTGGGACTTGCCTCGGTCGAGGATCAATTACTGGATCCTGCATCGGTCGAGGTTGAATCTGGTTCCGAATTGCTGCAATCTCAGCTTCGATTGCTGCATTCCTGGCCTGATTCTCTTCTTTTTCCTGCCTTAGTTCTTCTTTACTGAGACGTAGCTGCTCCTGCGTCTCTCTCAATTGGGCCAAAAGATCGTGATCGTCTTGTTGGGCCATCTTCGCTTCTCTTAAGCGTCGTTTGTATGTCTTTTCCGGTTCGGGATCGTAAGGAACGATTTCCTTTCCAGTGCGGGTTCTTCGCATATACCTAAGAAAGAACCTGCAAAAGTCACTCAAGTAGAGTGGTAAGACAACACGGGGCAAATGCCCCAAGAGCAAACCGTACCGGCTCGGTCTAGACCAAGTCCCCGGCAACGGCGCCAAAAACTTGTTCGCTCCAAACGGTGTGTGCAAGCTTTAAATTTATAACCCTAGACTTAAGCTTAAAACAAGGATGCGAACCCGCAGTGTACGGGTCGATCGTAGTAAAAGCAAGAAAATTCCAGGGGTCGATCACAGGGACTTAGTGAAACAAAGTCCAATACGGTATGCTAGTGTTAATGCTAACCACAAGAGCAAGTATACAATCAAAGATGAATAAGATGTCAAATAAGCAAACATGCAATTCTAGGGATTAAAGCATCTAGTTGTGGTTCCAACTCAAGATCTATAGATAAGCGGACAAAGCTGAGATTTTTGCATGGGGAAGGTGTTTCTAAAGTGGAGTAGATCACCGGGTAAGTCTCACTACACACTAATCCCAAACCGTAACTCCTATTACCGGGTAAGTCTCAAGGAATTAAGATAAAGAACTATTGCCTCAAACTAACACACCATCTAAGGGGATAGAATCAACCTTTACCGGGTAAGTCTCAGGTTAACTCACAAAGATGGGATGGAAGCACACTCAAACCCCAATAAAGGACAAGCCTTTATTACCTAAACTTATGATCGTTGGTATACAAACTAAGGAATTACCGGGTAAGTCTCATCCTAAGCTTGCTTTGAACCAGAAAGGTATAATAAGAATAGGATTTGGCAAACTCTAACACATTAACTCTCAGTTAAGGATCGGATAAGCCACCTCGGTCAGCCAGTTTCCACCCCGGCCGAGATGTTCATCGACTGAACGAGATGCTTAGGGTTAAGGTTAAAGACTCGAACTTTCAGGATCCTACTGTGATTAAGATCATTCTATCATTGTTTTTCCCACAACCTTCAGCCAATCACCCTAGAATCACACAAGGAAATTAGCCACTCATCATCATAATGAAAGTATTAAATATATGGGAAGAAGGTGAATATTTGAACAAAGAAGAATTTAATGAAAACACTTCAATAACTGAATCAAATAACACACAAAATCGTTCCTTGGATAATAATCCAACAAGACAAGACAATCAAGGAAAGGAATTGAAGACAATCTTACAAAACCCTCCAAAAAGCTATAAAGCTATAGTCTTCAAATCTTCCTTCAACCTTCAAAAAGGTTCTTCAACTCTCTCCCAAATTGGAGTATGATGCGGCTGCTGCGTATTCTTTGCTGTAATCGAGATCGTATGCGGTGTATGCAGCCTCTAAGCATCATCGGATTTGTGGAAAATCCAACCCTTTTTATAGGAAAAATAACCCTCCAAAGATAAGAAATCTTAAGAAGATATTATCCCATAAATATAGGTAAAATATATGATTCTGCATATCTCCTTCCTTCTAGAAGCTCAGCCCAAAAATATAAGATCACTTTCCAATTTTAAAAGATCTCAGCCAAGAATAAAATATTCTCGCCGCGTCCTAGGTTTTCGCCTCGGTCGAGTCGGCTTCTCTGGATCGCCTCGGTCGAGATGAATCTCTGGGCAACCGAGGTGATCATAACTGAGTGTAGAATCTCTCAAAAACTGGTCCAAAGTAAATCTTTAATCCATGGCTATGCTTCCTGAATGTAGCTCCAAATGACTCTTGACTCCTTTTGCTCCTTTTTGATGCAAAACGTACCATATTACCTGCAATTACAACGAAACTAGGTGTAGACCTCGATTCTCGCAAAGGTAGATGAAATGGTAGTAAAATCACATAATGTACATACAAACATGCAGATTATGAAAGATAAAACGTCCAAACAAACCCCAAAATATAGACTATAATTCATGCTATCAACTTCCTTCTTCACAACCTCTTTCATGATCGGATTTAACCGTCTTTGAGGTTCCCGTGAAGTCTTATGATTATCCTCCATTAGAATTCTATGCATGCAGAAAGAGGGTTTAATGCCAATAAGATCATCCGTGGTGTAACCTATGGCTTTTCGATGCTTTCTCAGGACATGCATTAGTTTAGTTAATTCAGAATCGGAGAGGGAAGCGCTAACAATAACGGGATAAGTAGAATCCGGCCCAAGAAAGATATACCTCAAGTGACTAGGGAGTTGTTTAAGCTCCACAACTGGGGGTGCTTTCTGGGAGGGATCTGTGCTTCCTCTTTCCAGTGGAGTGGTGTCAGAAACTGGACTAGATGCAGTCTTAGTTTGAATCGTCTCGCTGTCGACCTCGGTCGAGGCGCAAAGGCGTTGACCGAGGTGTTCTTCAGACGCCTCGCTCTGTCCAGAAAGTGCCTCGGTCGAGGTACTGCTACTGGATCCGAGGCTGGAAATCTTCGTCTCCTGGATCAGCTTCTCAGTTTTAGCTCCTGGATCTTCTTCCAGTGCCTTTAAGCTCCGTATATCTGCATCACAAGAAGCATCTATACCTTCCTCCATTAAACTGAAGCTAATAACTCTTTCGAGTGGATCATTAATAAGGATGGAGCTCACCAATTCTCTTGATTCTTCTTCATCGTAGATGTTGAAGATATCATCGGTTAGTTGCTCCCCTTTCATAGCTGCGAGTAGTGCGAACTCCACCTCATCACCGCCAACGTTGAATTTCAACTTGGCGTTCTTGCAATCCACATTGCAACCCGAAGTTGCTAGAAATGGTCTCCCGAGAATGATAGGAACAGGATAATCTGCGGGAATGTCAAGTACGACGAAATCTATGGGTAGATAGAAGTTACCTAACTTGACCGGAACGTCCTCCAAAATGCCCACGGGATGGGTGATGGAGCGATCCGCCATGTAAAGTCGAATCTTGACCGGCTTGGGCTCTCCAAGACCGATCTTAATGCATAGCTCCAGCGGAATGATGCTCACGCTGGCTCCTAGATCGCAAAGGGCTTCACAAGTGACATCCCCAACTTGAATGGGAATGCAAAATGAGCCGGGATCTCTCAACTTAGGTGGCATCTTCTCCTTCATGATCTTTATAAGCTCCGAAGACTTAGATGTCATCCTAACTTCACCAACATCCTCCAGCTTCCTCTTCCTTGATATGATCTCCTTTAAGAACTTCCCGTAGGCGGGCATACCTAAAATAGCATCAAGGAAAGGGATATTAATATGGAGCTTATTCATCAAGTCAAGGAACTTACCAAAGTGCTTGTCAAGATGTGCTCTGGCTCTGGACTGGGGGAATGGAAGAGGTGGTTTATATGCAGGAGGTGGAACATAGGCTTCAGTTGTTCCTCCTGCTTTCTGTTGCACCGCCTCGGTTGGCATCTCGGTCGAGGTGTTCTTCGACTGGATCTGGACCGAGGTGGTCTGCGTCGAGCGAGGTACTGGATCTGTGGTTTTGAGTCCACTCCTCGTCGTGATGGCCATGCACTGGCCCTTAGGGTTAGTTTCCGTCTTTGCTGGAAGCTTCCCTGGATCTCTTGGCGCTTCATTCGCCCTATTAGCAAGTTGTTGTTCGAAGGACTTTTGGGCCCTCGAAAATGAAGTCATAGAATTTTCCATAGCATTAAGCTTGATCAAGATTGCCTCCAGGACTGCGTCCTTCTTTTCCGGCTGAGACGAACTTGATCCTTGCCCTTGGCTCTTCAATGGAGTAGAAGAAGAAGAAGGAGGAGAGAGGAAAGGATTAGAGGAATCATTAGAGTTGGAGTTTGAATAATTGTTACCGTTGTTTTGGTTATTATTCGCTCTCCAATTGTTGCTATTGGATCCTCTATTGTTGTTGTAGTTGTTGTTTCGGGGTCCGTTGTTGTTGTTACGGTACCCGTTCTTGTTGTTGTTGTTGTTGTTCCTTTGCCCTTGCTCCTCCGGTTTAGCTTGAGCCATCAAGAGCTCCTTCAACTGCTTCACGTCGTTTTTCAAGGACGTGAATTGGTTGTTGTTGGTTTGAGTCTCTTGAAAGTTAACTCTTTTAACTCCACCTTCAGCTCCTTGGTGGGTGTACTTCTCCATGTGCGAGGCTTGCTTCTCAATGAAGTCCCAAGCCTCGTCAACCGCCATATCCATGAATATGCCGGCGGAGAGTAATTGGAGATTGAACTGGGTGTTTCCGTCCAGCCCTTTGAAGTAGATCTCCAACAACTCGATCTTTGGAATCCCATGATGTGGGCAATCCAAAAGGATATCCTTGAACCGCTCCCATGATTTGGACAAGCTCTCCTTGTCCTTCATGATGAAAGCATTGATCTTCCCTCTCATTTCAGCAGTCTTTGAGGGGGGAAAGAATTTGGTCAAGAATTCCGTAGTCATCTCTTCCCATGTGCTGATCTTTCCTGCAGGAAGAGATTGATACCAAGTAAGAGCTCTATCTTTAAGAGAAAAGTAGAAAGGTCTTAGCTTGTAGTTGTTATTTTCAATTCTGGGAGGTCGCAAGGTCTCCATCAAGATCTCGTAGTTTTGAAGATGTTGATGCGGCGACTCCTTCTCTAGCCCTCCGAATTGACATTGGCGAATCATCGCTAGAACTTGTGGTCGAAGTTCGTAGTCATGGTCTGCTGGATCTCCTAGGTTCACTCCTGGACGCCTCAGCTGTTGATTAGGGTCCATCCTTTGACCTAGGGTTTGTGGAATTCCTGCAAGAAGAACATCTCGGACTGGCATCCGAAGTGGATGCACATCGGCCGGGGCGTCAGGAACTGGGACTTGCCTCGGTCGAGGATCAATTACTGGATTCTGCATCGGTCGAGGTTGAATCTGGTTCCGAATTGCTGCAATCTCAGCTTCGATTGCTGCATTCCTGGCCTGATTCTCTTCTTTTTCCTGCCTTAGTTCTTCTTTACTGAGACGTAGCTGCTCCTGCGTCTCTCTCAATTGGGCCAAAAGATCGTGATCGTCTTGTTGGGCCATCTTCGCTTCTCTTAAGCGTCGTTTGTATGTCTTTTCCGGTTCGGGATCGTAAGGAACGATTTCCTTTCCAGTGCGGGTTCTTCGCATATACCTAAGAAAGAACCTGCAAAAGTCACTCAAGTAGAGTGGTAAGACAACACGGGGCAAATGCCCCAAGAGCAAACCGTACCGGCTCGGTCTAGACCAAGTCCCCGGCAACGGCGCCAAAATCTTGTTCGCTCCAAACGGTGTGTGCAAGCTTTAAATTTATAACCCTAGACTTAAGCTTAAAACAAGGATGCGAACCCGCAGTGTACGGGTCAATCGTAGTAAAAGCAAGAAAATTCCAGGGGTCGATCACAGGGACTTAGTGAAACAAAGTCCAATACGGTATGCTAGTGTTAATGCTAACCACAAGAGCAAGTATACAATCAAAGATGAATAAGATGTCAAATAAGCAAACATGCAATTCTAGGGATTAAAGCATCTAGTTGTGGTTCCAACTCAAGATCTATAGATAAGCGGACAAAGCTGAGATTTTTGCATGGGGAAGGTGTTTCTAAAGTGGAGTAGATCACCGGGTAAGTCTCACTACACACTAATCCCAAACCGTAACTCCTATTACCGGGTAAGTCTCAAGGAATTAAGATAAAGAATTATTGCCCCAAACTAACACACCATCTAAGGGAATAGAATTAACCTTTACCGGGTAAGTCTCAGGCTAACTCACAAAGATGGGATGGAAGCACACTCAAACCCCAATAAAGGACAAGCCTTTATTACCTACACTTATGATCGTTAGTATACAAACTAAGGAATTACCGGGTAAGTCTCATCCTAAGCTTGCTTTGAACCAGAAAGGTATAATAAGAATAGGATTTGGCAAACTCTTAACACATTAACTCTCAGTTAAGGATCGGATAAGCCACCTCGGTCAGCCAGTTTCCACCCCGGCCGAGATGTTCATCGACTGAACGAGATGCTTAGGGTTAAGGTTAAAGACTCGAACTTTCAGGATCCTACTGTGATTAAGATCATTCTATCATTGTTTTTCCCACAACCTTCAGCCAATCACCCTAGAATCACACAAGGAAATTAGCCACTCATCATCATAATGAAAGTATTAAATATATGGGAAGAAGGTGAATATTTGAACAAAGAAGAATTTAATGAAAACACTTCAATATCTGAATCAAATATCACACAAAAATCGTTCCTTGGATAATGATCCAATAAGACAAGACAACAAGGAAAGGAATTGAAGACAATCTTACAAAACCCTCCAAAAAGCTATAAAGCTATAGTCTTCAATCTTCCTTCAACCTTCAAAAAGGTTCTTCGAATCTCCCTAATTGGAGTATGATGCGGCTGCTGCGCTGATAGCGGGTGTATGCAGCCTGTATTTCGGTGTAAGCGGGCCTATCGGATTTGTGGAAAATCCAACCCTTTTTATAGGAAAAATAAACCTCCAAAGATAATAAATCTTAAGAAGATATATTCCCATAAAAATAGGTAAAATATATGATTCTGCATATCTCCTTCCTTCTAGAAGCTCAGCCCAAAAATATAAGATCACTTTCCAATTTTAAAAGATCTCAGCCAAGAATAAAATATTCTCGCCGCGTCCTAGGTGTTCGCCTCGGTCGAGTCGGCGTCTCTGGATCGCCTCGGTCGAGATGAATCTCTGGGCAACCGAGGTGACTCATAACTGAATGTAGAATCTCTCAAAACTGGTCCAAAGTAAATCTTTAATCATGGCTATGCTTCCTGAATGTAGCTCCAAATGACTCTTGACTCCTTTTGCTCCTTTTTGATGCAATACGTACCATATTACCTGCAATTACAACGAAACTAGGTGTAGACCTCGATTCTCGCAAAGGTAGATGAAATGGTAGTAAAATCACATAATGTACATACAAACATTCAGATTATGAAAGATAAAACGTCCAAACAAACCCCCAAATATAGACTATAATTTATGCTATCAGATCACCGGATAAGTCTCACTACACACTAATCCTAAACCGCAACTCCTATTCCTGGGTAAGTCTCAAGGAATCAAGGTAAAGAACTATAACCTCAAACTAACACACCATCTAAGGGAATAGAATCAACCTTTACCGGGTAAGTCTCAGGCTAACTCACAAAGATGGGATGGAAGCACACTCAAACCCCAATAAAGGATAAACCTTTATTACCTACACTTATGATCGTTGGTACACAAACTAAGGAATTACCGGGTAAGTCTCATCC
This sequence comes from Fagopyrum esculentum, assembly GCA_033239045.1. Classification (NCBI taxonomy): domain Eukaryota; kingdom Viridiplantae; phylum Streptophyta; class Magnoliopsida; order Caryophyllales; family Polygonaceae; genus Fagopyrum; species Fagopyrum esculentum. The sequence continues at coordinate 146,807,256 of BSUD01000001.1, forward strand.
TAAGCTTGCATTGAACCAGGAAAGGTGTAATAAGAATAGGATTTAACAAACTCTAACACTTAACTTTCTGTTTTAGGTCGGATAAGTCACCTCGGTCAGAAGAATTCCACCCCGGCCGAGATGTTCATCAACCGAACGAGATGCTTAGGGTTAAGGTTAAAGACTCGAACTTTCAGGATCCTACTGGAATCTAAGGTTATTCTATCATTGTTTTTCCCACAACCTTCAGCCAATCACCCTAGAATCACACAAGGAAATTAGCCACTCATCATCATAATGAAAGTATTAAATATATGGGAAGAAGGTGAATATTTGAACAAAGAAGAATTTAATGAAAACACTTCAATAACTGAATCAAATATCACACAAAAATCGTTCCTTGGATAATGATCCAATAAGACAATCAAGGAAAAGAATTGAAGACAATCTTACAAAACCCTCCAAAAAGCTATAAAGCTATAGTCTTCAATCTTCCTTCGACCTTCAAAAAGGTTCTTCGAATCTCCCAAATTGGAGTAGGATGCGGCTGCTGCGCTGATAGCGGATGTGCTGCGTCGTATGCGGGATCTTCTAACTGTAAGCGGCCGTCGACGTATGCGGCGTGTCGGATTTGTGGAAAATCCAACCCTTTTTATAGGAAAAATAACCCTCCAAAAATAATAAATCTTAAGAAGATATTATCCCATAAATATAGGTAAAATATATGATTCTGCATATCTCCTTCCTTCTAGAAGCTCAGCCCAAAAATATAAGATCACTTTCCAATTTTAAAAGATCTCAGCCAAGAATAAAATATTCTCGCCGCGTCCTAGGTGTTCGCCTCGGTCGAGTCGGTGTCTCTGGATCGCCTCGGTCGAGATGAATCTCTGGGCAACCGAGGTGATCATAACTGAGTGTAGAATCTCTCAAAACTGGTCCAAAGTAAATCTTTAATCCATGGCTATGCTTCCTGAAGGATTCCTTTTTGCTCCTCAATGTAGCTCCAAATGACTCTTGACTCCTTTTGCTCCTTTTCGATGCAAAACGTACCATATTACCTGTAATTACAACGAAACTAGGTGTAGACCTCGATTCTCGCAAGGGTAGATGAAATGGTAGTAAAATCACATAATGTACATACAAACATGCAGATTATGAAAGATAAAACGTCTAAACAAACCCCAAAATATAGACTATAATTCATGCTATCAAAATACCCCATACTTAGCCCTTGCTTGTCCCTAAGCAAGTTCCTCATATAGAAATTAAGATAGAATGGATTATAAGTCAAGAAAATCAATGAGAAGTCCTTCAAAAATATTTTTATGGTGTGCAACTATCATAGATCACTCGAAGAGAGTACTTCCTGGAAATTAAAAACTCAATATGATCAAAACATTTTATAAATATAGGAAAGTTGTTCATCTTTGCATAAAATCATAGAATGCATAATAAATCATAATTATCAAAATTAATCATGTATAATCCGATTTAAACCGCTAAGTCAATCAACAAGCTCAAGGTCTCAAGGGCTTCCCAAAAGAAAGGTCAAGAAACGTGTAGGGTAGGGATGCATGTAAGGTAATGTGGTGCTAGAATCCGGGAAAAGGATGAACTTCACTTTCACTTTGACTTGCAACATCTTCCACCAATAAGCTTTGCTTATTTCACACTTTTTTCTCTTTTACTTTACTTTTTGGGATGCATGGACAGAGGTGCACAATAACCGAAGCCTAGGAAATCAGCAATCATCAATTTCTTGAGATGCATCAAACCCTTGATGCACATACCATGACCCGTTAGGAATATCGCTCAATCCGACTTTGGCAAGACACAAACACCCGGCTATGTGAATGGTGCCGAGTTACTCATCTTCATGATTGACTTCCCCAAACCTATTATTGCTTTCTAACACTTTCACTTTCAGCCACTTCTCAACTTTTGACTTGCTTTCACCACTTCGCTTGCTTCCAAATTCCCGGATAGGTAAAGGGAGGCAATATGTATATGAGGGGCTAAGCATGATCAAGAAGAAGAAGAAGAAGAAGAATGAATTGCCTTGGTCTTTCCAAGAAGAACGTGAGAGAACTTATGCTGCGGTGTCAACCTTCAAATTCAACATAATTTGGATAAAAATAAAGTATTAAACATGCCAATAATTTTAAACAAAGCATTTAGCAACTTAAACATATCATAAAACATTTCAAACATATAAAGAATTTAAATCCAGTCGGTAAACAAAATCTTCACTGAGATCATATCCAGATAAGTAACACAAAAATCGTTTTCGAAAACTCTCTGTTACGCCCACCTCGGTCGAGGTGTTCTTGGTTCAACCGAGGTGAAACACCTCGTTTTGCCAGAACTGTCCCGGTCGAGGTCAAAAATTTTTTTAAAACCATTTTGTTTTTTTTTCGGTTTCGACGTTTTTCTCAGTCAAATAACCTGTAAGTATTTAGCAACTTAAACAAAGCATTTAGCAACTTAAACATATCAGAACTGTCCCCGGCAACGGCGCCAAAATCTTGTTCGCTCCAAACGGTGTGTGCAAGCTTTAAATTTATAACCCTAGACTTAAGCTTAAAACAAGGATGCGAACCCGCAGTGTACGGGTCAATCGTAGTAAAAGCAAGAAAATTCCAGGGGTCGATCACAGGGACTTAGTGAAACAAAGTCCAATACGGTATGCTAGTGTTAATGCTAACCACAAGAGCAAGTATACAATCAAAGATGAATAAGATGTCAAATAAGCAAACATGCAATTCTAGGGATTAAAGCATCTAGTTGTGGTTCCAACTCAAGATCTATAGATAAGCGGACAAAGCTGAGATTTTTGCATGGGGAAGGTGTTTCTAAAGTGGAGTAGATCACCGGGTAAGTCTCACTACACACTAATCCCAAACCGTAACTCCTATTACCGGGTAAGTCTCAAGGAATTAAGATAAAGAACTATTGCCTCAAACTAACACACCATCTAAGGGAATAGAATTAACCTTTACCGGGTAAGTCTCAGGCTAACTCACAAAGATGGGATGGAAGCACACTCAAACCCCAATAAAGGACAAGCCTTTATTACCTACACTTATGATCGTTAGTATACAAACTAAGGAATTACCGGGTAAGTCTCATCCTAAGCTTGCTTTGAACCAGAAAGGTATAATAAGAATAGGATTTGGCAAACTCTAACACATTAACTCTCAGTTAAGGATCGGATAAGCCACCTCGGTCAGCCAGTTTCCACCCCGGCCGAGATGTTCATCGACTGAACGAGATGCTTAGGGTTAAGGTTAAAGACTCGAACTTTCAGGATCCTACTGTGATTAAGATCATTCTATCATTGTTTTTCCCACAACCTTCAGCCAATCACCCTAGAATCACACAAGGAAATTAGCCACTCATCATCATAATGAAAGTATTAAATATATGGGAAGAAGGTGAATATTTGAACAAAGAAGAATTTAATGAAAACACTTCAATAACTGAATCAAATATCACACAAAAATCGTTCCTTGGATAATGATCCAATAAGACAAGACAACAAGGAAAGGAATTGAAGACAATCTTACAAAACCCTCCAAAAAGCTATAAAGCTATAGTCTTCAATCTTCCTTCAACCTTCAAAAAGGTTCTTCGAATCTCCCAAATTGGAGTAGGATGCGGCTGCTGCGCTTATAGCGGATCTGCTGCGTCGTATGCGGGATTTGCTAACTGTAAGCGGCCGTTGACGTATGCGGCGTTGACGTATGCGGCGTCGACGTATGCGGCGTGTCGGATTTGTGGAAAATCCAACCCTTTTTATAGGAAAAATAACCCTCCAAAAATAATAAATCTTAAGAAGATATTATCCCATAAATATAGGTAAAATATATGATTCTGCATATCTCCTTCCTTCTAGAAGCTCAGCCCAAAAATATAAGATCACTTTCCAATTTTAAAAGATCTCAGCCAAGAATAAAATATTCTCGCCGCGTCCTAGGTGTTCGCCTCGGTCGAGTCGGTGTCTCTGGATCGCCTCGGTCGAGATGAATCTCTGGGCAACCGAGGTGATCATAACTGAGTGTAGAATCTCTCAAACTGGTCCAAAGTAAATCTTTAATCCATGGCTATGCTTCCTGAAGGATTCCTTTTTGCTCCTCAATGTAGCTCCAAATGACTCTTGACTCCTTTTGCTCCTTTTCGATGCAAAACGTACCATATTACCTGCAATTACAACGAAACTAGGTGTAGACCTCGATTCTCGCAAGGGTAGATGAAATGGTAGTAAAATCACATAATGTACATACAAACATGCAGATTATGAAAGATAAAACGTCTAAACAAACCCCAAAATATAGACTATAATTCATGCTATCAATGCCCCTCAACAACATTCAAGAGGTGGAGATTTTCGACGTATGGGGAGTTGATTTCATGGGACCATTCCCATCTTCTTGTGGAAACCAATACATACTATTGGCGGTAGATTACGTTTCTAGATGGGTGGAAGCAATTGCCTCTCCCACAAATGATGCCATGGTGGTGGTTAAGTTCTTCAACAAAACCATTTTCCCGCGATTTGGAACGCCAAGGACGATCATTAGTGATGGAGGTTCTCACTTCATAGCCCGTCGCTTTGAAGCTCTTCTAGCTAAGTATGGGGTTACTCACAAGATCGCTACCCCTTACCATCCACAAACGAGTGGACAAGTTGAGATCTCAAATAGAGAGATCAAAGGAATCTTAGAGAAGACGGTTTCAAGGACTAGGAAGGATTGGTCCTTGAAGCTTGACGAAGCATTATGGGCGTACCGGACTGCGTACAAGACTCCCATAGGAACCACACCATACAATCTTGTGTATGGGAAGTCTTGTCACTTGCCGGTAGAGCTGGAGCATAAAGCGTTTTGGGCTATCAAGTGGCTGAATTTCGGCATGAAGGAAGCGGGAGAGAAGCGTCTCCTAGACATCAATAAGCTGGATGAACTCCGCTTGAACGCCTATGAAAACGCCAAGATCTACAAGGAAAGAGCAAAGCGTTGGCATGATAAGCATATCATTCAAAAGGACTTCAAAGAAGGAGATCAAGTTCTCCTCTTCAATTCAAGACTTCACCTCTTTCCAGGTAAGCTTAAATCCCGTTGGACCGGACCCTTTCTAATTAAGCGTATTTTCCCCCATGGTGCAGTTGAAGTATGGGGTGAAGCGAGCGGACGTTTTAAGGTGAACAGCCAACGACTCAAGAAGTATATGCCGGAACTCCAAGCTGAGGAGTTTGCGCCTACCGCACTCGAATAAGTGCGAGATTGGTCTAGCTACGGACCTTAAACAAAGCGCTTCTTGGGAGGCAACCCAAGGTATTGCATTTTCGTTTTTGTTTTCGATTCATAGTTTAGCTTAGAATAGACGTTTTCGCTTTATTTTGCCTCGATTTCTTCCGGTATGTTCGTGTTTTTGGTTGCAGGATCGATGGAAAAGGAAAAAGGGAGGATAATGTTGAAGAAAAGCGACGAAATTTGGACTTTGGAGCTCTACAGAGGGTTCCACGGTCTAAATTACGGTCGTCATAGCTACAGTGACCGTAATTTCCAAAAGCCTTTGAAAAATCACCAAAACCACGGTTCCGTACACTTCCACAGCCGTGGAACAGCCCGACAGACCGTGATTTTCAAAAATTTTGCTTGCAACTATATAAGCCACATTCTTCACAAATTCATCCCAAAAATCCCCCTTTCCACGACCTAAGTGCCGAAACCCCACAACCCCTCTCAAATCTTCATTTTCTAATCATTTTCAACAATTCTTCATCCTAAACTGCAGCAAATTCAACCACAAACAAGATCCAAGCGACAAACCGAGCAGAAATCCATCAACAAACGCGCATTTTGGATTTTTCAATCCGAAAAAGAGGTTTATTCTTTCTTCTGGATTCTCGCCAATTTGGGTCGTTTTTGCTATAGATTTTTAGGAAGAACTGATAAAGACTGGAAGGAATTAGACTAGGACTACTTGTTGTGGTGATTGCTTGTGAATTTGCTGAGATTTGTGAAATTCTGAGACGAACCACGGTCACTGAGTAAATTACGGCCGTGGTTTTGGACAAACAGACCGTAATTTTTGTGCAGAATGGATTTCGTAAGGAGAGTGTCGGGAAGGATAAAAGAGAAGAAGGGTGAGCAGAATAAGAAAAGAAAAGGCAATCCCTCCACCTCCTCATCCTCTAGGGCACCACCACCCTCATCTCCTTCACCTTCATCCTCACCTTCACCTCCATCCTCACCTCCTCACCCTAAAATCCCGACCATACATGAGAATCATCTCGCTGCTTTCGAGAAGATCACGAAGAGGCCGGTGATTGGCCCTAGATATTTGTTGTTGGAGGATCTATATCCTCTCAACATTGTTGATGACCTCACTTGGCTCTTGGATAGAGCCGGATTAGTTATCTTCTCGGCTATCTGAGAAGACGCTTATGAGGAGATCACCCGGGAGGTTGTGACGTCCTTCGAGCACAGCCACGTAGATAGGACCGTCTCTTTCCGTCTCATGGAAAGAGACTACCATTTGAGTATCGTTGAGTTTGGGACTATTTTTGGGTTTCATGAGACCTTTAATGGTCGATTTCCGAGTGGCGTTTCCGCCAAGGACTTTTGGAAGGAAATTGTGATGATTTACGCCGACGAGGACCGTTGGCAACCTGCCGATACCAAGGCTAAATTGATGTACCATTTAGCCTTGAAGATAGCTCACCGGGTTCTTTCGGAGTGTCTCTTTCCTAGGATAGAGACGCCCCAAAAGATAAAGACGGATGAGCTATTCTTGCTCTATTGCATGCTTTATGGACGCCGTGCAGATTGTGCTACTCTCTTGGCTGCTACTATGAGAAAGCTCAAGAACAAGTCGAAGGGAAACATCGGATATGGTGGGATAGTTACCCACATTGCTAGGAGTTTTGGTGTGGATTTTTCTGCTTGCACCCGCATACCGGCTGTTCCTTTAGGGTTACATGCTTTCATGGTTAGGGGTCTCATTCCCCACACATAGAGGTCCGCCTTATGCGGGCATGCCTTGGGAGAGTAGGACAGGCAGGGGTATAGAGTGGCAGCCGGAGTACTCCATTGTGGCGGGACGCCACAATTGGAAGGAGACGTTTGCTGCGATGCATGCGAACAGGTTAGTAGCTCCCCCTTATGTCCCACCACCGGTTGTGGAGGAGGAGGATATGAGAGATCAGTTCGAGAGTGGAGGAGGAGCGGAGCAGGAGTTTGGCACGTTTCCAGACCAGCCGGAGGCGGCCCCAGATGTACCTAGACGCTCTCCACGGCCAGCTAGAGCCTCAGGCTCGTCATCTCGCCGCGCTAGCTTGAGTGAGAGGCCCACGTGGATGACCACACCTCCCACTTGGTATGCCGCCCCCCCTCCTTGGTCCACGGAGCAGCCAGCAGCACCACCACCAGCACCAACACCATCCGATGCCCCAGCATGGTACGATCACGCCCCGGGATGGTACGAGCAGATGCCGGATTGGGCTACCGGACTTTCAGAGAGAGTTGCAGCATTGGAGATCCGAGCCGATGCTAGAGACGGACGCCTCGACGACCTCGACCACATGATGAGGGATGTCTACCGCCAGCAGTTTGGGCGGCCCTACGACTCCAGCTTCTCTCCACCACCACTTTGTGAGTTTCTTTTTCTTTTCTTTCTTTTCTTTCTTTCTTTTGAACATTAGGGACAATGTTCGTCCTAAGTATGGGGTGGGATGTACTAAAAAGTTTGTAATAACTCTACTCTCTATGTTTGCTTTCATTCGAGACTATCGTTGCATGTTCATTATGTGTTGCACGTTTCCTTTTCGCATTGCATGAAAAAGAACTTTAAAAACCCATAAAAATTGAAAAATTTTGAAAATTTTATGCTTCTAATGAATTGAGATGATTTTCATTATAATCATTACTTGTCAATGGAGTTTGATAACAATTGCATGCTTAAAAGAATAGTGAATCGAAAAGAATTTGAATGAATGAATTTTACCTCTTTTGCAAGTTTTATAATGTGAAAATGTTACCTAAATCATGTTGAGAAATTGAAGTTGAAATCACGTTATAAGTTCCTATACTTCTTGTTGAAATGATTAAGGCAATTCGATACTTTCTTTTTTCTTTCTTTGATCATCTAGCTCCTCATTGAAATATTAGCCTCCTTTACCTATCCGGGAATTTGGAGAAGTGAATGAAAAAGGCATGTTTGATGTGGGAGGGCCATGAGAGCAATTATTTGCAATCAAATGAATAGAAAGAAATTGTAGGTTTGGGGAAGTCAATCATGACGATGAGTAACTCGGCACCATTCACATAGCCGGGTGTTTGTGTCTTGCCAAAGTCGGATTGAGCGATATTCCTAGCGGATTATGGTATGTGCGCTAAGGGTTTGAGGCATCTCTTGAAAAATTGAGAAACGCCGATCTCCTAGGCTTCGGTTTTTGTGCACCTCTATCCATAACTCCAAAAGTAAAGTCGAAAAAATGAAAAGAAGAGAGCAAAGCTCTAAGTTGAAGTGTTGCGGGAACCGCATAAGAAGAAGAAGGTAGTTGTCCACTTTCCCGGATTCATGCACCACTTTCCCTTAATGTTTTCCCTTCCCTTCCGTATTCTAGACCTTTTTCTTTGGAAGTTGATAACACGATTTATTGCATAGTTTTAGGTGCACATTTAGGTAGAACTCTCGCTTAATCATGCATTATCTAGCACTAGTCCAATGCGTTTTGCACTCAAAACATGTATTTTGTCGAGATAGACGTCTACACGGACTTGTGTGCGTTTTGTAGGTATTTCGGGAAATTTCGAGCCCAAACGACGCGTTTGAAGGTCGCCAAATTAGAGGACACGTTTCCAAACTCATTAGAACGCAAGGCAAGGGCTGAGAAGGACTAAAAGAACCTTACCAACACAGACCACGCACCAAACCACAGCCTATTGATCCAAAACAAAGTTTCTGTTAGAAATCACGGGTTCCTGAAGAACCACGGCCGTGGAAATGACCGTGGATTTTGCCAGATTCTCGTGACAGCTGTGCCACGACTCTCATGGCCAGCTCATGAAGAAATTGGTTATAAAAGTGGTCCTTGATAGTTGTTAGAAGCAGCTGGGAATTGGGGTAGTTTTGGGGAGCAGCTCACACATTCTCTATCGCTTCACAAAAATATATTCCAAGAAAAAGAAGGATTTTTCTAGGAAGGGAAGTGGAAGAAGAAGAAGAAAGGAGCCATTGCCATTGAAGAGGAGAGGAGAAGACACACTTAGCTCTTGTATTTTCGGATTTGTTTCTAGAAGTTTTTGAACTCTTGAACCTTCCTTTGGAAGGATTGTAAGTCGTTCTCATTTCATCTTCAGATTTGGATGTGTTTGAATTTCATTTTGTTCATCTTTTTCTCTCATTTTCTTGCAATGGAGGTTATGAATCTATGCTTGTTTGCCTTGATTTCTAATATGAATGTTGTAGGCTAGATTGATGTGATTCTAGGGTAAGGAATGGAAGGTTATGGCTAGATCTATGATAGGATGAACTTAGAATTACCTTTGGATGATTTTTGTTTATGAACGTAGCTACTGTTAGGAATCACGGGTAGTTCTTGAAGAACCACGGTCGTGGTTTCTGTAGAACGAACCGTGGTTTTTCCTGGTTCGAAGGATCTTACCTTAGGTTCATAAAATTGTTGAAACCCTAAGTTTTTGCTGAGTTTAACCTACTCTAGGGAGTCCTAGTGTAGCGACTAAGTGTTAGGAGAGACTTACCCGGTAATCCTTGCCCTTAGAATCTAAAATAGCAAAACCTTAGGTAATGGTGAGCCTAATAAGCCGCTATTGGATTAAATGTGCTAGGATAGTTGATTAGGACTTCCCTTTCCGAGACTTACCCGGTGAGGATAGGTTAGATCCCTAATTAAACAATCCGGTTTGTGTTAAATTCCTACCCTTAGGTTCTTAGAGACTTAACCGGTAATGAGACCTTAGGTGAGGTTTAGTTGGATCATGAGACTTACCCGGTAATTGATCCCATTTTAGGAACACTTAATCCCAACATATCATAATCAATCCAAAGAATGAATAGATAACTTGAGTTTTATGCCATAACCGGAATTTCCAACCCCTAGAATCCGTTTTCCCTTTCTCTTGATCAACATCTTGTTCGATTTGTTTATTTGTGCCAATTTTCCGACTTAGTTTGTGTTGCTTGATTGTGTTCACATACTTGTGATCTTTGAAGTGATCATCCAAAAACAACCAAAACAATTGAGATTTTCTTCCTTTATTTGCATCCTTTTCTTTAGACTTAGATCTTGCTAAATTCAATCACAACTTAATTCGATTTCACCTTAGTCTTTGCGTTCGACCTTGGAATATTTATCTTGCTACATACGTCCCGTACACTGCGGGTGCGCTAGAAGTAGGATAATTATAACGAGTATAAATTTAAGGCTTATTGCGTACACACCTTTTTAGCGTAACAAGTTTTTGGCGCCGTTGCCGGGGACTAGGTCTAGATTGAGTCTATTTTGTGATTGATTCTAGTGTAGATCTTTCTTGTTTCTTTTGATCTCTTTTTGGTTTGTGTCTTTGCTTTTCAGGACATCTATTTCTCTTTAGGTGTATGCGAAGATCTCGTGGCAAGGATCTAGCTCCATTCGATCCCGAACCGGAGAGGACCCTTCGATCTAGATCTAAGAACATCCGAAAAGAGAGAGAGATGGCCGGTAGAAATCTTCAAGCTGAATTGGATGAAGCCTTAGAGCAAATAAGGCTAAGAGATGAACTCTTGGAGGAAGAAAGGAGACTTGCCAATGAGAGGCAAGAGGAAACTAGAAGGGAGATTGAAGAGATTAGGCAAGCTCTTGTCCAAGGAGAGCTTAATCACCGACAACCTCCACCACCTCCACCACAACCGCAGCCGGCGGCCAATGTTAGGGTTGTACCTATTGCTATTGAGGAGCCACAAACCCTAGGGAGACGCATGGATCCGGCACAAAGAGCACACCGACCGGGTGTGAATCTAGGAGATCCCGCAACCCACAACTATGAGCTCCGCCCTCAAGTTCTACAAATGATCCGGCACAATCAATTTGGAGGGATGGAAGGAGAGTCTCCTTATCAACACTTGATGAATTATGAGATCTTGATGGAGACTCTTAGACCACCAAGATTGGAGAGCAACAACCATAAGCTAAGGGCCTTTTCCTTCTCTCTTAAGGACAAAGCCTTGGCTTGGTATCAATCTATTCCACAAGGGAGAGTTGGTACTTGGGAGGAGATGACAACCGAGTTCTTAACCAAGTTCTTCCCACCTTCCAAGACCACCGAGTTAAGGGGCAAGATCAATGCCTTTGTGATGAGGGATAGAGAAAGTTTGTTCAAGTCTTGGGAGAGATTTAAGGACCTTCTCCTAGATTGTCCGCACCATGGCATACCAAAGATTGAGCTATTGGAAATCTACTTCAAGGGGCTTGACGAAGATAGCCAATTCAAGCTTCAATCACTTTCCGGTGGGACCTTTATGGAGAAGCATGTGGATGATGCTTGGGAGTTTGTGGAGAAGCAAGCTCTAGTGATTGAGAAGTACTCTCATAGGAAGAGTGAGGGAAGAAAGGCGGGAGCATATGAGGTGAGTGAAGTCACCATGAGCAATTTCAAGCTTGACGCCATCAACAACGAGTTGAAATCCTTAAGAGAGTTGTGCACTACCACCTTGAAGAGCCAAGCAACTCCTCAAGCACCTCCACGAGCCAACTTGTCTCCCAAGGAGGAAGATGTGAATTACATGGGAAGGGGCAACTTCAACAACTACCAAGGCCCAAGGAACTTCAACAACAACCGGCAATTCAACAATTACCGGCCAAACCACAACCATCCCGGATTTTCTTACTCTAATCCGGATGGAGCCTTGAACCCTCCCGCTTCCACAAGCACAACTCCACCACAAAGAGCTTCACAAGAACCTCCACCCGGTATTACTCAACCTTCAAAGGATAGAACCGAAGTCATGTTTGAACAATTGCTAGGAAGATTGAGTGGACTTGAGAGCACCGTTACTTCAATTTCTAAGGCTCAAAAGGTCTTGGAAGCACAAGTCTTTCAAAAGGCGGGTGAGGCACATAGAGACCCGGGAAAGCTTCCCGGAAGAACCGAAGACAACCCAAGAGGCCAAGTTTTGGCTATCACAACAAGGAGTGGGTTGAGTATGAAGGATCCTTTGCCCAAGGACCAAGCTAAGGGGAGTCAAGTAGTGGTAGAAGAGGGAAGAAAGCAAGATAATGGAGGCAAGAGCAAGGATGTAGAGCCAACCTATGTGGCACCGCCTCCATACAAACCACCACTACCGTTCCCACAATCAAGAGCAAGAGCTCGTTTGGACAATCACTTTGGTAAGTTCCTTGAACTAATGTCTAAGTTACATATTAACATTCCGTTCATGGATTCCATCTTAGGAATGCCGGCATACGGGAAGTTCTTGAAGGAAATACTCTCCAACAAAAGGAAGTTGGAGGAGTATGGGGAGATTAGGATGACCAAGAGATCCTCGGAGTTAATCCAAACAATGAAGGAGGCAATGCCTCCCAAGCTAAGGGATCCGGGCTCTTTTTGTGTTCCGATTGGAGTAGGAGACGTGAAGTACGAAGCCCTTTGTGATCTTGGGGCAAGTGTAAGCATCATACCGCTTGCACTTAGTAACAAGGTCGGGCTAGGAGAGCCAAAACCGGTCAAGATGACCCTCTATATGGCGGACCGTTCTATCACCCACCCGGTTGGGATTCTTGAGGACATCCCGGTGCAATTGGGAGGATTCTATGTGCCTATCGACTTTGTAGTGTTGGACATTCCGGCGGATTACCCGGTTCCCATCATCCTAGGAAGACCTTTCCTAGCTACATCCGGATGTTTAGTGGATTGCAAGAACGGGACTCTCTCCTTCAACATTGGAGAGGAGAACATCAAGTTCAAGCTGTCCACAATGATGAAAGGGCCAACCCTTGATGAAGATATCTTCGACATAGTCGAGCAAGAAGAATCTAGAGAAATGGTGAGCTCGATTTTGATCAAGGATCCCTTGGAAAAGGTTCTCACCTTGAGTATGATGGAGGAAGACGTTGAGGGAAATTACAATGAAGAGATCAAAGCCTTGGAGGCATTGGAAGAGGAGCCAAGAGTTGGATTTGAGAGCCATGAAGAAATTGTGAACAGCTGCAAGTTCCACGGCCGAGATTTAGGAACCACGGCCGTCAAACTCTCTGGACAACTCCGAGAAACAAGCCTGGAAGGAACCACGGTCGTGGAAGATGAGCAACCCGTGATTCCAACCGTGGTTTCCCCTGAATCAACTCTCGATGATGATCAAGCTTCTAGGAGCCAAGGGGAGTCTTCATTTGCTTTGGATTCATCTCATCCAATCTTATTTGGGTCGTCTTCAACCGAAAAAGGTCCTCCCTCACTTGAACTCAAACCCCTCCCCTCTCATTTAAAGTATGCATTCCTTGGTGATAATTCTACATATCCGGTGATTGTTAATGCATGCTTGAGTGATGGTGAACTTGCTAAATTGCTGCATGAACTAAGATTGCATAGGAAGGCCATTGGTTATACTATTGATGATTTGGTTGGCATTAAGCCATCTTTGTGCATGCATAAAATAATGATGGAAGATAACCACAAACCCTCTATTGAACATCAAAGGAGATTAAATCCTAATATGAAAGAGGTGGTCAAAAAGGAAATCATTAAGTTACTAGATGCGGGAATTATCTACCCTATCTCGGATAGTAAGTGGGTTAGCCCCGTTCATGTAGTACCTAAGAAGGGTGGAATGACGGTAGTAACTAATGAGAACAATGAACTAATACCAACTAGGACGGTCACGGGATGGAGAATGTGTATAGATTATAGGAAATTGAACATGGCCTCTAGGAAAGATCACTTTCCCCTCCCCTTCATTGACCAAATGCTAGAAAGATTAGCTCAACACTCTCACTTTTGCTATCTAGATGGGTATAGTGGATTCTTCCAAATCCCTATCCACCCCGATGACCAAGAGAAAACAACTTTTACATGTCCATGGGGTACCTTTGCATATAGGAGAATGCCGTTTGGGTTGTGTAATGCACCCGCCACCTTTCAAAGGTGTATGATGGCTATCTTTTCGGAATACATAGAAAATATCATGGAGGTGTTCATGGATGATTTCTCTGTTTATGGTTCTTCTTTTGATGATTGCTTGGCTAACTTGTCATTAGTATTGCAAAGATGTGAGGAGACAAATCTTGTCTTGAATTGGGAAAAATGCCACTTCATGGTAAGTGAAGGATTGTGTTAGGACACTTGGTATCTAACCGTGGCATTGAGGTTGATAGGGCTAAGATTGAAACGATAGAGAATTTGTCACCACCTACCTCGGTGAAGGGGGTAAGGAGTTTCTTAGGGCATGCCGGTTTTTACCGGAGGTTCATCCAAGATTTTTCTCTAAAATTTCTAAGCCTCTCACTAACCTACTAATGAAAGATGTTGATTTTGTGTTTTCCAAAGATTGTCTTGAAGCATTTTGTAGGTTGAAGAACGCCTTGATCTCCGCACCTATCATGCAACCTCCGGATTGGAGTTTACCGTTTGAGATCATGTGCGATGCAAGTGATGTGGCCGTTGGGGCCGTTTTGGGGCAAAGGAAAGAAGGGCGCACTCATGCTATTTACTATGCTAGCAAGACGCTAGATGATGCCCAACTCAATTATGCTACTACCGAGAAGGAGTTGTTAGCGGTAGTGTATGCATTTGAGAAGTTCCGCTCGTACCTTGTTGGAGCGAAAGTCATAGTTTACACGGATCATGCGGCGATCCGTTATCTACTTACAAAGAAGGACGCCAAGCCAAGGTTGATTCGGTGGATCCTTCTTCTTCAAGAGTTTGATTTGGAGATAAGAGATAAGAAGGGATCCGAGAACTCGGTGGCGGATCACCTTAGTAGACTCCCACCATTGGAGCTTGGGAAAGACAACATCCCGATAGATGACTCGTTCCGGGATGAACAATTGCAAATGGTGGAAGAATGCTTATTCCAAGTGGCTAAGGGAAGTGAGCCATGGTATGCCGACATTGTGAATTACTTGGTGTGTGAAGAAGTGCCTCCCGGATTATCATATTCGCAAAGGAAAAAGTTCTTCAACGATGTAAGGCATTACTATTGGAGCGAGCCACTTCTATTCAAGAGAGGCCCGGATGGGGTGCTTAGGAGGTGCATACCCGAAGACGAAATGGAAAGTGTGATCCGGCATTGTCACTCCTTACCATGTGGAGGCCATGCTAGCTCACACAAAACGTGTGCAAAGGTATTGCAATCCGGTTTTTATTGGCCTAACTTGTTTAGAGATGTGCAAGGTTTTGTAGCGGCATGTGATGCTTGCCAAAGAACGGGGAACATCTCAAGGAGGAATGAAATGCCCTTGAACAACATCCAAGAAGTTGAGATTTTTGATGTGTGGGGTGTAGACTTCATGGGACCATTCCCTTCTTCATGTGGCAATCTATTCATCCTATTGGCGGTGGACTATGTGTCAAGATGGGTAGAGGCAATCGCCTCTCCTACAAATGATGCCAAGGTGGTGGTGCGGTTCTTCAACCGAGTGATCTTCCCTAGGTTTGGAACACCAAGGGTGATCATTAGTGATGGAGGGAAGCACTTCACAAATAGGAATTTTGGAGCACTTTTGGCCAAGTATGGGGTGACTCACAAGGTGGCAACACCCTATCACCCTCAAACTAGTGGCCAAGTGGAGATCTCCAACCGTGAGATCAAGGCCATACTCGAGAAGACGGTGTTGAGGACAAGGAAGGATTGGGCCATGAAGCTCAATGACGCACTATGGGCATATAGAACCGCTTTCAAGACACCTATTGGCACCACTCCCTACAAATTGGTCTATGGAAAGTCTTGCCATCTTCCGGTGGAAATGGAGCATAGAGCTTATTGGGCCATTAAGTGGCTAAATTTTGACCTCAAGGAGGCGGGAGAGAAGAGATTGCTTGATATCAATGCCCTTGAGGAGCTCCGGTTAGAAGCTTATGAGAATGCCCGGATTTACAAGGAGAGAACCAAAAGGTGGCATGACAAGAGGATCATTCCAAAGGAGTTGAGTGAAGGAGATCTTGTCCTTCTCTTCAACTCGAGGCTAAGGTTCTTTCCCGGAAAGCTCAAATCAAGATGGACCGGGCCATATGTGGTAAAGAAGATCTTTCCCCATGGAGCCATTGAGATAGGAGGGGAGCATTGTGGAAATTTGAAAGTGAATGGGCATCGCTTGAAGAAGTACATTCCGGGAGCCCCGGTAGACATGATTGCCCCGCTTCACCTTGCATAAACGCTCCCGAGTTTGGTCAAGCTAATGACCTTAAAGAAGCGCTTGGTGGGAGGCAACCCATCGGTAACATTTTTCCTTCATTTTAGCTTAGATTTTTCTGTTTTTGTGTGCTTTGTGTGTTTTGTCTATTTTATGTGTGCTAGAACATTAGCGGCATTGGAAGCCTTTCTTGGAATTGATGATGATGAAACCCTCACCAATTATGGGTGGAGCGGACGCGGAACTTGGACGGCTAGCGGTGCCTAGTGCGGGTTTCAAAGCTTGAAGGATGCTTAGAGCTCCCTACCATGGTTGAAAGGATCATCCAACATCAATCCTCTTGAGAAATCCCAAATACCGAAGGAAACCATTTTACATTGTGAGAACCTTCTTTCACTCTCTTTACTTGAATACCACATTGGGGACAATGTGTTTCTAAGTATGGGGTGGGTTTTGCATGATCCTTTGCATGATGAGCATCTAGGATAGTTTAATATTTGCACATATCTTGCATTGTACATACTTAAAGCGAAAATTCCATAAAAATCAGAAAATTTAAAAATTTTTGTGCTTTCTAGGCTTGGATATGATCCTAATGATGAAAACTTGTCTTGTGATTGGCTATGAATGGCCTTATGTGTTGAATTGATAAATGCATATGTGGACTTGAACTACTGCTCTTGAATTCCATGAATGACTTGAGAGCATGGTGATTGCCTAGAATGGATTGAGTATTGAAAGTCGAAATTACATGATAGTTCTTGCATACCATCTAGGAATGAATAAGGCATTTCATCTTTCTCTACTTCTCATCTTGATCATGATTGCTTAAGAACCTCAATTGATATAAAATTTGACCTCCTTTTAAACCCATCCGGGAATAGGAGCATGATAGTGTGTTTGAATGTGTAAAAAGCAAGTGCGGGGTGAAGATGTAATGAAAGGAATGTCGTGAATGGAACGCTGAAATTATTGTGGAAGTGTAGCCAAAATAGGTTTGGGGGCGTTGGTTTAAATGACAAGTAACTCGGTACACTTCACATAATCAGGTGTTGGTGCCTTGCCAAAGTCAAATAAGCCAATAGCCCTAACGAGCTTTGGTATGTGTGCCCAGTGTGGATGCACCTCGAAAAAGAGAAAAAGCCCGAGGACGGCTAATCACCGAGGTTTCGGCTATTGCACACCAATGCCATTGTCTCAAAAATGAGTTAAAGAAAAGGAAAAGAAAGCAAGATAGGGAAAAATATGCACTTGGGGGAAGTTGATCGAGGACAAGGAGTGAAGTTAGTTCCATTCCCGGATTAGCATCACATACCTAGAAAAATTCCCCTCCCCAATTGAAACGTTTCTTAGCCTTTTATGTCACAAGCCCTTATGACCTACTTGCATGTTTGTAAGACTTAGTAATCTAGATTGGATAGACTCTTGATCTTCTTGACATCTCCGTCCTCCCAACTCATGCATGTTTTTGAGTTAAGTACAATTGTCTTTCCATGACTTTATTGTTTGATACATAATTGCTTATTCAATTGCCATTGATCATGACTATGAAGGTGATCCAATAGTAGAAGCACAAAACCAAAAAAAGATTTTGCTATTTTTCTGCATACATAAATCATGTCATCTCGTAGTCTATAGTTGGGAATTTGCTCGGGGACGAGCAAACCTTAAGTATGGGGTATTTTGATAACACGATTTATTGCATAGTTTTAGGTGCACATTTAGGTAGAACTCTCGCTCAATCATGCATTATCTAGCACTAGTCCAATGCGTTTTGCACTCAAAACATGTATTTTGTCGAGATAGACGTCTACACGGACTTGTGTGCGTTTTGTAGGTATTTCGGGAAATTTCGAGCCCAAACGACGCGTTTGAAGGTAGCCAAATTAGAGGACACGTTTCCAAACTCATTAGAACGCAAGGCAAGGGCTGAGAAGGACTAAAAGAACCTTACTAACACAGACCACGCACCAAACCACAGCCTATTGATCCAAAACAAAGTTTCTGTTAGAAATCACGGGTTCCTGAAGAACCACGGCCGTGGAAATGACCGTGGATTTTGCCAGATTCTCGTGACAGCTGTGCCACGACTCTCATGGCCAGCTCATGAAGAAATTGGTTATAAAAGTGGTCCTTGATAGTTGTTAGAAGCAGCTGGGAATTGGGGTAGTTTTGGGGAGCAGCTCACACATTCTCTATCGCTTCACAAAAATATATTCCAAGAAAAAGAAGGATTTTTCTAGGAAGGGAAGTGGAAGAAGAAGAAGAAAGGAGCCATTGCCATTGAAGAGGAGAGGAGAAGACACACTTAGCTCTTGTATTTTCGGATTTGTTTCTAGAAGTTTTTGAACTCTTGAACCTTCCTTTGGAAGGATTGTAAGTCGTTCTCATTTCATCTTCAGATTTGGATGTGTTTGAATTTCATTTTGTTCATCTTTTTCTCTCATTTTCTTGCAATGGAGGTTATGAATCTATGCTTGTTTGCCTTGATTTCTAATATGAATGTTGTAGGCTAGATTGATGTGATTCTAGGGTAAGGAAAGGAAGGTTATGGCTAGATCTATGATAGGATGAACTTAGAATTACCTTTGGATGATTTTTGTTTATGAACGTAGCTACTGTTAGGAATCACGGGTAGTTCTTGAAGAACCACGGTCGTGGTTTCTGTAGAACGAACCGTGGTTTTTCCTGGTTCGAAGGATCTTACCTTAGGTTCATAAAATTGTTGAAACCCTAAGTTTTTGCTGAGTTTAACCTACTCTAGGGAGTCCTAGTGTAGCGACTAAGTGTTAGGAGAGACTTACCCGGTAATCCTTGCCCTTAGAATCTAAAATAGCAAAACCTTAGGTAATGGTGAGCCTAATAAGCCGCTATTGGATTAAATGTGCTAGGATAGTTGATTAGGACTTCCCTTTCCGAGACTTACCCGGTGAGGATAGGTTAGATCCCTAATTAAACAATCCGGTTTGTGTTAAATTCCTACCCTTAGGTTCTTAGAGACTTAACCGGTAATGAGACCTTAGGTGAGGTTTAGTTGGATCATGAGACTTACCCGGTAATTGATCCCATTTTAGGAACACTTAATCCCAACATATCATAATCAATCCAAAGAATGAATAGATAACTTGAGTTTTATGCCATAACCGGAATTTCCAACCCCTAGAATCCGTTTTCCCTTTCTCTTGATCAACATCTTGTTCGATTTGTTTATTTGTGCCAATTTTCCGACTTAGTTTGTGTTGCTTGATTGTGTTCACATACTTGTGATCTTTGAAGTGATCATCCAAAAACAACCAAAACAATTGAGATTTTCTTCCCTTATTTGCATCCTTTTCTTTAGACTTAGATCTTGCTAAATTCAATCACAACTTAATTCGATTTCACCTTAGTCTTTGCGTTCGACCTTGGAATATTTATCTTGCTACATACGTCCCGTACACTGCGGGTGCGCTAGAAGTAGGATAATTATAACGAGTATAAATTTAAGGCTTATTGCGTACACACCTTTTTAGCGTAACAGAAGTCCTTAAGATCGAAAGAATATTATATGACTTTGTGATCTAAATTGAAGTTTCTTATGATTGATTTTGATAATGTTTGAAGGTTATGATGCTTGTTTAGAAGTTAAATTGATTCATGAATTTTCTTTGCTTTTTACTCTTTAATTGAGTGTGTGAAAGTTTGATGAACGATTGAAGCAAGGTTTGAGAATGATCTATTCTTTAGAAGTCACATTCACCCAAAAGAAGGTACACATATTTCATCCTAACTCTTGTTTAAAGCTTTTTGAAAGACCTTGCTTAGGGACAAGCAAGTGTTAAGTATGGGGTTATTTGTTAGCATGAAATATTGTGATATTTTAGGCACGTTTTCTAAACGTATTTGATTCATATTGATAGTCTTTGATTGAACTTTGCAGGATATGTGAGCTAGTATTACCTATATTGTCGATATGGATGTCTACACTAGTTCTATGTTGATTATAGGTGATTTGGAGCTATTTCCGAACGGAATCGAGCAAAAGAGGAATTGATTGAGTGAGTCCATAGATTGAGGACATTCTTAGGAAGCAAATTGGAGTTTAGCCTGAGGAATGCACGAGGCTAGGGAAGAATCACGTTCTTGCCCTAAACCACGCTCTAAAATACGACCGTATTACAAACCACGTTCAGTTCCACGGCCATGGAACCTTGTGTAGAAAAGCGTGATGCATTCCAGTAACTATTACGGTCGTGGAATATATGCTGCAAACCGTGACACTTTCCACACCTAGAATTACGGTCGTGGAAACTTCCACGACCGTGATCTTGGCGAATCTTTTTCGCCACACTTTGAAGCCACAATCTCTTGAAGATTGGGCCGGGCCGACGTTTTGCCCTACAACTATAAAAAGACGGACGAAAGGAGATTCCATCATCGACGCTTAGGATCGTTTACGCCCGCTACCTCATTTTACACCGTTGCTTGGAAGTATTGATCATCTCATTGGAGATCGAAGTTCGCATCGGGGAATTGCCCAAATCTCGCATTTTTGGTAGAGATTGCTGTTGAGATCTCCGGATTGGCGGAAGATCGAAGCTTTTGGAAGATTTTGCAAGAAGATCTCTCTTCTTGTTTAGGTTTGATTTGGAAAACGGATTGACATCCCGTTTTCCCTTCTTTCCTAAGGTTGTGATTGTTTACTTTAGTTTGAATCCTTTGACAATACTCGTTCTTGATTGTGACTTTGAGATTGGTTTGAAGATTATTGAAAGTTCTTGAAAGTTTTCATCTTTCTATCTTTTAATTCTTGAATTGATATCAACATGACTGTTATTGGCTAGAAACCTTTAACAATTCTAAGGTGAAGGTTGATAGTTGTGGCTTAGATGATGATAGATCGATCGCAAACAAATTAGACCCTGAGAGTTCGAGAGAATCGTCGACGAACCCTAAATTACGGGTTGTTCTTGAGTTCCACGACCGTGGAATCTCAAGATCCAACCGTAATTTCCCTCAAGTTTACGAACTTGCTTTTACTTTAATCCGAAGTTAAAGATTTTCTTTAACTTAGTTTAGACTTGTCTTTTCTAGGTGGTAGTGAAGCCTCAACAACCTCTACCTCGATTGTGAGTGTCACAACCTCGATCGGTTAAGTTAGTCTTGATCTTTGGGTTATAAGTTTGGGTATTTGACACTAATTCTCATCTTTAGAATCTTTCTATATTGAGCCTCAACAACCTGTATAGAGAGTGCCTTGTAGGTGAGTTACATAGGGTTTTTGGAACTTCACCGTACGATTACCTTACATTAGCATACCTTTGCATATCTCAACTCTATCTTTATATCATTAGTATATCTTGAATCGATTGCCACAACTGGATACTTGGATCTTTAGGATTGTTGTTTTCCCAATATTTGCAAAACTCTCATATTTACTCGCTTGACAATCTACAATTGAATTCGTTCCCACCCAAATCCCTGTGTTCGATACTCTGGAATCCTTGCTTAGCTACGTCGATCCG
Source organism: Fagopyrum esculentum (assembly GCA_033239045.1). NCBI lineage: Eukaryota > Viridiplantae > Streptophyta > Magnoliopsida > Caryophyllales > Polygonaceae > Fagopyrum > Fagopyrum esculentum. Next base: position 146,829,087 of record BSUD01000001.1, read on the forward strand.
TACACTGCGGGTTCGCTGCTTGATTCTAGTTTTATAAATTTAAAGCTTATTTGCACACACCTTTATGGGCGAACACCTAGACCTGCGCATACACTCGAAGAGATATCAAATAACAAGGGAAAAGCTCCCAAGCTTGACAACCGATAACCGAATTCGGCCTAGACCAAATCCCCGGAAACGGCGCCAAAAACTTGTTCGCCACTTAGCGTGCGTACAAATAAGCTTTAAATTTATAAAACTAGAATCAAGCAAGTGAACCCGCAGTGTACGGATCGATATAGTTAAGCAAGAATTCCAGAGTATCGAACACAGGGATTTGGGGGGTTAAATCCAGTTATAGAATTGTCAAGCAAGTGAATGTATGAAGCTTTGTAAATATTGGGAAAACAACAATCCTAAAGATCCAGGATTCCAGTTGTGGCAATCAATTCAAGATATACTAAAGGTATAAGGACAGTGTTAAGAGTTGCAAAGGTATACTAATGCAAAGAAATGTACGGTGAAGTTCCAAGGCTTTATGTGACTTATCTAGAAATACTCTCTATAAAGGTTGTTGAGGCTTCAGTATAGAAAGGATCTAAAGACAAGAATTAATGTCAAATACCCAAACTTGTAATCCAAGGATCAAGACTAACTAAACCGATTAAGGTTGTGACACTCGGAATCGAGGTAGAGGTTGTTGAGGCTTCACTACCACCTAGAAAAGGCAAGCCAAGACTAAGTTAAAGCAAATCTTTAACTTTGGATTAAAGTAAAAGCAAGGTTCGTAAACTAGGGAAAATTACGGGTGGATCTTGAGATTCAACGGCCGTGGAACTCAAGAGCACACCGTGATTCTGGCTCGTCGGCGATTCTCTCTAACTCTCAGGGTCCAATCTGTTTACAATCGATCTACCATCATCTAAGCCACAACTATCAACCCTTCACCTTAGAATTGCTAAAGGGTTTTAGCCAACAACAGTCATTTTGATATCAAATTCAAAATTTAAAAGAATGAAAGATAAAAACCTTCGGAAACCTTTAATAAATCTCAAATCAATCTCAATCCACAAACAAGAATGATAATGTATAACAGATTCGGAATAACACAAACCAATCACGATCCTTGATAAGACGTAATCTCCGTATGTCCAATGAAACCCTCAATGCGCGGAAGCAAGTCTCCAAGCGATGATGCTCTAAGCGCGATCTAAGCAAAAGCGTAAGCAAAGGTGACGGAATCTCTCTCTTTCCGTCCTTTTATAGGGTAAGATAGAATCTGTGTCCAACCCATTGTGTAAAAGATCATGGCTTTAAGTTGTACGTTAAAATATCGCCTAAATCACGGTTCCTTGGGATTCCACGCCCGTGGTTTAGAGCGTGCATTAGAGCGTGGAAATTCATCACGGTACTTCACAACTTCCAAGACCGTGTAACCCTCTGGAATGCTCCATGCTTGTCTTGCCAATGTTCCACGGCCGTGGTTTAGAGCGTGGATTCTAGTACGGCCGTATTTTAGGGCGTGGAACACAAGTAGCTCGTAATTCTCCTTTGTTTTGTGTCATTCTTCAACTTATCATCTTCCTTAGCTCCCTTGTGGTGTCCTCAATCCTTGGACATGCTTAATCCATCTCCATTCTCCCTTGATTCGTCTGGTTTTAACTCTTATTTGCCAACAATCAACACAAAGCTTATGTAGACCTCTATATCGACAATATAGATAAACTAACTCACAATTGCTTCAATGCTTTATCAATGAACACCAATATGGATGAAATACACTTAGAAAACGTGCCTAAAATATCACAATATTTCATGCTAACACACGCCAATTTGGCATGAAATTCTATGCATAGGGATCGTTCCTAGGTCTTTGTTGTTGTGGTTGTCCATAACCCATTGCGTTAACTTCAGCATCGTTGTCTTGAACTTGTGGACACATGTCCGTTGGATGATATGGGTCAACACAAACTCCACAAGCTTTTAGCTGTTGCGGTGTTCCCATAAGTGTTAGCCTCTTCACCATTTCCTTAAGTTCCGCTAGCTCGGTGGAAATCTCGTTCTTCACGGAACTCATGGCATGAACTCCTTTCTTGACCGGGGTCCTTCTAAAGTTCTGAGTCCCTTCCGCTAGTACCTGTATCTTTTCCAAAGCAAGGTCAGGGGTAGAGTTAAGAATATTACTTTCGCAAGCTGCATCGACGATCCTCCTTTCATTGTCTAGCAAGCCATTGTACAAGTACAAGACTATATCTTAAGTTGAATATCCATGGAAAGGACAGCTGGATCGGAGGCGTGCAAACCTTTCGAAGTACTCATAGAGAGTTTCGGTTGCCTCTTGCTCGATGTTGCTTATAGCTTTCTTCAAGCTATTGGCCTTTTTAGCTGGAAAGTATTTCTCCAAAAATGCTTTGTGAAGGTTTTCCCAAGTGTCGATGCTCCCGGATGGAAGGTGGTAATACCAATCATCCGCCGAATCCTTTAGTGTGAAGCCAAATGCCTTCATCTTGATTTGTTCTTCGGTAATGTTGGCCGGCTTCATACTCATACAAACGGTGTGGAACTTCCCAAGGTGCTTGATGGGATCTTCACCACTTAGCCCATGCAAGAGGGTTTTGAGCCAAAGTGGGCTGCGTAAGTTGACGAAGAGTACGGTCAGCCATCTCTTGTTGTAGTTGTTGTCTTCGTTGCTGGATGTGCGTCCTCTCAATTTCTGGATCAAAAGAAGCAAAGCCGGAATTAGTAGCACGGGTTTGAACCATAAAATGGTTCAAACCAATAATCAATAATAACAATAAAACACAAAAACTCCCCGGCAACGGCGCCAAAATTTAACTAGAGGTATTTCTATGGTCGTCTATACCCAATCAAAAGTAAATCCCGACTTAGTACTAAGAACAAGTATAGTAAGTAAGTAAGGGTCGAACCCAAGAGAGTTGAGGTGTTTTAGATGCAATTATTGATTATAATGACAAGTGACACAAGGGGGGTTTGGTTGAATTGATGCACAAAAACTTATGAAAACGATGAATACGACAAGTAAGACAATAATGGATGAATCTACACTAGGTTGATTCTAAACATGCAATTGCTAATTTGGTGTATTTCTTTTTCAAGTTTTTAAGTAATCTCCCGTCTCGATCATACATATGTGTTGAGCCAACTCGCATCAACACAACTTAACCTATTAAAGTTCCGTAAACCTACAAGAACAAATAATAAGTTAGCATTCAAACAAAGACAAAGGGATATAAAGAGAAGATTAAAACCGTTAAACTTATCTTTATATTTGTGTTCCTTTTCTTTAAGTAATTAAAATACGTTATTAATTAAAGTTGCTACTAGATTAAAGACCCGAACCCGGAACCTATTAATCCTAGTTGTTTACATGCACTTTAGAACCTAAGGTGATCAATCTCAAGTAATAGTTAAAATGCAATTAAACAATGGAGATCAAGGAAACACAAAACATTACTGAATAAAAACTTATATTAAAAGGACTTACAACCCAAGTAACAAAGCAGCTTCAAACCAACCCAATGTAGCAAGGGAGTTAGCAACTCATTACAATGAAAAAATCAAGTCTAAAAATGGATTTTGTGGGGAAAAGCATGCATGATTCTAGCAGTCAGCCATGAACTATTTATACTACAAAAGACACTTAATTAGGAGTAAATAGCCGGCCTAAAACAGCCACCTTTAATGCCATAAAGGTAGTGTAAACAGCCGGAGTAAAGCTTCTGGCGTTAAACCGCAGGGGCGGCCTTCAGGACCAGCAAGGGCGGTTTAGGCAGAATCGGTTGATCTTCTTCATAACCGCTGGGGCGGCTACACGGCTCCGCTGGGGCAGATCTTTAATGCACTTCAACGTTTGACCTTTCGCATTCCTGACGTTTCTGATGTCAAGGCGTAGGGGCGCCTCAAGGCCAATGCAGGGGCGGTGACACAGACTCTTCGCCTTCCAGCTCCCAAGGCGAGGCGTAGGCAGGGCGCAGTGGGAGGCGCAGGGGAGCTGGCCTTCGTCTTGTCCGGGCAAGTCACCGCAGGGGCGCCGATGGGTGGCGCAGGGGCGGTGATCTACATCTTGGCCGGCGCTGGTGAAGGTGCTGGGAGTGCTTCAGTGGGAAGTGTCACCCGTTGGGGCGGCTACAAGGGCCCGTGGGGCGGTGGAGCAACATAAACTTTGCTTCTTGATCGATCTTTACTCCTAAGTGCTTATAACTCCTTCCTTAGCTTCTTTTGATCTTCTTCTTCTGGACCAAGGAGTTAGTAGCATAAACCGACACTAATGCAATAAAAAGACTCTAAAAACTACCCTAAATGATAGTGATTCCATCACCTATCAAGGGGTGTGTCACGTGTAACCCTATGGTGTCCGAAAATTAGCTTCCTATTTATCTAAAATAGGATAAGATATATTCCAAAAGAAATAATAAAATAAGATCAATCTTTTAGGAAGATTAAATCTTCTTAAAGTAAATAAAATTGATTCCATCTCCTAATAAGATAAGATCTATTTTAACTAAATAAAAGAAGATCCATCTTATAGAAAGATTAAATCTTCTGAACAAAAATAGATAAGATCTTTAGCTTTCTTATTAGAAGACTTAATTTTATTCTAAAAGAAATCAAATTAGTGCGGATCGAAAATATAATTAAGACCCAACAAAACATAACCCGCGATTAAACAAGTCTCTTATGGATCAAAAATATAATACAGATGGGCCGAAATCATATCTCCTCCACACACAACTATGGGTCGGACATGGCTTTCGTGGGTCATGGTTCGTGATGGCGTCGTTGATCGGGAAGACTTGTATAGTTGATCCAATCTTTAATGGGAAAATCTAGAGGGCAGGTCCGGAAAGTATACCCTTCAAGATTGTGGACCTCACATGGCGATCCTACATAGATAGCTTGAAGAGCTGTAGCAAGAATAGTTGGACCATCTATAGACATGATTGGCTTGCATGGCTCATGCCATTTCCCAGTCTCATGTCTGTATGGCCTACGTGGATGAAAGTGAATCTTGCATGGTCTCCCCTCAAGTGCGGATGAATATGTCTTCTTCTAACAAGATGGACCCTTGTTACGCTCAGGATGTGATACGCAATGGGTTTTAAATTTATATTCTCGTTATATTTATCCTAACTCCTAGCGAACCCGCAGTGTACGGGACGTTTGTAGTAGGGATAGTATTCCGAGGTCGAACACAAAGACTAAGGTGAGATTGATTCGATTTATGATTAAGTTTAGTGAAGATCTAGGTTAAGAAAAGAGAAAGAAATAAAGAAATGAAAATCCCAATGTTTTTGGTTGGTATTTAGGTGATCAATCAAGGATCACTAAACATGCAAAATAAACAAATCAACTATGCTAACAAATCAACACAAACTAAACAAGATATAGATCAAGGATAGAAAAGCGGATTCTAGGGGTTGGGAATTCCGGTTATGGCATAGAACTCAAGCTATCTAATCGTTCCTTGGATTAACTATGATATGTTGGGATTAAGCGTTCCTAGATTGGGATCAATCACCGGGTAGGTCTCATGGTCCACTAGTCCATCCCTAAGATCTCATCACCGGGTAAGTCTCTAAGAACCTAAGGGACGGAATTCTACACAAACCGGATTGTCACCTAGAGATCTAACCTATCCTTACCGGGTAAGTCTCGGAAGGGTTAGTCCTAAGCAACCATCTAGCACACTTAGTCCAATGGCGGCTTATGAAGCTCACCACTACCTAGGGTTTGTTATCTTTGGAATCTAAGAGTAAGGATTACCGGGTAAGTCTCTCCTAACACTTAGTTGCTAACTCTAGGTCACCCTAGGATACATTTAACTCAACAAACACTTAGGATTTCAACATTCTAACATTCTAAGACTAGATCCATCGAACCAGGGAAAATCACGGGTTGTTCTACCAAGTCCACGGCCGTGGTTTGGCAAGAACAAACCGTGGATCCTAACAGAGGCTTCGTTCAAGCACACAAGTATCCAAGGGTTGATCTAAGTCCATCCTATCATGGTCCTAGCCATAACCATCCTTCCCTTACCCTAGAATCACATCTATTTAGCCTACAACATTCATCATAGCAATCGAAATCATCAAACATAAAATCATGGCTTCCATTTGCAAGATAATGAAGATAAAGAGATGAACAAGTGAAGTAAACAAAACCAAGCTGAAAATGGAATTAGAATGACTCACAACCCTTCTTAAAGAAGGTTCAAATGGTTCATACAAGTCTAGAAATCGATTCCGAAATTCTTCACTACTAGGCTATCAAGTCTATCAATGGTGTGTTCTTCTTCTTCTCCAATGAAGCTCTTCTCCAATGGTAGCTTCCTTCTACCTCCTTCTTCCAAAGAATCTTCTTGTTGAGAGAATATTTTGATTGGATGATAGTGGATAACGGACAGCTGCTCCAAGATGATTCTCTCAGCCAATGCAGGACCACTTTTATACTACAACTTTGCAAGAGCTGGCCAAGAGATCGTGGAACAGCTGTCACGAAAACCTGGCAAAATCCACGGGTAGAATCACGGCCGTGGAGTATCTGTGAACCGTGATTTTGTGCTTCAGCTTTGCCTTTGATCATTAAGCTTCAATTTGGTGCATGGCTTGTGTTGGCAAGGTTCCATGAGTCCTCTCTAGCCTTTAGCTTGCGTCCTAATGAGTCCGAGGGTGTGTCATCTTGATGAACGATCCTCAAACGTATCGTTTTAGCTCCTAAATCTCCCAAAATATCTACAAAGCAATGCACAAGTCCGTGTAGACGTCTATCTCGACAAAATACGTGAATTGAGTGCAAACGTCGTGAACTAGTGCTGAACCATGCATGAATGAGTGAGAAATCTATCTAAATGTTTACCTAAACCTAATTCATAAATTGTGTTATCAAAAATACCCCATACTTGTGGTTTTCTCGCCCCCGAGCAAATTCTCAACTATAGACTACAAGATAACATGATTTATGTATGTTGAAAAATGGCAAAATCTTTTTGGGTTTGTGCTTCTACTATTGGATCACCTTCAAAGTCATGTTTCATGGCAAAGGATAAGCAATCATGCATCAAACAAGTGAAGGCATGGAAAGACAATTGTACTTAACTCGAAAGTATGCATGAAATATAAAGATGAAGAAGTCAAGAAGATCAAGAGCATATCCAATCTAGATTACTAAGTCTTACAAACATGCAAATAGGTTCAAATGGTTCATACAAGTCTAGAAATCGATTCCGAAATTCATCACTACTAGGCTATCAAGTCTATCAATGGTGTGTTCTTCTTCTTCTCCAATGAAGCTCTTCACCAATGGTAGCTTCCTTCTACCTCCTTCTTCCAAAGAATCTTCTTGTTGAGAGAATATTTTGATTGGATGATAGTGGATAATGGAGAGTTGCTCCAAGATGATTCTCTCAGCCAATGCAGGACCACTTTTATACTACAACTTTGCAAGAGCTGGCCAAGAGATCGTGGCACAGCTGTCACGAAAACCTGGCAAAATCCACGGGTAGAATCACGGCCGTGGAGTGTCAGTGAACCGTGATTTTGTGCTTCAGCTTTGCCTTTGATCATTAAGCTTCGATTTGGTGCATGGCTTGTGTTGGCAAGGTTCCATGAGTCCTCTCTAGCCTTTAGCTTGCATCCTAATGAGTCCGAGGGTGTGTCATCTTGATGAACGATCCTCAAACGTATCGTTTTAGCTCCTAAATATCCCAAGATACCTACAAAGCAATGCACAAGTCCGTGTAGACGTCTATCTCGACAAAATACGTGAATTGAGTGCAAACGTCGTGAACTAGTGTTGAACCATGCATGAATGAGTGAGAAATCTATCTAAATGATTACCTAAACCTAAGTCATAAATCGTGTTATCAAAAATACCCCATACTTGTGGTTTGCTCGTCCCCGAGCAAATTCTCAACTATAGACTACAAGATAACATGATTTATGTATGCTGAAAAATGGCAAAATCTTTTTGGGTTTGTGCTTCTACTATTGGATCACCTTCAAAATCATGTTTCATGGAAAAGGATAAGCAATCATGCATCAAACAAGTGAAGGCATGGAAAGACAATTGTACTTAACTCGAAAGTATGCATGAAATGTAAAGATGAAGAAGTCAAGAAGATCAAGAGCATATCCAATCTAGATTACTAAGTCTTACAAACATGCAAATAGGTCATAAGGTCTAGTAAAATAAAAGGCCAAGAAACGTTGTGATAGGTGGGGATTTTCTAGGTTATGTGATGCTAATCCGGGAATGGAACTAACTCCACAATTTTGTCCTCGATCACCTTCCCTCAAGTGTATATTTTCTCTATCTTTTCTTTTCTTTCCTTTCTTTTTCTTATTTTTGAGACAATGACATTGATGTACAAAAGCCGAAACCTTGGTGATTAGCCATCCTCGGGCTTTTTCTATTTTTCGAGGTGCATCCACACCGGGCACACATACCAAAGCTCGTTAGGACTATCGGTTTATTTGACTTTGGCAAGGCACCAACACCCGATCATGTGAAGTGTACCGAGTTACTTGTCATTTAAACCAACGCCCCCAAACCTATATTTTTTGCTACACTTTCACAACAAATTCAGCATTTTATTCATGACATTCTTTCATTAACATCTTCACCCCATACTTGCTTTTCACACACATCCACACTAACATGCTCCTATTCCCGGATGGGTCAAAAGAGGTCAAATTTATATCAATTGAGGTGTTCAAACATCATGATCAAGATGAGAAGTAGAGAAAAATGAATTGCCTCATTCATTCCTAGATGGTATGCAAGAACTATCATGTAATTTTGACCTTCAATACTCAATCCATTCTAACAAACATCATGATCACAAATCATTCATCGAATTCGAGAGAAGTACTTCAAGTCCACATATGCATTCATCAATTTAACACATAAGGCCATCCATAGCCAATCCACAAGACAAGATTCATCATTAGGGTCATATCCAAGCCTAGAAAGCACAAAAATTTTTAAATTTTCTGATTTTTATAGGAATTTCGAAATGAATATGTACAATGCAAGACATGTGAAAGTTTTAAACTATCCTAGATGCTAATCATGCAAAAGATCATGCAAACCCCACCCCATACTTAGAAACACATTGTCCCCAATGTGTAAATGAAGTAAAGAAGAGTGAAAGAGGGTTCTCACAATGTAAAAATGGTTTGCTATGGTATTTGGGATTCTTAAGTGGAATTGATGTTGGATGATCCTATCAACCATGGTAGAGAGCTCTAAGTGTTCATCAAGGCGTCGGGACCCGCGCTAGGCACCGCTAGCCGTCCAAGTTTCGCGTCCGCTCCACCCATAATTGATGAGGGGTTCATCATCATCGTTCATATGTCAAGCAAGACTTCCAATGCTACCAAGACTCTAACACACACAAAAACAGAAAAATCTAAAACGAAAATAAAACGAAAAAAGGAAAAAAAACGTTACCGATGGGTTGCTTCCCACCAACCGCTTCTTTAAGGTCATTAGCTTGACCAAACTCGGGGCGTCTACTCAAGGTGAAGTGGGGCAATCATATCCACCGGAGCTCCCGGGATATACCTCTTCAAACGGTGCCCATTCACCTTAAAGTTTCCACAATGCTCCCCTCCTATCTCAATAGCTCCATGGGGAAAGATCTTCTTCACCACATATGGCCCGGTCCATCTCGATTTTAGCTTTCCGGGGAAAAGCCGCAGCCTTGAGTTGAAAAGAAGGACAAGATCGACTTCACTCAACTCCTTCGGGATGAGGCGCTTGTCATGCCACCGTTTGGTCCTCTCCTTGTAGATCCGGGCATTCTCATAAGCATCCAACCGGATCTCTTCAAGGGCGTTCATATCAAGCAACCTCTTCTCTCCCCCCTCCTTGAGGTCAAAATTTAGCCACTTAATGGCCCAATAAGCTCTATGCTCTATCTCCACCGGAAGGTGGCAAGACTTGCCATAGACCAACTTGTAAGGAGTGGTGCCAATTGGTGTCTTGAAAGCGGTCCTATATGCCCACAAGGCATCATCGAGCTTCATAGCCCAATCCTTTCTTGTCCTAGAGACCGTCTTCTCAAAAATTCCCTTTATCTCCCGGTTGGAGATCTCCACTTGGCCACTAGTTTGGGGATGGTAAGGTGTTTCCACCTTATGAGTCACCCCATACTTAGCCAAAAGTTCCCCAAAGTTCCTATTGGTGAAGTGCTTCCCTCCATCACTTATGATCACCCTTGGTGTTCCAAACCTAGGAAAGATCACTCGGTTGAAGAACCGCACCACAACCTTGGCGTCATTTGTAGGAGAGGCGATTGCCTCCACCCATCTCGAAACATAATCCACCGCCAAGAGGATGTAGAGGTTGCCACATGAAGAAGGGAATGGTCCCATGAAGTCCACACCCCACACATCAAATATTTCCACTTCTTTTATGTTGTTCAAGGGCATCTCATTCCTCCTTGAGATGTTGCCCGTCCTTTGGCAAGCATCACAAGCTCCACAAAGCTTTGCACATCCTTGAACAAACTTGGCCAAAAGAAGCCCGATTGCAACACTTTAGCACATGTCTTGTGTGAGCTAGCATGCCCTCCACATGGCAAAGAATGACAATGGCAGATCACACTCTCCACCTCATCCTCCGGTATGCATCTTCTAAACATCCCATCCGGCCCTCTTTTGAACAAAAGTGGCTCACTCCAATAGTAGTGCCTCACATCCTTGAAGAACTTTTTCCTTTGGGCATATGTCAATCCGGGAGGGACTTCCTCACATACTAAGTAGTTCACAATGTCGGCAAACCATGGCTCTCTTCCTCTAGACACTTGGAACAAGCATTCCTCCACCATTTGCAATTGTTCATCCCGGAACGAATCATCTATCGGGATGTTGTCTTTCCCAAGCTCCAATGGTGGGAGTCTACTAAGGTGATCCGCCACCGAGTTCTCGGATCCCTTCTTATCTCTTATCTCCAAATCAAACTCTTGAAGAAGAAGGATCCACCGAATCAACCTAGGCTTGGCATCCTTCTTGGTAAGTAGATAACGAATCGCAGCATGATCCGTATAAACTATGACCTTCGCTCCAACAAGATATGAGCAGAACTTCTCAAATGCGTACACAACCGCTAGCAACTCCTTCTTGGTGGTAGCATAATTGAGTTGGGCATCATCTAGCGTCTTGCTAGCATAATAAATGGCACGAGTGCGCCCATCTTTCCTTTGCCCCAAAACAGCCCCAACGGCTACATCGCTTGCATCACACATGATCTCAAACGGTAGACTCCAATCTGGAGGTTGCATGATAGGTGCGGAGATCAAGGCGTTCTTCAACCTACAAAAAGCCTCAAGGCAATCTTTGGAGAAAACAAATTCAACATCTTTCATTAGTTGGTTACTAAGAGGCTTAGAAATTTTAGAGAAGTCTTGAATAAACCTCCGGTAAAAACCGGCATGCCCTAAGAAACTCCTTACCCCCTTCACCGAGGTACGTGGTGGCAACTTCTCTATTGTTTCAATTTTGGCCCTATCAACCTCAATGCCACGGCTGGACCAAGTGTCCCAACACAATACCTTCACTTCCCATGAAGTGGCATTTTTCACAATTCAAGACAAGATTTGTCTCCTCACATCTTTGCAATACTAATGACAAGTTAGCCAAGCAATTATCAAAGGAAGAACCATAAACAGAGAAATCATCCATGAACACTTCCATGATATTTTCAATGTATTCGGAAAAGATGGCCATCATACACCTTTGGAAGGTGGCGGGTGCATTACACAACCCAAATGGCATTCTCCTATATGCAAAAGTACCCCATGGACATGTAAATGTTGTTTTCTCTTGGTCATCGGGGTGGATAGGGATTTGGAAGAATCCACTATAGCCATCTAGGTAGCAAAAATGAGAATGTTGAGCTAACCTCTCTAGCATTTGGTCAATGAAAGGAAGAGGGAAGTGATCTTTCCTAGAGGCCTTGTTCAACTTCCTATAGTCAATGCACATCCTCCATCACGTAACCGTCCTAGTCGGGATTAGTTCATTGTTCTCATTGGTCACTACGGTCATCCCACCCTTCTTAGGAACTACATGAACGGGACTAACCCACTTACTATCCGAGATAGGGTAGATTATCCCCGCATCTAGCAACTTAATGATTTCCTTTTTGACTACCTTTTTCATTATAGGATTCAATCTCCTTTGATGTTCAATAGAGGGTTTGTGGTTATCTTCCATCAATATTTTATGCATGCACAAAGAAGGCTTAATGCCAACCAAATCATCAATAGTATAGCCAATGGCTTTCCTATGCAATATTAGCTCATGCAACAACTTAGCAAGTTCATCATCACTCAAGCATGCATTAACAATCACCGGATATGTAGAGTTATCACCAAGGAGAGCATACTTTAAATGAGAGGGGAGGGGTTTGAGTTCAAGTTTAGGAGGACCTTTATCGATTGGAGACGATCCAAATAACGTTGGATGAGATGAATCCAAAGCAAATGAAGACCCTCCAAGGCTCCTGAAGCTTGATCATCAATAAGGTCTTATTCAGGGGAAACCACGGTTGGAACCACGGTCGGCTCCACTTCCACGGCCGTGGACCTTTCCTGGCTCATTTGTTGAGGCTTTACAGAGAGTTTGACGGCCGTGGAACCACTTCCACGCCCGTGGAACTTGCAGCTGTTCAGCACCTCTTCGTTCTCTTCAATTTGAGCCCTTGTCTCCTGTTCTAATGCTTCTAAGGCCTTGATCTCTTCATTGCAAGCCTCCTCAACACCTTCCTCCATCATACTTAAGGTAAGAACCTTCTCCAAGGGATCCTTGATCAAGATCGAGCTCACAACTTCTCTAGATTCCTCTTGCTCGACTATGTTGAAGGCATCCTTATCAAGGGTTGGCCCTTTCATCATTGTGGACAACTTGAACTTGATGTTCTCTTCTCCAATGTTGAAGGAGAGAGTCCCATTCTTGCAATCCACTAGGCATCCGGAGGTGGGTAGGAAAGGTCGTCCTAAAATGATGGCCCTTTCATCAATTGGCACATAGAATCCTCCTAGTTGCACCGGGATGTCTTCTAAGATCCCAACCGGATGAGTGACAGAACGGTCCGCCATATAGGGGGTCATCTTGACCGGTTTCGGCTCTCCTAGCCCAACCTTGTTGCAAAGTGCAAGCGGTATGATGCTTACACTTGCTCCAAGATCACAAAGGGCCTCATACTTCACATCTCCCACTCCAATTGGGACACAAAAGGAACCCGGATCTCTTAGCTTGGGAGGCATCTCCTCCTTCATTATTTGGATCAATTTCGAGGACCTCTTGGTCATTCTTATCTCCCTATACTCCTCCAACTTCCTTTTGTTGGAGAGTATCTCTTTCAAAAACTTGCCATATGCCGGCATTCCTAAAATAGCATCCATGAACGGAATGTTAATATGCAATTTAGACATTAGTTCAAGGAACTTACCAAAGTGATTGTCCAAGCGAGCTCTTGCTCGTGATTGTGGGAACGGTAGTGGTGGCTTGTATGGAGGTGGTGCCACATAGGTTGGCTCTACATCCTTGCTCTTGCCTCCATCTCCTTGCAAAGTCTCTTCCTCTATCACCACTTGTTTCCCTTTAGCGTTGTCCTTGGGCAAAGGATCTTTCATACTCAACCCACTCCTTGTTGTAATGACCAACACTTGGCCTCTTGAGTTGTCTTCGGTCCTTCCGGGAAGCTTTCCCGGATCTCTATGGGCTTCACCCGCCTTTTGGAACACTTGTGCTTCCAACACCTTTTGAGCTTTGGAAATGGAAGTTACCGTGCACTCAAGACTACTCAACCTTCCAAGCAATTGCTCAAACATCATTTCGGTCCTATCCTTTGGAGGTTGAGTAAATCCGGGTGGAGGTTCTTGTGAAGCTTTTGGTGGTGGAGATGTGCTTGTGGAAGCGGGAGGGTTCAAGGCTCCATCCGGGTTAGAGTAGGAAAACCCGGGATGGTTGTGGTTTGGCCGGTAATTGTTGAATTGCCGGTTGTTGTTGAAGTTCCTTGGGCCTTGATAATTGTTGTAATTGCCCCTTCCCATATAATTCACATCCTCCTCCTTGGAAGACAAGTTAGCTTGTGAAAGCACTTGAGGAGTTGCTTGGTTCTTCAAAGTTGTAGCACACAACTCCCTCAAAGACTTCAATTCATTATTGATGGCATCAAGCTTGAAGTTGCTCATGGTGACTTCACTCACCTCATATGCTCCCGCCTTTCTCCCTTCACTCTTCCTATGGGAGTATTTCTCAATCACTAGAGCTTGTTTCTCTACAAACTCCCAAGCTTCATCTACATGCTTCTCCATGAAAGTCCCACCGGAAAGAGATTGGAGCTTGAATTGGCTATCTTCATCAAGTCCTTTGAAGTAGATCTCCAATAGCTCAATTTTCGGTATACCATGGTGTGGAAAATCTAGGAGAAGATCTTTGAACCTCTCCGAAGACTTGAATAAACTCTCTCTATCCTTCATCACGAAGGCATTGATCTTCCCTCTTAACTCGGTAGTCTTGGAAGGTGGGAAGAACTTAGTCAAAAACTCGGTTGTCATCTCCTCCCAAGTACCAACTCGCCCTTCTGGAATAGATTGATACCAAGCCAAGGCTTTATCCTTAAGAGAGAAGGAAAAAGCCCTAAGCTTATGGTTATTGCTCTCCAATCTAGGCGGTCTAAGAGTCTCCATCAAGATCTCATAATTCATCAAATGTTGATGAGGAGACTCTCCTTCCATCCCTCCAAATTGATTATGCCGGATCATTTGTAGAACTTGAGGGCGGAGTTCGTAATCATGGGCTGCGGGATCTCCTAAGTTCACACCCGGACGGTGTGCTCTTTGTGCCGGATCCATACGTTGCCCCAACGTTTGTGGCTCTTCCATAGCAATGGGCACAACCCTAATATTCACCGCCGCCGGCTGCTGTTGTGGTGGAGGTGGACGAGGTTGTTGACGGTTAAGCTCTCTTTGCACAAGAGCTTGCCTAATCTCCTCAATCTCCCTCCTAGTTGCCTCTTGCCTCTCATTGGCAAGTCTACTTTCATTCTCCAAGGCTTCATCCCTTATCCTAATTTGCTCTAAAGCCTCATCCAACTCAGCTTGGAGATCTCTTCCGGCCATCTCTTTTCCCCTTTTAATGCTCTTGGATCTAGATCTAAGGGTTTTCTCCGGTTCGGGATCGAATGGAGCTAAATCCTTGCCACGAGATCTTCGCATACACCTAAAGAGTGAGATGTCTGAAAAGCAAAGACACAAACCAAAAAGAGATCAAAAGCAACAAGAAAGATCTACACTAATAAATAATCACAAAATAGACTCAATCGAGACCTAATCCCCGGCAACGGCGCCAAAAACTTGTTACGCTCAGGATGTGATACGCAATAGGTTTTAAATTTATATTCTCGTTATATTTATCCTAACTCATAGCGAACCCGCAGTGTACGGGACGTTTGTAGTAGGGATAGTATTCCGAGGTCGAACACAAAGACTAAGGTGAGATTGATTCGATTTATGATTAAGTTTAGTGAAGATCTAGGTTAAGAAAAGAGAAAGAAATAAAGAAATGAAAATCCCAATGTTTTTGGTTGGTTTTTAGGTGATTAATCAAGGATCACTAAACATGCAAAATAAACAAATCAACTATTCTAACAAATCAACACAAACAAACAAACTAAACAAGATATAAATCAAGGATAGAAAAGCGGATTCTAGGGGTTGGGAATTCCGGTTATGGCATAGAACTCAAGCTATCTAATCGTTCCTTGGATTAACTATGATATGTTGGGATTAAGCGTTTCTAGATTGGGATCAATCACCGGGTAGGTCTCATGGTCCACTAGTCCGTCCCTAAGATCTCATCACCGGGTAAGTCTCTAAGAACCTAAGGGACGGAATTCTACACAAATCGGATTGTCACCTAGAGATCTAACCTATCCTTACCGGGTAAGTCTCGGAAGGGTTAGTCCTAAGCAACCATCTAGCACACTTAGTCCAATGGCGGCTTATGAAGCTCAACACTACCTAGGGTTTGTTATCTTTGGAATCTAAGAGTAAGGATTACCGGGTAAGTCTCTCCTAACACTTAGTTGTTAACACTAGGTCACCCTAGGATAGATTTAACTCAACAAACACTTAGGATTTCAACATTCTAACATTCTAAGACTAGATCCATCAAACCAGGGAAAATCACGGGTTGTTCTACCAAGTCCACGGCCGTGGTTTGGCAAGAACAAACCGAGGATCCTAACAGAGGCTTCGTTCAAGCACACAAGTATCCAAGGGCTGATCTAAGTCCATCCTGTTACGTCTAGGAATAGATGCACAAAAGTCTTACAATTTATAAACTCGATATATTTCTCCTAACTCCTAGCGAACCCGCAGTGTACGGGACGTTTTGTAGTAGGGATAGTATTCCGAGGTCGAACGCAAGGACTGAGGCGAAATCAAGTCATTCAATGATCAAAGATAGTGTGAATCTAGTCTAAGAAAAGAGAAAGAAATAAAGAAATGAAAAGCACGATATTTTTGGTTGGTTTTAAGGGTGATCAAACAAGGATCACAAATCAAGCAAGATAATAAAACAAACTATCAACTCAATCTACCAAAACAAATAAGCAACACAAACACAAGATGTGTGATCAAAGAGAGAAAAATGGATTCTAGAGGTCAAGATTTCCGGTTATGGCATTGGACTCAAGCTTCTAAATATTCTAAGGACAAAGCTGCGGTGTTGGGAAAGGGTGTTTCTCTAATGGAAGCAATTACCGGGTAAGTCTCATGCTTCACTAATCTCGCACCAAACTCCTATTACCGGGTAAGTCTCAAGGAGGTAAAGTTGGGAATTCTACACAAACCGAACAATACTTAAGGGGCAAACCTCTCCTTACCGGGTAAGTCTCGGAAAAGGTAAGTCTCAAGCAATAATCCTAGCACACTCAATCCAATAGCGGCTTGTGAGGCTCACTACTACCTAGAATTCATCATCTTAGGTATGCAAGATCGGAAATCACCGGGTATAGTTTGCTAGCATTAGGTCACCCTAAGCTATATCACGCTCAACAAACACTAGGATTTCAACAATCTAACATCCTAACATACAGATTCATCAATTAAAGAGCAACAGAAGGAAAAATCGGGTGGATCATTGTAAAAATCGGCCGATTTACTCTGAAGAACAGGTCGATTTTTCTCCTCTGGTTTAGGTTTCAGGCACAAAAATCATCCTAAACTAACATGTAAGTCCATTCTATCATCACCCAAGCTATAACCATCAATCCATCACTCCAAAATCACAATAAACTAGCCGACAACATGCATTTCAAGATCTAAAATCATCATACAAGCATACATGGAATCCATAGCAAGAAGATGAAGTAAGGAAATGAAAGCAATGAAACTTAGCTGGATTGAGCTCAAAACAAGTCTTTCAACACACCAAATGTAGCTCCAAGTCAGATCTTACAACCTTCAACAAGATTCTTCACAAAAATCACTCAAATCTCACTACGAAATTGAAATCTACACTAATCTCCCTCAAGAACACCCACAAGGGTGTCTTGAAGAGAGGGTCCCAATGGAATAGTCTTTTGGGAAGATGCTAGAGGATGTGTGAGAGGGGAATGAGAGATGCCTCCTTAGCAACAGCTTGCAGGCCCACTTATATTCTCCACCAAGAGCAAGGCCGGACAAAGAGATCATGGGACACGTGGCTTAAGCTGTCAAAGGCAAGAAAATCGACCCAGTCAAATAAATCGGCTGATTTTCCTGAGTGTAGGTCGATTTTCTTCAACAGAGACTTGTTATGATCATCTAGCCATGAGTTGCTCCATTGCTTGCACCAATAAAGGTCTTTGTGTCCTTCATTGCTCCAATTATGTTCCTTCAAAGCCTTGGATGTGTACCACCAAGAGGCTTGACCCTCGAATGTATCGATTAATGCCCAAAAGATCCCCGAAATACCTACAAAACCAACAAAAGCTCGTGTAGACGTCTTTTCTAGAAATATGCACGAAATGAGTGTAAACGTCGTGAACTAATGCCAAACTGTTCATGAATATCGGGAAAAACTATCTAAATGTATGCCTATACTAACGTCATAAATCACGTTATCAAAATACCCCATACTTAAGATTTGCTTGTCCCCGAGCAAGACCCAACTATAGAGTAGGAGATGACGTGATTTATGCATGCAGAAAAACAACAAAATCTTTTTGGAATTGTGCTTCTAACATTGGATCACCTTCATAGTCATGTTTTATAGCAATGGACAAGCGATCATGCATAAAATGAATGAAGGCATGGAAAGACAATTATACTTAACTAGAAAGCATGCATGATAGGTGAAAATGAAGAAGTCAAGATGATCATGAGTATGTCCAATCTAGATCACTAAGTCTTACACACATGCATTTAGGTCACAAGGACTTAGGAAAGAAGAGGCTAAGAAATGTTGTGATTAGGTGGGAATGTTTAGTTCATGTGATGCTAATCCGGGAAAGGAACTAACTCCACAATTTCGTTTTTGCTCAACTTCCCAACAAGTGTATAATTTTCTCCATCTTTTCTTTGTTTTCTTTTCTTTTTCACTTATTTTTGAGACAATGGCATTGGTGTACAAAAGCCGAAACCTTGGTGATTAGCCGTCCTCGGGTTTTTTTATTTTTCGAGGTGCATCCACACCGGGCACACATACCAAAGCTCGTTAGGACTATCGGTTTATTTGACTTTGGCAAGGCACAAACACCCGATTATGTGAATGGTGCCGAGTTACTCGTCATTTAAACCAACGTCCCCAAACCTATATTTTTTTCTACACTTTTCACAACAAGTTCAGCACTTCATTCACATCATTCTTTCATCAACAACTTCACCCCACACTTGCTTTTCACACACATCAACACTCTAACATGCTCCTAGTCCCGGATGGGTCAAAAGAGGTAAATTTTTTCATCAATTGAGGTGCTCAAACAACATGATCAAGATGAGAAGTAGAGAAAGATGAATTGCCTTAATCACTCCTAAATGATGTGCAAGAACTAGCATGTAATTTCGACTTTTAATCCTCAATTCAATCAAGGCAAACATTCATGATCACAAATCATTCATGGGATTCAAGATAAGTACTTCAAGTCCACATATGCATTCATCTATTCAACACATAAGGCCATCCATAGCCAATTCACAAGACAATTTCATCATAAGGGTCATTCTCAAGCTTTAGAAGCACTAAAAATTTTTAAATTTTCTGATTTTTTGGATTTTTCGAAATATGTATGTACAATGCAAGATATAATGAAACATGTGACAATATTAAACTCTCTAGATGTTAATCATGCAAGTGATCATGAAAACCCCACCCCATACTTAGAAACACATTGTCCCCACTGTGGAAACTAAATAAAGAAATGAAAGAGGGTCCTCACAATGTAAAATTGGTGATGCTTTGGTATTTCGGTTCACATCGAATGATGATGGTGGATGATCGATCAAGGATGGTAGAGAGCTCTTGATGTTCATTATGGTGTCGGAACCCGCGCTTGGCACCGCAAGCCGTCCAAGTTCCACTTCCGCTCCACCCATGCTTGATTGAAGATCATCACTTTCCTTGACAGAAGGAAAAATCGGACCATCTACCCAGGAAAATCGGCCGATTTCTGTGAAGAACAGTCCGATTTTCCTAGGTGCTTTCTTCCTCGTCCATGTGCTTTGATCTTGTACCTTCTTCTCAACAGTTCCATGAGGTTTTCACATGACCTCCAGCATCTCATCACACATGATAACAACAAGATCTAGCACCCAAAAACACAAAAGAAAAACAAAGCACACCAAAAGCAAAATCAAACAAAAACAAGAAAAATAAAAGGGAAAGACATGTACCAATGGGTTGCCTCCCATTAAGCGCTTCTTTAAGGTCATTAGCTTGACCAAACTCCGAGGATGTGTCAATCCACCTCGAATACCATGGTTTGCTTGAGGAGTCCAAGCAACCATCACTTTCCGGCATCCATAATGACAAGCAAGGGCCACTTGATGCCCAAATAAGCTTTAAGTTCTCTCTTCACCGGTGAGTAGTAGACTCCTTCATCACCGCTCCCTTGATGATAGTATGGAGTTGCAACCATAGGTGCCACCCCATACTTAGACAATTGGTACTCCGTGGTCACACCGGTGAGATGCTTGCCATCCTCATCCTCTATGATCCAAAGAAGGCCGGTTCTTGGAAAGAATCCTTCATTGAGGTGCTTCATAACCATCATGGATCCATCATGCTTGCCTCCATCATTCAACATGGGAAACTCCTTAGGAAAGGGACTCCAATCTTCGTGTGTACTCCGGGCAAGCAAGAAAGGATTTGAAGGAGTTGAAGTTAACTTAGGGCTCTCCCTCGTGAGCTCTTCAAGCGTGGTTCCGGGGTTGATGGCAAGGATGTCCGGGGGTGAGAATACTTCATTGCACTCATCCAAAGGTGAAGGAGGTGGAGGTAAGCCTTGAAGGATGGTAGGATCTTCTAGCATAAGAGCATGCCTAATCTCCTCAATCTCCCTCCTTATTTGTTCTTCTCTCTCGACATTCAATCTTCTTGCATCCTCCAGGGCCAAATCCCTTAGCCACAATTGCTCCCGAGCTTCATTCAACTATTCCTTAAGGCCTCTATTGGTTATGGTTGAATCGGGCAATTCTTGGATCTCCTCATAGTGAACCTCCTCTTGTTGAAATACTTCCGCTTTAAGCACCATGTGAGTACTCAAAATGGAAGCAAGGTTGCTCTCTAGATCATCCATCTTCCTCAACATTTCTTCTATCATTGATTCCACTCGGTCATTGTGAGGTTGATGGTGAGGTTCCACATAAGGCAATGTAGTCATGTGAGCTTGATCATGGGACTCATGATAGGCATTAAACTCCTCCTAGTACTCAAACTCATCATGGAGAGGTCCTAGATCTTGGCTTTCCATCCACTCCTCATACTCCATGTTGTCAAGGTCGTCTTGGAAGTACAATCCGTCCATGGCAAACATGAAAAGGCAAAGACAAAAACAACACAAGATCAAAAGTAACAAGAAAGATAAACACTAAAAACGATCAAAAGCAAATGACTCAATCTAGACCTAGTCCCCGGCAACGGCGCCAAAAACTTGTTACGTCTAGGAATAGATGAGCAAAAGTCTTACAATTTATAAACTCGATATATTTCTCCTAACTCCTAGCGAACCCGCAGTGTACGGGACGTTTTGTAGTAGGGATAGTATTCCGAGGTCGAACACAATGACTGAGGCGAAATCAAGTCATTCAATGATCAAAGATAGTGTGAATCTAATCTAAGAAAAAAGAAAGAAATAAAGAAATGAAAAGCACGATATTTTTGGTTGGTTTTAAGGGTGATCAAACAAGGATCACAAATCAAGCAAGATAATAAAACAAACTATCAACTCAATCTACCAAAACAAATAAGCAACACAAACACAAGATGTATGATCAAAGAGAGAAAAATGGATTCTAGAGGTCAAGATTTCCGGTTATGGCATTGGACTCAAGTTTCTAAAGATTCTAAGGACAAAGCTGCGGTGTTGGGAAAGGGTGTTTCTCTAATGGAAGCAATTACCGGGTAAGTCTCATGCTTCACTAATCCCGCACCAAACTCCTATTACCGGGTAAGTCTCAAGGAGGTAAAGTTGGGAATTCTACACAAACCGGACACTACTTAAGGGGCAAACCTCTCCTTACCGGGTAAGTCTCGGAAAAGGTAAGTCTCAAGCAATAATCCTAGCACACTCAATCCAATAGCGGCTTGTGAGGCTCACTACTACCTAGAATTCATCATCTTAGGTATCTAAGATCGGAAATCACCGGGTAGGTCTCTTTCCTCACTTAGTTTGCTAGCATTAGGTCACCCTAAGCTATATCATGCTCAACAAACACTAGGATTTCAACAATCTAACATCCTAACATACAGATTCATCAATTAAAGAGCAACAGAAGGAAAAATCGGGTGGATCATAGTAAAAATCGGCCGATTTACTCTGAAGAACAAGTCGATTTTTCTCCTCTAGTTTAGGTTTCGGGCACAAAAATCATCCTAAACTAACATGTGAGTGCATTCTATCATCACCCGAGCTATAACCATCAATCCATCACTCTAGAATCACAATAAACTAGCCGACAACATGCATTTCAAGATCTAAAATCATCATACAAGCATACATGGAATCCATAGCAAGAAGATGAAGTAAGGAAATGAAAGCAACGAAACTTAGCTGGATTTGAGCTCAAAACAAGTCTTTCAACACACCAAATGTAGCTCCAAGTCAGATCTTACAACCTTCAACAAGATTCTTCATAAAAATCACTCAAATCTCACTACGAAATTGAAATTTACACTAATCTCCCTCAAGAACACCCACAAGGGTGTCTTGAAGAGAGGCTTCCAATGGAATAGTCTTTTGGGAAGATGCTAGAGGATGTGTGAGAGGGGAATGAGAGATGCCTCCTTAGCAACAGCTTGCAGGCCCACTTATATTCTCCACCAAGAGTAAGGCCAGACAAAGAGATCGTGGGACACGTGGCTTAAGCTGTCAAAGGCAAGAAAATCGACCCAGTCAAATAAATCGGCCGATTTTCCTGAGTGTAGGTCGATTTTCTTCAACAGAGACTTGTTATGATCATCTAGCCATGAGTTGCTCCATTGCTTGCACCAATAAAGGTCTTTGTGTCCTTTATTGCTCTAATTATGTTCCTTCAAAGCCTTGGATGTGTACCACCATGAGGCTTGACCCTCAAATGTATTGATTAATGCCCAAAAGATCCCCGAAATACCTACAAAACCAACAAAAGCTTGTGTAGACGTCTTTTCTAGAAATATGCACGAAATGAGTGTAAACGTCGTGAACTAATGTCAAACCGTGCATGAATAACGGGAAAAACTATCAAAATGTATGTCTATACTAACGTCATAAATCATGTTATCACATCCTATCATGGTCCTAGCCATAACCATTCTTCCCTTACCCTAGAATCACATCTATTTAGCCTACAACATTCATCATAGCAATCGAAATCATCAAACATAAAATCATGGCTTCCATTTGCAAGATAATGAAGATAAAGAGATGAACAAGTGAAGTAAACAAAACCAAGCTGAAAATGGAATTAGAATGACTCACAACCCTTCTTAAAGAAGGTTCAAATGGTTCATACAAGTTTAGAAATCGATTCCGAAATTCTTCACTACTAGGCTATCAAGTCTATCAATGGTGTGTTCTTCTTCTTCTCCAATGAAGCTCTTCTCCAATGGTATCTTCCTTCTACCTCCTTCTTCCAAAGAATCTTCTTGTTGAGAGAATACTTTGATTGGATGATAGTGGATAATGGAGAGCTGCTCCAAGATGATTCTCTCAGCCAATGCAGGACCACTTTTATACTACAACTTTGCAGGAGCTAGCCAAGAGATCGTGGCACAGCTGTCACGAAAACCTAGCAAAATCCACGGGTAGAATCACGGCCGTGGAGTGTCAGTGAACCGTGATTTTGTGCTTCAGCTTTGCCTTTGATCATTAAGCTTCAATTTGGTGCATGGCTTGTGTTGGCAAGGTTCCATGAGTCCTCCCTAGCCTTTAGCTTGCATCCTAATGAGTCCGAGGGTGTGTCATCTTGATGAACGATCCTCAAACATATCGTTTTAGCTCCTAAATCTCCCAAAATACCTACAAAGCAATGCACAAGTCCGGGTAGACGTCTATCTCGACAAAATACGTGAATTGAGTGAAAACGTCGTGAACTAGTGCTGAACCATGCATGAATGAGTGAGAAATCTATCTAAATGATTACCTAAACCTAAGTCATAAATTGTGTTATCAATCCTCAACGTCTCGTTAAGTCTTCTACTATCTTGAACTCTTATAACATGATCGATCATGTTCTAATGTACCCTTGACCTTGTAGCTTGGAAAGGCTTGAACCTTCTTCTCCTTTTGGCAACAATCCTTCTCCTTTTCTTATATCTTGGAGTCCATAATTGTCTTTGCCTTCCCTTCATAGCCTTTATCTTCCTCTTCCTAGTCCGAGGCTTTGGATGTGCTCTTGCAGCAAGATGCGATCTTGGTGATGAGTTTGATCTTGTAAATGCTCCTGGAAGAGACTCTATGTCTTGGTGGGATCTTGGAGATGAGTGTGATCCTGGAGATGCTCCCTCATTTTCTCTATGGAATACATGTTTTCTCTATTTCTTTTCTCATCACAAGGCTTATAATTTTAGTTTATGAATTACCAATTCTTATTTTTGTTCTTTTTTCCCATCATCTTAAATATATGGTTGTCTTGGTTCTTTGAGTTCCTCCGAAGAAGTTGGTTGCAAAAGGAAGTTCAGTTATTCCCGTTAGGGAGTGTTTGTGACTGATAGTATGAATGACTTCCTATGATTTGTTTTTAGTTGTCCCATGCGTCCTTGTTTTAGAGCATTTTTTTAGAAGAATTTGGTGAAATAAGCTTTTTTTATAAGCTTTTGTTTTCTATACCCCTATATTTTTTTACCACTTTCATTAATGTTAGGTAAAAGTAATTAACCCCCAATATTTAAAAATAAAAAAGAAACATCCATATATGGTTTCTGGTTTGGTTCTAGTTGAGTTTCTGGTATGAGTATCTAGTATGAGTTTTTGGTATGAGTATCTAGCCTAGACCACTGGTTCTGATACCATGTTGTCACACCCCAAATTCTCAAAACTCGGGGAGTCACGGGTTAGGACTTCACAATGGGTTTTGACCCTAGTTTGACGACGCTTTCAGTGTATCTTACAACAAAATACAAATAAGGGAACCGAAATTCATAAAACGATGTTTTAATGTCATGAATGCAACAACATGATACTGTCTTCTAACAACGTACTTACGATCAACATGTGTAAAGTCAACATGCTAAGAAGGAAAAACAATATAATGATATCCAATGCATCTATCCTTTATTCTCGAGAACATCGTTCTACCTTTCTAGTCATAAGAGTATCACTCAAAGGTCATGAAAAGGTATTACATTAAAGGCTAATCACCTAAACATGCAACACATAAAAACAAATCAATCACTCAACCATGAAGACAACCACATAGTCAAAAATCACAAGAGAAGAAGTCCGAGTACTAACCCGACGGTCTTGAGATTTCAACTGACTCAACATAAAACTCTGGATAATTACCCCTAATGTTATCCTCCATATCCCACGTAGCCTCATCGGCTCCCCGTATAGACCACCAGATCCTCAACATCGATATATCCTTTGACCATAGACATCTAATAATACGCTCTAGAACAGCCGCAGGATACTCCACGAAAGTATGATCAGGCTCAACTATGAGATCTCATGACTGATGATGAGTCTCGGATATGGTATGTACTCTCTCAACTAAGATACATGGAAGACCGAATGGACACCCTAGCTCTGATACCGCTGGCTCTAATGAACGGGATTTTGTAGTGGTCTTTATTGATGAAAACTTCGTTCATGGAATTGATGAACGGGATTTTCATCGACTTCTTAGACCAGCTTGTAATGGTCTTCATTGATGACATCCTGGGTTACTCCAACAGTCGATGGGAGCATGATAGACACTTGAGGACATTGTTGCGGATTCTGCAAGATAGCAAGCTTTATGCTAAGCTATCCAAGTTCGAGTTTTGGATGTCTAAGGTGGCCTTCCTGGGCCATGTAGTGACTGCTGATGGAATTAAAGTCGATCCGGCAAAGATCGAGTCAGCGTTTTCTTGGAAACCTCCGAGGAATGTTAAGGAGGTTTGTAGCTTCCTAGGCTTGGCGGGCTACTACCGCATGTTTGTAGAAGGGTTTTCCTTGATTGCCCGACCAATCACCTATCTATTAAAGAAGAATACTCGGTTTGTTTGATCCGAGCCATGTCAGCGGAGCTTTGAGAAGCTGAAGAGCATATTGACTTCTGCTCCGATTTTAGCACAACTAGAGGGTGTGGAGGATGATAACAAGATTTATGACATTAGTTTAGGCATCCATTTAGATAGTTTTTCCCTCTATTCATGCATAGTTTGGCATTAGTTCATGACGTTTACGTTCAATTCATGCATATTGTCGAGATAGACGTCTACACGCACTATTGTCGGTTTTTTAGGTATTTTGGGGAGCTTTTGGAGCTTAATCGATACATTCGAGGATCATTCCTTGTGATGACACACTTCCGGACTCATTAAGAAGCAAGCTATGAGCTAAGGAGAACACATAGGACCTTGTTGGTGCATGCTTTGCACCAACTCATGGCTTAACAATCAAAAGAGAGTTGTTTCACCAAAACCACGGCCCAGAGGCCATTTCCACGCCTGTGGTTTTGGCCGTGGTTTTCTCTGGACAGCTGTGGCAGTTGTCCCACGATCTCCATAACCGACTCTTGCCCTTGATGGAGGATATAAGTGGTCCTTGCAGGCTGATTCTATGACACATCCTCTCCACACTCTCTCATTCCAAAACATTCCATTGGAGGCTACTCTTGGGGGGGAGCAAAAACACTCTCATTTAGAGAAGAAGAAGAATATTAGTTTTAGAGTCTTCATAGTTTTTGAGAGATTTTTGAGTGAACTCGTTGGAGATATTTGCAAGGCTTTGTAAGGAACGATTTGAACCTTCTTTTGAAGGATTGTAAGTCTTTCTTAACATACATTCAACTTGGTTTTCTTGTTCTACTTGTTTCATCTCTCTTTCATTTCATTCTTTTGTTATGGAAGCCATGAATGTATGCTTGTTGAGTTTGATTGTTAAAATGGATGTTGTTAGCTAAATAGTTGAGATTCTAGGGTAATGGAGTGATGGTTATGGCTTGGACTATGATAGAATAGACTTAAATGTATCCTTGGGTGAATTGCTTGCTCGAACTTAACTGCTATTCAAAATCACGGGTTGTTCTTCCCCTTCAACGGTCGTGGTTCTAGATGATCTGCCCGTGATTTTGTCTGTTGTGCTTGTATTCATAAATCTGAATGTTAGGATGTTAGATTGTTGAAATCCTAGAGTTTATTAAGCATAATCTAGCCTAGGGTGACCTAATGCTAGCAATCTAAGTGAGAGAAGAGACTTACCCGGTAATTCTTGCTCTTAGATACTAAAGATGATGAACGCTAGGTAGTAGTGAGCCTCATAAGCCGCTATTGGATTGAATGTGCTAGGATTGATGTTTAGGACTTGCCTTCCCGAGACTTAATCGGTAAGGAGAGGTTAGATCCCTAGTTAGCAATCCGGTTTGTGTAGATTTCCCAAGCTTAGGCTCCTAGAGACTTACCTAGTGAGAGGACCTTAGGTGCGGGATTAGTGGATCATGAGACCTACCCGGTGATTAACCCTATTTGAGAAACATTCCTTCCCAACATACCATAGCTAGTCCAAGGTTGATTAGAAGTTTGAGTCCAATGCCATAACCGGAATTCTTAACCCCTAGAATCCACTTTTCTCTCTTTGATCACATATCTCGTGTTTGTTTTGCTTGTTTGTGTTGCTAGCTTAGTTGTTCGTTTGATTTGCCAATCTTGCATGATTTGTGATCCTTGCTTGATCACCACAAAACCAATCCAAAAACATTGTGATTTTCTTTTCTTTATTCCTTTCTCTTTTCTTACACTAGATTTACACTATCCTTAGTCACTTATTTTATTCGATTTCACCTTAGTCTTTGTGTTCGACCTCGGAATACTATCCTTATTACAAAACGACCCATACACTGGGGGTTCGCTAGGAGTTAGGAAAAATATATCGAGTTATAAATTTAAGACTTTTGTGCTACACAATCTTAGCATAACAGAGGACTTCGTGTTATACAATGACACATCCAAGCTGGGCTTGGGATGTGTCTTGATGTAGAGGGGTAAGGTTATAGTGTATACGTCTCGACAATTAAAGACATATCACGAGAACTACCCGACACACGTTAGCGATAGTATTTCACACTCTTAAGATCTGGCATCACTACCTCTATGGGGCGATGTGTCAGATCTTCACAAACCATAAGAGTCTGAAGTATATATTCACTCAACGGAAGTTGAATAACCGCTAGAGGAGGTGTCTAAAGTTGATCAAGGATTTCGACCTTGAGATTCTCTACCATCCAGGGATGGGGAATGTAGTTATTGATGATTTGAGTCGGAAGACACCTCGAGAGAAGGCTATAGCCCGGTTGACGGTACAACCTCAGTTGTAGAGAGATTTAGCATGGTTAGAGGTGGTGATTCACATTCCGGATTAAGACTGTCATCTATCTACCTTGAAGTTGCTACCTGACTTGTTGGGAGAGATCCGACAAAAGAAGGAGACTTGCCTTATGTTGACAAGGATGCAAGACAGGATGTCATGAGGAGAGGTACCTCAAATCACCATTGGAGTTGATGGATTAATGAGACGCCAAGATCGTATTTGTGTTCCATTAGACAACAAGCTGAGATAGAGGATATTGGGTGAGGCTCGCGCTACCCTATACTCAGTACATCCCGGAGCAAGTAAAATGTATAAAGATGTGAGACGTTCCTTCTGGTGGGGTGGTTTGAAGCCCGGCGTGGCTCGGTATGAAGCTCAGTGTGCGACATGTCAGTAGGTGTTCGCCCCTAAAGGTGTGTGCAAATAAACTTTAAATTTTTAAAACTAGAATCAAGCAGCGAACCCGCAGTATACGGATCGACGTAGCTAAGCAAGAATTCCAGAGTATCGAACACAAGGATTTGGGTGGGAACGAATTCAATTGTAGATTGTCAAGCGAGTAAATATGAGAGTTTTGCAAATATTGGGAAAACAACAATCCTAAAGATCCAAGTATCCAGTTGTGGCAATCGATTCAAGATATACTAATGATATAAAGACAGAGTTGAGATATGCAAAGGTATACTAATGTAAGGTAATCGTACGGTAAAGTTCCAAAAACCTTATGTAACTCACCTACAAGGCACTCTCTATACAGGTTGTTGAGGCTCAATATAGAAAGATTCTAAAGATGAGAATTAGTGTCAAATACCCAAACTTATAACCCAAAGATCAAAACTAACTTAACCGATTGAGGTTGTGACACTCACAATCGAGGTAGAGGTTGTTGAGGCTTCACTACCACCTAGAAAAGACAAGTCTAAACTAAGTTAAAGCAAATCTTTAACTTTAGATTAAAGTAAAAGCAGGCTCGTAAACTTAAGGGAAATTACGGTTGGATCTTGAGATTCCACGGTCGTGGAACTCAAGAACAACCCGTAATTTAGGGTTCGTCGACAATTCTCTCTTACTCTCAGGGTCTAATCTGTTTGCGATCGATCTATCATCATCTAAGCCACAACTATCAACCCTTCACCTTAGAGTTGTTAAGAGTTTTTAGCCAATAACAGTCATGTTGATATCAATTGAAGAATTAAAAGATAAAAAGATGAAAACTTTCAAGAACTTTCAATAATCTTCAAACCAATCTCAAAGTCACAATCAAGAACGAGTATTGTCAAAGGATTCAAACTAAAGTAAACAATCACAACCTTAGGAAAGAAGGGAAAACGGGATGTTAATCCGTTTTCCAAATCAAACCTAAACAAGAAGAGAGATCTTCTTGCAAAATCTTCCAAAAGCTTCGATCTTCCGCCAATCCGGAGATCTCAACAGCAATCTCCACCAAAAGTGCGAGATTAGGGCAAATCCCCGATGCGAACTTTGATCTCCAATGAGATGATCAATACTTCCAAGCGACGGTGTAAAATGAGGTAGCGGGCGTAAACGATCCTAAGCGTCGATGATGGAATCTCCTTTCGTCCGTCTTTTTATAGTTGTAGGGCAAAACGTCGGCCCGGCCCAAATCTTCAAAAGATCGTGGCTTCAAAGTGTTGCGAAAAAGATTCGCCAAGATCACGGTCGTGGAAGTTTCCACGACCGTAATTCTAGGTGTGGAAAGTGTCACGGTTTGCAGCATATATTCCACGACCGTAATAGTTACTGGAATGCATCACGCTTCTCTTCACAAGGTTCCACGGCCGTGGAACTGAACGTGGTTTGTAATACGGCCGTATTTTAGAGTGTGGTTTAGGGCAAGAACGTGATTCTTCCCTAGCCTCGTGCATTCCTCAGGCTAAACTCCAATTTTCTTACTAAGAATGTCCTCAATCTATGGACTCACTCAATCAACTCCTCTTTTGCTCGATTCCTTTCGGAAATAGCTCCAAATCACCTATGATCAACATAGAACTAGTGTAGACATCCATATCGACAATATAGGTAATACTAGCTCACATATGCAACAAAGTTCAATCAAAGACTATCAATATGAATCAAATACGTTTAGAAAACGTGCCTAAAATATCACAATATTTCATGCTAACAAATAACCCCATGCTTAACACTTGCTTGTCCCTAAGCAAGGTTTTTTAAAAAGCTTTAAACAAGAGTTAGGATGAAATATGTGTACCTTCTTTTGGGTGAATGTGACTTCTAAAGAATAGATCATTCTCAAACCTTGCTTCAATTGTTCATCAAACTTTCACACACTCAATTAAAGAGTAAAAAGCAAAGAAAATTCATGAATCAATTTAACTTCTAAACAAGCATCATAACCTTCAAACATTATCAAAATCAATCATAAGAAACTTCAATTTAGACCACCAAGTCATATAACATTCTTTTGATCTCAAGGACTTTCAAAGAAAAGGTCTAGAATGTGGAAGGGAAGGGAAAACTTTAAGGGAAAGTGGTGCATGAATCCGGAAAAGTGGACAACTACCTTCTTCTTCTTATGCGGTTCCCGCAACACTTCAACTTAGAGCTTCGCTCTCTTCTTTTCATTTTTTCGACTTTACTTTTGGAGTTATGGATAAAGGTGCACAAAACCGAAGCCTAAGAGATCGGCGTTTCTCAATTTTACAAGAGATGCCTCAAACCCTTAGCGCACATACCATAATCCGCTAGGAATATCGCTCAATCCGACTTTGGCAAGACACAAACACCCGGCTATGTGAATGGTGCCGAGTTACTCATCATCATGATTGACTTCCCCAAACCTACAATTTCTTTCTATTCATTTGATTGCAAATAATTGCTTTCATGGCCCTCCCACATCAAACATGCCTTTTTCATTCACTTCTCCAAATTCCCGGATAGGTAAAGGAGGCTAATATTTCAATGAGGAGCTTAGATGATCAAAGAAAGAAGAAAGAAAGTATCGAATTGCCTTAGTCATTTCAACAAGAAGTATAGGAACTTATAACGTGATTTCAACTTCAATTTCTCAACATGATTTAGGTAACATTTTCACATTACAAAACTTGCAAAAGAGGTAAAATTCATACATTCAAATTCTTTTCGATTCACTATTCTTTTAAGCATGCAATTGTTATCAAACTCCATTCACAAGTAATGATTATCATGGAAATCATCTCAATTCATTAGAAGCACAAAATTTTCAAAATTTTTCAATTTTTATGGGTTTTTCAAGTTATTTTTCATGCAATTCAATAAGGAAACGTGCAACACATAATGAACATGCAATGATAGTCTCAAATGAAAGCGAACATAGTAAGTAGAGTTATTACAAACTTTTTAGTACATCCCACCCCATACTTAGGATGAACATTGTCCCTAATGTTCAAAAGAAAGAAAGAAAAGAAAGAAAAGAAAAAGAAACTCACAAAGTGGTGGCGGGAATGTCTAAAACGAACGGTCATGCATCAAATCACTGTGGTGCCGGCGGAGGCGGGAATGGAGAGAAGCTGGAGTCGTAGGGCCGCCCAAACTGCTGGCGGTAGACGTCCCTCATCATGTGATCAAGATCGTCTAGGCGTCCGTCTCTAGCATCGGCTCGGATCTCCAATGCTCCAACTCTCTCTGAAAGTCCGGTAGCCCAATCCGGCATCTGCTCGTACCATCCCGGGGCGTGATCGTACCATGTTGGGGCGTCGGATGGTGCTGGTGCTGGTGGTGGTGCTGCTGGCTGCTCCGTGGACCAAGGAGGGGGGCGGCGTACCAAGTGGGAGGTGTGGTCATCCACGTGGGCCTCTCACTCACGCTAGCGCGGCGAGATGACGAGCTTGAGGCTCTAGCTGGACGTGGAGAGCGTCTAGGTACATTTGGGGCCGCCTCCGGCTGGTCCGGAAACGTGCGAAACTCCTGCTCCGCTCCTCCTCCACTCTCGAACTGATCTCCCATATCCTCCTCCTCCACAACCGGTGGTGGGACATAAGGGGGAGCTACTATCCTGTTCGCATGCATCGTAGCGAACGTCTCCTTCCAATTGTGGCGTCCCGCCACAATGGAGTACTCCGGCAGCCACTCTATACCCCTGCCTGTCCTACTCTCCCAAGGCATGCCCGCATAAGGCGGACCTCTATGTGTGGGGAAAATGAGACCCCTAACCATGAAAGTATGTAACCCTAAAGGAACGGCCGGTATGCAGGTGCAAGCAGAAAAATCCACACCAAAACTCCTAGCAATGTGGGTAACTATCCCACCATATCCGATGTTTCCCTTCGACTTGTTCTTGAGCTTGCTCATAGTAGCAGCCAAGAGAGTAGCACAATCAGCACGGCGTCCATAAAGCATGCAATAGAGCAAGAATAGCTCATCCGTCTTTATCTTTTGGGGCGTCTCCGTCTTAGGAAAGAGACACTCCGAAAGAACCCGGTGAGCTATCTTCAAGGCTAAATGGTACATCAATTTATCCTTGGTATCGGCAGGTTGCCAACGGTCCTCGTCGGCGTAAATCATCGCAATTTCCTTCCAAAAGTCCTTGGCGGAAACGCCACTCGGAAATCGACCATTAAAGGTCTCATGAAACCCAAAAACAGTCCCAAACTCAATGATACTCAAATGGTAGTCTCTTTCCATGAGACGGAAGGAGACGGTCCTATCTACGTGGCTGTGCTCGAAGGACGTCACAACCTCTCGGGTGATCTCCTCATAAGCGTCTTCTCGGATAGCCGAGAAGATAACTAATCCGGCTCTATCCAAGAGCCAAGTGAGGTCATCAACAATGTTAAGAGGATATAGATCCTCCAACAACAAATATCTACGGCCAATCACTGGCCTCTTCGTGATCTTCTCGAAAGCAGCGAGATGATTCTCATGTATGGTCGGGATTCTAGGGTGAGGAGGTGAGGATGGAGGTGAAGGTGAGGATGGAGGTGAAGGAGATGAGGGTGGTGGTGCCCTAGAGGATGAGGAGGTGGAGGGATTGCCTTTCCTTTTCTTATTCTGCTCACCCTTCTTCTCTTTTATCCTTCCCGACACTCTCCTTACGAAATCCATTTTGCACAAAAATTACGGTCTGTTCGTCTAAAACCACGGCCGTAATTTACCCAGTGACCGTGGTTCGTCTCAAAATTTCACAAATCTCAGCAAATTCACAAGCAATCACCACAACAAGCAGTCCTAGTCTAATTCCTTCCAGTCTTTATCAGTTCTTCCTAGAAATCTAATGCAATAACGAACCAAATTGGCGAGAATCAAGAAGGGAAAGGAAAACCTCTTTTTCGGATTGAAAAATCCGAAATGCGCGTTTGTTGGTGAATTTCCGTTTGATTCGTCGCTTGGATCTTGTTTGTGGTTGAATTTGCTGCAGTTTGGGAAGAAGAATCGTTGAAAACGATTAGAAAACGAAGATTTGAGAGGGGTCGTGTGGTTTCGGCACTTAGGTCGTGGAAAGAGGGATTTTTGGGATGAATTTGTGAAGAATGTGGCTTATATAGTGGCCGGCAAAATTTTCGAAAATCACGGTCTATCGGGAGGTTCCACGGCCGTGGAAGTGTACGGAACCGTGGTTTTGGTGATTTTTCAAAGGCTTTTGGAAATTACGGCCACTGTAGCTATAACGACCGTAATTTAGACCGTGGAACCCTCTGTAAAGCTCCAAAGTCCAAATTTCGTCGCTTTTCTTCAACATTATCCTCCCTTTTTCCTTTTTCATCGATCCTGCAACCAAAAACACGAACATACCGGAAGAAATCGAGGCAAAAACAAAGCAAAAACGTTTATTCTAAGCTAAACTATGAATCGAAAACAAAAACGAAAATGCAATACCTTGGGTTGCCTCCCAAGAAGCGCTTTGTTTAAGGTCCGTAGCTAGACCAATCTCGCACTTATTCGAGTGCGGTAGGCGCGAACTCTTCAGCTTGGAGTTCCGGTGTATACTTCTTGAGTCGTTGGCCGTTCACCTTAAAACTTCCGCTAGCTTCACCCCATACTTCAACTGCACCATGGGGGAAAATACGCTTAATTAGAAAGGGTCCGGTCCAACGGGATTTAAGCTTACCTGGAAAGAGGCGAAGTCTTGAATTGAAGAGGAGAACTTGATCTCCTTCTTTGAAGTCCTTTGGAATGATATGCTTATCATGCCAACGCTTTGCTCTTTCCTTGTAGATCTTGGCATTTTCATAGGCATTCAAGCGAAGTTCATCCAGCTTATTGATGTCTAGGAGACGCTTCTCTCCCGCTTCCTTCATGCCGAAATTCAGCCACTTGATATCCCAAAACGCTTTATGCTCCAGCTCTACCAGCAAGTGACAAGACTTCCCATACACAAGATTGTATGGTGTGGTTCCTATGGGAGTCTTGTACGCAGTCCGGTACGCCCATAATGCATCGTCAAGCTTCAAGGACCAATCCTTCCTAGTCCTTGAAACCGTCTTTTCTAAGATTCCTTTGATCTCCCTATTTGAGATCTCAACTTGTCCACTCGTTTGTGGATGGTAAGGGGTAGCGATCTTGTGAGTAACCCCATACTTAGCTAGAAGAGCTTCAAAGCGACGGGCTATGAAGTGAGAACCTCCATCACTAATGATCGTCCTTGGCATTCCAAATCGCGGGAAAATGGTCTTGTTGAAGAACTTAACCACCACCATGGCATCATTTGTGGGAGAGCCAACTGCTTCCACCCATCTAGAAACGTAATCTACCGCCAATAGTATGTATTGGTTTCCACAAGAAGATGGGAATGGTCTCATGAAATCAACTCCCCATACGTCGAAAATCTCCACCTCTTGGATGTTGTTGAGGGGTATTTCATTCCTCCTAGAAATATTGCTTGTTCTTTGACAAGCATCGCAGCAAGAAACAAAGGATTGCACATCTCTAAATAAAGTAGGCCAATAGAATCCAGATTGTAATACCTTTGCGCTAGTCTTGTTCGAACTAGCGTGTCCTCCACAAGGTAGTGAATGACAATGGCGGATGACACTTTGCATCTCATCTTCCGGCACACATCGCCGAATGATGCCATCCGGACCTCTCTTAAAAAGGAGAGGCTCGTTCCAATAGTATTCCCGGACGTCCTTAAAGAACTTCTTCCTTTGTGCGTAGGATAGTCCGGGCGGTATCTCCTGGCAAACCAAATAGTTAATAAAATCAGCAAACCATGGTTCGTTACCTTTGGAGATCACGTTGATGCACGTACTCCTCTATGATGTGTAGGTGTTCGTCCGGAAAGGAGTCATCAATGGGTAGATGGTCGTCCCTTAGATGTGTTAGACGACTCAAATGATCCGCAACAGAATTTTCTGAACCTTTCTTGTCGCGGATCTCAAGATCGAATTCTTGTAGGAGAATAATCCATCTAATTAGCCTTGGCTTCGCGTCTTTCTTCGCAAGGAGGTACCGGATCGCAGCATGATTCGTGTAGACAATCACCTTTGCACCTACAAGATAAGAGCGAAACTTGTCAATAGCGTAGACAATGGCTAAAAACTCTTTCTCTATAGTGGCGTAGTTGAGCTGCGCTTCGTCTAGCGTCTTGCTAGCATAGTATATGGCATGGGTTCGCCCTTCCTTTCGTTGTCCAAGAACAGCTCCAATAGCTACGTCACTAGCATCGCACATAATCTCGAAGGGGAGAGTCCAATCCGGAGGTTAGATAATAGGTGCTGAAATTAAAGCTTGCCAAATGGTGTTAAACGCATCCAAACATTCCTGCGAAAACTCAAAAACCGCATCCTTCATCAATAGATTAGTGAGAGGTTTTGATATCTTAGAAAAGTCCTTAATGAAACGTCTATAAAATCCAGCATGTCCTAGGAAACTTCTTATCCCTTTCACCGAAATTGGGGGAGGAAGTTTCTCTATGGTCTCTATCTTAGCCTTGTCTACCTCTATCCCTCTACTAGAGACTAAGTGACCTAATACAATTCCTTCCCTAACCATGAATTGACACTTCTTCCAATTAAGAACTAGGTTAGTGTCTTCACACCTTTGCAAAACAAGAGAAAGGTTAGAAAGGCAATCGTTAAAAGAGGAACCGTATACGGAGAAGTCGTCCATGAAGACTTCCATGATTTCCTCTACGTATTCGGAGAAGATGGCCATCATGCACCGTTGAAAGGTGGTTGGGGCATTGCAAAGCCCGAACGGCATTCTCCTATAGGCGAACGTACCCCAAGGGCACGTGAATGTGGTCTTCTCTTGATCATCCGGATGTATCGGAATCTGAAAGAAACCACTATAACCGTCAAGGTAGAAAAAATGTGAATGTTGTGCTAACCTTTCAAGCATTTGATTGATGAATGGCAATGGAAAGTGATCCTTCCACGTTGCGTTGTTGAGCTTGCGGTAGTCTATGCACATTCGCCATCCAGTCACGGTTCGGGTAGGAATGAGTTCGTTGTTCTTGTTGGTGATGACCGTCATTCCTCCCTTCTTCGGAACTACTTGAACTGGACTCACCCACTTGCTATCGGAGATAGGATAGATGATACCTACATCAAGAAGTTTAAGAATTTCCTTCTTGACAACCTCCTTCATGGTCGGATTCAACCGCCTTTGAGGTTGTCTTGAAGTTCTAAAGTCCTCCTCCATTAGTATCTTATCCATGCATAGGGAGAGTTTAATTCCTACTAAGTCCTCAATAGTATGCCTATGGCGTTTTTATGTTTCTTAAGGACAATCATGAGCTGTTCATGTTCATCTATGCTTAATTCGGAGCTAACAATAACCAGAAAGGTAGAATTAGATCCAAGAAAAGCGTACCTTAGATGAGTAGGAAGCGGTTTGAGTTCCATCACTTTCGGAGCTTCCAATGATCCTTGAGGAGCATCCGACGTTTCCTTAGAAGTTTCTAAGGGTGTTGAGTGAGTTGGAGAAGAATCAAAAGAAGTTGAAGAAGTATGCCGATCACCCTCTTCCACGGTCAGAATTACGGGCTCTCCATATGTTCCACGGCCGTGTAATCCCCTGGAATGGAGGTCGATTTTGGTTGTCAAATCCACGGTCGTGGAATACAGGGTATGACCGTGGATTCTGACATTCTCAGCCTCATCGTGGATTTTCTCAAACTCCACTTCATGCATCTCTCCTTGTGCTTCTAAGGCTTCTATTTCCTCTTTGCACTCTTCTTCTTCCCCTACATCTGTTAGACTCATGGTAATGACTTTTTGTAAAGGATCGTTAAAGAGAATCACACTTACCTCTTCCCTAGATAAACCTTCTTCATCTTGGATATCGTAAATATCCTCATCAAAGATTGGTTCCTTCACTAGAGTGGAAAGAACGAACTCTACTTTCTCTTCTCCAATATCAAAAGCGAGTCTTCCATTCTTGCAATCGACCATGCAGCCGGAAGTTGCAAGAAACGGTCTTCCGTGTATGATCGGGACCGGACTATCTGCAGGAATGTCAAGCACGACAAAATCAATGGGGACAAAGAATTTACCTAGCTTGACCGGGACGTCTTCTACAATACCGACGGGGCGAGTGATGGATCGATCCGCCATGTATAACGTCATCTTCACCGGTTTAGGGTCGCCTAAACCGATCTTCCTGCATAACGCAAGTGGTATGATGCTCACACTTACTCCTAAGTCACATAAAGCGTCATATGTGACATCTCCCACTCCAATGGGAATGCAAAATGACCCCGGATCTTTCAACTTTGGGGGCATTTTCTCCTTCATGGTCTTGATGAGATCCGAAGAATCCGAACTCATCTTGACCTCTCGGAGATCTTCTAGCTTCCTCTTGTTAGAGAGAAGCTCCTTCAAGAACTTGCCATAAGCTGGCATACCTACAATAGCATCAATGAATGGTATATTAATATGCAGCTTACTGATGAGTTCTATAAACTTACCGAATTGTTTGTCTAGGCGCGCTCGCGCTCTAGATTGAGGGAATGGTAGGGGAGGTTTGTAAGCTGGAGGAGGAACATAGACGTCATCCTTCTCTTTCCCCTTTTCCTTGTCCTTTTCTACGGGGACTTCAACGAACGTAGGCTGCGGATCGGTGGTAGTCACTCCGCTCCTAGTTGTTATCGCCATCACCCTTCCCTTAGGGTTGTCCTCCGTCTTTCCTGGAAGCTTCCCTTGATTTCTAGGAACTTCCTCCGCGTGGTTGAACATTTGGTTTTCTAAAACCTTTTGAGCTTTATCAACCTTAGAAACTTGATCATCAACCTTGATGAGGCGGTTCTCCAACCCTTGAAGCTTTCCCAAAATCGTTTCCAATATGGGATCGGGCTTCTCCTTTCCCGAAGTGTTTCCTCCATTAGATGATTGCCCCTGGCTTTTCAAAGGAGTAGAGGAAGAGGAAGGTGGAGTTAGTGAATTAGTATTGGAAGGATAAGAGTTACCGGAATTTTGTTGATTGGGGCGCCAATTGTTGTTGTTTGAACCCCTATTGTTGTTCTAATCGTTGTTCCGGTTGTTGTTGTTTCCATTCCAGTTGTTATTCCGGTTGTTGCCCCGGTTATTGTTGTTGCCGCCATTGTTGTTGCCCAAATAACCAACATCCCTCCCTTGTTGCTTTGGGAAGTTGGTCTTGATAGCCTCCTTCAACTCTTTGATCTCATTGTTGAGGGAGAAAATCTGATTTTGAGCTTCATGTGTGAGCTTAGCTCCTTGCTCCACACGATTTCCCTCCACTTTCCGGTGGGAATACTTCTCTATGACTCTTGCTTGCTTCTCAATGAAGTCCCAAGCGTCATCTTCTCTCATGTCCATGAACGTTCCACATGAGAGGGATTGGAGGTTGAATTGCGTTCCCGCATCTAGCCCCTTGTAGTAGATCTCCAGCAAGGCAAGTTTGGATATGCCATGATGAGGGCAATCCAAGAGCAAATCTTGAAACCTTTCCCAAGATTGAAACAAACTTTCGTTAGGTCTCATGGAAAAAGCATTAATCTTACCTCTAAGTTCCGCCGTTTTGGAAGGCGGAAAGAATTTGGTGAGAAACTCCGCGGAAAGGTCTTCCCACGTGTCTAGTTTCCCATTAGGAAGAGCTTGGTACCAAGACAACGTTTTCCCTTTCAAAGAGAAGAAGAAGGGTTTAAGCTTGTAGCTGTTGGTAGTAGCGCTCTTCGGTCTCATCGTCTCCATCATACACTCGAAGTTTTGCAAGTGTTGGTGTGGAGATTCGGCGCTTGTCCCGCCAAATTGGTTTTGGCGAACAAGAGTAATGACTTGAGGGTTAAAGCTAAACCCTTGCACATCTTCAGCATCAAAGTTCACGCCCAAACGGCATGGTTGTTGTGTTGGATCCATTCGTTGGCCAAGAGTTCTTGGCTCATTATCCACACGTTCGATCCTCGCATTCCTAGGTGGAGCACGACGATTAGCAGCCTCTTGTGGATGGAAAGGATTCACATTGACCGTAGGATCAATCTCCTCTAACGGTGGCATGGAAGAGTCACTATCATCAGCAGATGAATGACTTCTCCTTCTTCTAGATCTTGATGCTCTTCTTGAGGGTTTCTTGATTCCTTTATTCTTAAGGTCGCTTATTTCTAATCTCATTTGGAACATCTGATCCTGTAGATTGTTAACTTGGGATTGATGGCGATCCATCTCATCCCGGCGAAGATTCTCATTCCATCGGAGTTGAGCTTCTTTCTCCGCCAACTCCGCCTGAAAATCACGTTCGTTTTCTTCAGCCATCTTCTTTTCCTTGCGCTTTTGCCTCAAGGTTTTCTCTAGCTCTTGATCAAGAGGTAAGAGATCTTCGGTGTTCCATGACCTGCGCATGCACTCAAAGTAATATCAAACAAAGAGAGCAAGCTCCCAAGCTTGACAACCGGCAACCGGATTCGGCCGAAACCAAATCCCCGGCAACGGCGCCAAAAACTTGTTCGCCCCTAAAGGTGTGTGCAAATAAGCTTTAAATTTATAAAACTAGAATCAAGCAGCGAACCCGCAGTGTACGGATCGACGTAGCTAAGCAAGAATTCCAGAGTATCGAACACAGGGATTTGGGTGGGAACGAATTCAATTGTAGATTGTCAAGCGAGTAAATATGAGAGTTTTGCAAATATTGGGAAAACAACAATCCTAAAGATCCAAGTATCCAGTTGTGGCAATCGATTCAAGATATACTAATGATATAAAGACAGAGTTGAGATATGCAAAGGTATACTAATGTAAGGTAATCGTACGGTGAAGTTCCAAAAACCTTATGTAACTCACCTACAAGGCACTCTCTATACAGGTTGTTGAGGCTCAATATAGAAAGATTCTAAAGATGAGAATTAGTGTCAAATACCCAAACTTATAACCCAAAGATCAAAACTAACTTAACCGATTGAGGTTGTGACACTCACAATCGAGGTAGAGGTTGTTGAG
This sequence comes from Fagopyrum esculentum, assembly GCA_033239045.1. Classification (NCBI taxonomy): domain Eukaryota; kingdom Viridiplantae; phylum Streptophyta; class Magnoliopsida; order Caryophyllales; family Polygonaceae; genus Fagopyrum; species Fagopyrum esculentum. The sequence continues at coordinate 146,869,634 of BSUD01000001.1, forward strand.
GCTTCACTACCACCTAGAAAAGACAAGTCTAAACTAAGTTAAAGCAAATCTTTAACTTTAGATTAAAGTAAAAGCAGGCTCGTAAACTTAAGGGAAATTACGGTTGGATCTTGAGATTCCACGGTCGTGGAACTCAAGAACAACCCGTAATTTAGGGTTCGTCGACAATTCTCTCTAACTCTCAAGGTCTAATCTGTTTGCGATCGATCTATCATCATCTAAGCCACAACTATCAACCCTTCACCTTAGAATTGTTAAGAGTTTTTAGCCAATAATAGTCATGTGGATATCAATTCAAGAATTAAAAGATAAAAAGATGAAAACTTTCAAGAACTTTCAATAATCTTCAAACCAATCTCAAAGTCACAATCAAGAACGAGTATTGTCAAAGGATTCAAACTAAAGTAAACAATCACAACCTTAAGAAAGAAGGGAAAACGGGATGTCAATCCGTTTTCCAAATTAAACCTAAACAAGAAGAGAGATCTTCTTGCAAAATCTTCCAAAAGCTTCGATCTTCCGCCAATCCGGAGATCTCAACAGCAATCTCCACCAAAAGTGCGAGATTAGGGCAAATCCCCGATGCGAACTTCCATCTCCAATGAGATGATCAATACTTCCAAGCGACGGTGTAAAATGAGGTAGCGGGCGTAAACGATCCTAAGCGTCGATGACGAAATCTCCTTTCGTCCGTCTTTTTATAGTTGTAGGGCAAAACGTCGGCCCGGCCCAAATCTTCAAAAGATCATGGCTTCAAAGTGTGGCGAAAAAGATTCGCCAAGATCACGGTCGTGGAAGTTTCCACGACCGTAATTCTAGGTGTGGAAAGTGTCACGGTTTGCAGCATATATTCCACGACCGTAATAGTTACTGGAATGCATCACGCTTCTCTTCACAAGGTTCCACGGCCGTGGAACTGAACGTGGTTTGTAATACGGTCGTATTTTAGAGCGTGGTTTAGGGCAAGAACGTGATTCTTCCCTAGCCTCGTGCATTCCTCGGGCTAAACTCCAATTTGCTTCCTAAGAATGTCCTCAATCTATGGACTCACTCAATCAACTCCTCTTTTGCTCGATTCCGTTCGGAAATAGCTCCAAATCACCTATGATCAACATAGAACTAGTGTAGACATCCATATCGACAATATAGGTAATACTAGCTCACATATGCAACAAAGTTCAATCAAAGACTATCAATATGAATCAAATACGTTTAGAAAACGTGCCTAAAATATCACAATATTTCATGCTAACAGTAGGTCAAGATTGAGCATCGTAGATCCGGAGGAGAGCTACACTCACTACTAGTACAGTAGTGGAAGTGGGAGGATATCTCTATGGATTTTGTCACAAGATTGAGGCTCAAAAGTGGTTTTGATGCCATTTGGGTAGTGGTTGATCGACTGACGAAGACTGCACGTTTTGTTCTTATCAAGGAAACGTCGTAGGTAAGTCGTCTAGCTAAGGAGTTCACCAGGCACATTGTGAGACTCCATAGAGTTCTGAGGACTATCATTTCCGATACAGAGGGACGTTTCACCTCGAGGTTCTGCCAGTATGTGCATACGGCCTTGGGGGACGAGTCTCCGTTTCACCACTGTTTATCACCCGCAGACTGATGGTCGGCATGGGAGGACCATCCAGACATAAGAGGATAAGTTGCAAGCGTGTGTGTTGGATTGGGGACAAGTATGGCCGGACCATCTTCCCTTTGTAGAGTATTCCTATGATAATAGATGGCATGCGTCTATTGGGATGACACCTTAGGAGATCTTGTACGGGCGGAGATGTCGTACACCGTTGTGTTGGGATGATCCCAACAGAGATGATGGATTAGCTCCGGAGTAGATACAAGAAGACATCGCTCGATTCACTCTTGTCCGGGAGCAGATGTTAGCAGCACAAAGTTGTCAGAAATTCTACGCCGACAAGAGGCGTCGACCTCTGGAGTTTAGATTAGGTGTTCATATATGGTTGAGAGTATCATCGTCAAGAGGTGTCCGACGTTTCAGCATTAAGGGGAAGTTGAGTCCTTGATATATCGGGCCTTTTGAGATCTTGAAGAGAGTTGGAGAGGTCGCCTACTGACTAGCACTGTCACCGAGACTAGAGGGTGTCGATCCAGTCTTCCATGTATCTTACTTGAGAGAGTATATATTAGATCCGAGACACGTCATATGTCATGAGGATCTCATAGCTGATCCTGATCATACTTTCGTGGAGTATTTAGTGGTCGTTCTAGGGCATAGTACTAGGGGTCTACGGTCTAAGGATATACCGATGTTGAGGATCCAGTGTTTTAGACAAGGAGCTGATGAGGCTACGTGGTAGACGAAAGATAGAATTAGGAGTAATTATCCTGAGTTTTATGCTGAGTAAGTTGCAATCTCAAGACCGTCGGGTTAGTATATACTCGGACTTCTTCTCGTGCTACTTTTGACTTTGTGGTTGTCTTTACGGTTAAGTGATTGATTTGTTTTTATGTTTTTCATGTTTAGGTGATTAGTCTTTAATGTAGTACCTATTCCTGACCTTTGAGTGATACTCTTATGAACATAAGGGTAAAACGATGTTCTCGAGAATAAAGGATAGATGCTTTGGATATTATTATATTGTTTTTCCTTCTTATCATGTTGACTTTAGATATGTTGATCTTAAGTACGTTGTTTGTTGATAGTATCATGTTGTTGCATTCAAAACATTAAAACATCGTTTTATGAATTTCGGTTTCCTTGTTTGTGTCTTGTTGTAAGATCTCGTGAAAGCATTATCAAACTAGGGTCGAGACCCATTGTGAGGTCCTAACCCATGACTCCCAGAGTTTTGAGAATTTGGGGTGTTATAGTTTGTGGTTGAGTTTCTTGTATGGTTTCTAGTTGAGTTTCTAGTATGGTTTTTGGTATGAATTTCTGGTGTGGATTCTAGTTGATTTCCAGTATGGTTTTTGGTTGAGTTTTTTATATGAATTTTTGGTATGTTTTCTGGTATGAGTTCTGGTATGAAGGCTTCTTAGATGGCTCAAGCATCAAACCAGCAAACACATCTACTAATAGTAAATATTGAAGTGTCAATTCCATGCTAGTGAGTTGGATTCTCAACTCGATTGAAGGAAGAATGCATGCCTCTATTCTTGTACGTCCTACTACAAAAGATCAATGAGACGACATCTTGGCTCGATTTGCAGTTATAAATGGACCTCGTATTCTACTTTGATCAAATCTAACATCTATGGGAAGACTTAGACACTCAGTTGGCAGGTGAAACTTGCACATGTGGACACGTTGGTGCAGCCAAAAGACAAAGAACGTGTTCACTAGTTCTTAACATCTACACTACATTGCATTCGATCATCATTGCTCGAGATCCTGTTCCAACTCTTAATCATGTATATTCTCTATGTGTTCAAGAAGAACATGTAAAGTAATGGCTAAAGATAAGACTCCTCACTCAGACTCCGTTGCCCTTGCGGCATCCCATCACTCTCGCTCTTCTCGTCCCAATATTTCTATGATATGAACTCGTTGCAATTGTCCAGTTCAAGAAGTAACCTCTTGTTTTAAAGTTATTGGCTATCTTGAATGGTGGAATAATGGCCTAGGTGTCTCTGACCAGACTAGTGCAAACCTAGTGGGATGTGGACGCGGTATTCTTCCTACTCCATCAGTCCCAAGACAAAGCCGTGTTTGACAAAATGTGAACGTTGCACTAGTTAATTTTGTATCATCTACGTCACAAATTGATACTACTTTCTCTCTTGGTCCTGCAATAATAGAATGGGCATCCCTATATAAAATGTTTCAATCTCACCGAAACTATATTTTTGTTGAAACATTTCCAGGTATGATCTCAAATCCTTGGATTATTGATATTGGTGCTTCATTCCATATGACGAGCACAAAAATACTTCTATCGGATTCATGCTCAATTTCATCATGTTATATCATTCTTCCAAATGGCACTCTATCTACTACAACTATATATGATCTATTACTCTAGGTTTGAACATGCTTATTCCAAATGTTCTGTTTGTACCTAGATTAAAGTGTAATCTACTATATGTTCAATGTCTTGCTAATGATCTCATTTGTGTTATTACGTTTACTAAAAACATGTGTATCATTCAGCACCGAAATTTGAGGACATTGATTGGATGAGGTGACACTAGGGAGGGTGTTTTCTGGTTATGTTGGCTATCATCTCCGTCACTCAAATCCAGATATTGCTTGTCTTCATCTAGTGACATAGTTCTTCTTTGGCATCAAAGATTGGGTCATCCTTCTACTGATTTACTTAAATCTATTTCGAGAATCTCGACTTCTAGTATTTATAAACAAAAAAAAGACACTTGTGATATTTTTCATAGAGAAAAATAAACTAGAACCGTTTTCCCGATTAGTAACTCTCATACCAGAAACCATACTAGAAACTCAACCAGAAATCATACCAGAAACTCAACCATAAACTGTAACACCCCAAATTCTCAAAACTCGGGGAGTCACGGGTTAGGACCTCACAATGGGTCTCGACCCTAGTTTGATAACGCTTTCACGAGATCTTACAACAAGACACAAATAAGGAAACCGAAATTCATAAAACGATGTTTTAATGTTACGAATGCAGCAACATGATACTATCAGCAAACAACGTACTTAAGATCAACATATCTAAAGTCAACATGATAAGAAGGAAAAACAATATAATAATATCCAAAGCATCTATCCTTTATTCTCGAGAACATCGTTTTACCCTTCTGATCATAAGAGTATCACTCAAAGGTCATGAAAAGGTATTACATTAAAGGCTAATCACCTAAACATGCAAAACATAAAAACAAATCAATCACCCAACCATGAAGACAACCACGTAGTCAAAAGTCACACGAGAAGAAGTCTGAGTACTAACCCGACGGTCTTGAGATTGCAACTTACTTAACATAAAACTCAGGATAATTACTCCTAATGCTATCTTTCGTCTCCCACGTAGTCTCGTTGGCTCCTCGTCCAAACCATTGGATCCTCAACATCGGTATATCCTTAGACCGTAGACGCCTAGTATTATGCTCTAGAACGACCACTAAATACTCCACGAAAGTATGATCAAGATCAACTATGAGATCCTCATGATATATGAGGTCGGATCTGATATGTACTCTCTCAACTAAGATACATGGAAGACCGGATCGACACCCTCTAGTCTCGGTAACAGTGCTAGTCGGTAGGCGACCTCTCCAACTCTCTCCAAGATCTTAAAAGGCCTGACATATCAGGGACTCAACTTCCCCTTAATGTTGAAACGTCGGACACCTCTCGACGATGATACTCTCAACCATACCTGATCACCTACTCTAAACTCCAAAGGTCGACGCCTCTTGTCGGCATAGAATTTCTGATGACTTTGTGCTGCTAACATCTGCTCCCGGACAAGAGTGACTCGAGCGATGTCTTCTTTTATCTACTCCGGAGCTACTCCATCATCTTTGTTGGGCTCATCCCAACACAACGGTGTACAAAATCTCCACCCATACAAGACCTCATAAGGTGTCATCCCAATAGACGCGTGTCATCTATTATGATAGGTATACTCTACAAGGGTAAGATGGTCCGGCCATACCTGTCCCTAATCCAACACACACACTTGCAGCATATCCTCTTATGTCTGGATGGTCCTCCCATGCTGACCATCAATCTCCGTTAAGGAGTAGACTAACAACTTAGTGTTTTAATTTTATTTTTCCTACACCGGGATCCAAATACCTTAGTGGGATAACAACACTAAGTTGTTAGTCTACTCTTTAACAGAGATTACAACAACTTGTAAGTCGCTTGTCTACTCAATTATGAGATTACGGTGCCTTTACCTAGTTAATTTATTTGTCTACTCCTATTGGAGATTACAACAATTTGTAAGGTGTTAGTCTACTCCTTCTAGGAGATTACAACAACTTTTCCACAAAATTAAAAAGACTTCCAACTTTCTTTAGCGATCGGTCTTGAACTCTTCCTTTTTAAAACTCGGGGATAGGTTGACACAACAAGAGTTCAACACAACGTAAGAACCTCACGATTTTGAGTAAGGAAAAACTAAGTCCGTGATACAAGTACCTCTTTCACATTGTTTAATTGACATCTCTTGAACATAATCTCGTAAATATGAACAAGATTTTAATTTTGTTTATAAAGTTTAAACCAAGTACTTTGATCTATATATTCATCGAAGAGGGATAATTAATGTATACCTATTGAAATTGAGGTCCTATTTTGCTCATACTAAATTGTTGGAGAACCTAGTAAATTGTTGGGGATTCACCCTCATTTTCATCATCCAAGTTTCAAGCTCTCTATCAAACCCTTGCAAAGGGTCTAGTAACCAATACAAGTTTTTTTTTTGAAAGGTTAATAGTAGCTCCCGGTTCGATCGGCTTTGCCACTCTACATCCGGGACGGGTATATGTCATGGCCCAATTTGGGGATACCCTCCCAATACCAATTTTTCCATACATGTCTCCAGAAGGATTCGAACTCGAATCTCCACGCAAACACTTATGAACTCTAGCACAACAACCACTAGACCAATTGAGTATTGACAATACAAGTTTTCTTTACCATACAAAGTTTTACAATTTTCTTTAGCCATCAATATCGGACTCTTCCGTTTTCAAGATCGGTGATAGGTTGACATGACAAGGGGTCGATACATCCTAAGAACCGCACAATTTGGAGTGAGGAAAATCAGAGTCCGTGATACAAATACCTCCTTCACATTCTTCCGTGTACATCTCTTTAATAGAATCTCGTAAGTATGAATTAACAAGATTTGAGTTTTTGTATGTCATGTTCAAATCAATTACTTTGTGTTATACATCCATTGTAGAGGGATAAACTAATATATGACAATGGAAAATAAGGTCCTATTTTTCTCATAGTATATATATGTGCGTAGTTGATGAATTGTACTTACTGTTATTGGAACACAAGAATGTGAAAGGAGAGTTGTATTATCAAATTTTGTAGTTGAGACAATATTTAATAGAATATCATATCAATAACACTTTTGTTGGAAAGAAATGCAAACAAGAATAGGGAATTGTTCCTTGGATCAACAAATTGACTCAATGATAGAAGAAAATTAAGAAAAATCAATTTGAAACTCCAATTGGTGAAACACTTCAATAGACGTATTCAGGCTTCTTGTAGACGGGTGATGGAGTGTAAGTTGGAGCCTTGTAGACTGGTGATGGAGAGTAAACGGGGGCCTTGTAGTACACTGGAGATGGGGTGTAGACTGGAGCCTTGTAGACCGGTGATGGGGTGTAAACGGGGGCCTTGTAGTACACTGGAGATGGGGTGTAGACTGGAGCCTTGTAGACTGGTGATGGGGTGTAAACGGGGGTCTTGTAGTACACTGGTGATGGGGACTTGTAGTACACAGGAGATGGGGTGTACACTGGCTTCTTGTAGTACACTGGAGATGGGGTGTACACTGGCTTCTTGTAGTAGACGGGAGATGGGGTGTACACTGGCTTCTTGTAGTACACTGGAGATGGGGTGTACACGGGGGCCTTGTAGTACACGGGAGATGGGGTGTACGCTGGCTTCTTGTAGTACACCGGGGAAGGGGTGTACACAGGTGAAGCCTTGTATTCGGGAGATGGAGTGTAGATGGGCTTCTTGTAGTACACCGGGGAAGGGGTGTACACGGGTGAAGACTTATATTCAGGAGAGGGGGTGTAGACGGGCTTCTTGTAGTATGGAGAAGGGGTGTAGATGGGTGAAGGCTTGTACTCGGGGGTGGGAGTGTAGACGGGCTTCTTGTAGTATGGAGATGGGGTGTAGACGGGTGAAGCTTTGTATTCAGGGGATGGGGTGTAGACGGGTGAAGCTTTGTAAACCGGAGAAGGGGAGCTGTAGCCATAGTAATCTGCAGAGGCAATGGCAGCCAAAGCCAAGAAAAGCAAAGAGGTCAAGAGGGAAGAGCTTTTGAAAGCCATGTTGAAGGATGGGTAAGCTAAGAAACCGAAAGGAGAAGAATAAGATGAGATACAGAAGTCCCTATACGTTGGGCTTTATATATAGGGTTGTCTTTAGAATAGTAGTATATATAATTGGACGCACGTTAGAACATGTCTAGTGTAGTTGGGATGCACTTCTTCTCTACATAAGAAGGTTTCTTTGTATTGACCGTGCCCAAGGCTTATTATTGCTCGTGCATGTTCCAACACATTCGCTTACAGCTTCAGCAGTGACTGAAGACTAGTGTTTAATTACATGCTTAGAGATTGCCAGCTTCTCATTGATTTCGATCAGTAACTCAAAACTCGTTTACTGCATTCTCAAGTACTGTACAGCCATGACTCACTCTTTCAATAACAAACACTCATTTGTACTTCTTCTTTCATTATTTATACTTCTTTAGATAATTTTAAGCTTGGATAAATATTGGTTCTTCAGCTCCCGGCCGTTTTAGTTCAAGCAAAATCTTCATAAACCATAGATAACTTACATGAACAATCTCCCATCATCCAATAATTCTTTTGTAAATCTGCAAAAAGTGCCTGAAAGTGTAAACAAGTAGGTGTAGGCAACCCACGTCTTTGCTGAATTCTACAATTCACAAAAGCGAGATGCTAATCAAATTCATCTAAATTCCCTTTTTCAAATTATAAGCAAAAATCTGCTGCTGCGTAAAATAAATTGAAACCCCTCAAAAAGTTATTGATTAAATCCAGTTGGAGTCTTTTAGCCTAAAATCTGCTGTTGAAGATGCATGTAGATGGGCTTTGCATTAAGGGAATTGGATTTGCAGCAAAAGTTTGCACAGTTTAGCCACGATCTATTATTTAATAGTATAGAGGAAACGTGCGTCCCAAATACATTAGACATGCCTGACGTGCATCCGATCATATATATACTTTGAATTTACTAATCTTCTCAATCAATTGCTAAGCCTCCAAACTATATATAAACCCCAACCATTAAAGACTTCTTCATCTCGATCATCTGGTTCTTCTTCTTCTCTTTGAGTTCCTTAGCCTAAACTTCATTCAACATGGCTTTCAAGAGCTCTTCCCTCTTGACCTCTTTGCTTTTCTTGGCTTTGGCTGCCATTGCCTCTGCAGATTCCTATGGCTACGCCTCTCCTTCTCCGGTTTACAAAGCTTCACCTGTCTACACCCCATCTCCAGAATACAAAGCTTCACCCGTCTACACCCCATCTCCATACTACAAGAAGCCCGTCTACACTCCATCTCCTCAATACAAGGCTTCACCCGTTTACACCCCTTCCCCGGTGTACTACAAGAAGCCAGTGTACACCCCCACCCCCGAGTACAAACCTTCACCCGTCTACACCCCTTCCCCAGTGTACTACAAGAAGCCCGTCTACACTCCATCTCCTGAATACAAGGCTTCACCTGTGTACTACAAGAAGCCAGTGTATACCCCCACCCCCGAATACAAACCTTCACCCGTCTACACCCCTTCCCCAGTGTACTACAAGAAGCCCGTCTACACTCCATCTCCTGAATACAAGGCTTCACCTGTCTACACCCCTTCCCCAGTCTACTACAAGAAGCCAGTTTACACCCCATCTCCCGTGTACTACAAGAAGCCAGTGTACACCCCATCTCCCGTGTACTACAAGGCCCCCGTGTACACCCCATCTCCAGTGTACTACAAGGCCCCAGTGTACACCCCATCTCCAGTGTACTACAAGAAGCCAGTGTACACCCCATCCCCCGTCTACTACAAGGCCCCAGTTTACACCCCATCTCCAGTGTACTACAAGGCCCCAGTTTACACTCCGTCACCGGTTTACAAGGCTCCAGTGTACACCCCATCTCCAGTCTACAAGGCTCCAACTTACACTCCATCACCCGTCTACAAGAAGCCCGAATACGTCTACTGAAGTGTTTCAGAAATTGGGGTTTCATATTGAGTTCTCTTAATTTTTTCCAAACATTGAGTCAATTTGCTGATCCGAGAAAGAATATGATATTCTTATTTGTATTTCTTTCCAACAAGAATATATGTTATTGATATGATATTATACTAATTGTTGTCCCCACTACAGAATTGAATTATCCAAGCTGTCTGCAACTTATAATCTACTTGCTAACGGAGGAAGAAGATTTGAGTTTGTCATTACAAACTGATGACCTGTATTAACGGATAAAGCTTTCCTAAAAAAAAGGATATGGCAAACATGAAATGACGAATTTAACCTGTTTCCAATCTATATCAAACGAGCATATGATCAAGTTCTAAGCAGTAATCAAGTTTAGTCATAAAGGTGACACAAAGATTAAACATTCCAACTGCATTAAACATGCCTGACGTGCATCCTTTTATACTTTCAAAATGATCATCTTGTGAAAAACAAAACTATATAAAGCCCAACAAATAAGATTACCAAGCAAAAAAAGCATTCAACGTGATAAACAAAAAGAACCTTTTTCAAACAAACGTAGGTTAGATCTAGACTGATATGACAATTTAAACTCAATGACAGTTTGAACACAAAAGAATTGGTGATACAGTTCGGACTACTCTGTTGGATCTCAAGAGGGAAACATCAACCCAATTCACTAAGCAGAAGTATCGGTTTAAACAAAGATTACCAAGCAAAAAAAGGAAATAACAAATATTTAACAAGAATATATTTGATATGATATTATATATAATTAAATATTGTCTCAGCTATAAGACTGGGTTTTTTGTGCGGAATATGAGAAATAACAAATATTCAACAAGCAAAAAAAGGAAAAATAATAACGGTTCACCCAATATTGAGTTAGAAAGATTTTATTAAATTTGGATCTCAAATGAACAAATAATTTGGAGTTTGAGATCACGATACAGTAATAAAACCCTAAATATAATATTTTTCTCCTTTGTAAACGTAATGAAGAGGATTTCTCATATCTGACTTAACAGACACACACGAGTATATATGCTCATTGTGGTTCTGTTATAGTTGTTACAACTTTGCATTATTTAAATATATTCCCCTTTTATTTACTATATCTACACATATAGTCTATACCCCCTTCAAGTTGGAGTAGGGATGACAAGGCTAACTTACGAGACAAAAACATGTGCTAATGTTCTCCCAAGGCTTTGGTGAAAATATCTTCCAGCTGAAGCGTAGAAGGAACATGAGCAATCTTGATGACTCTTTTCTGGACTTCATCTCGTACAAAATGACAATCAATGCGGAGATGTTTGGTTCGCTCATGAAAAACTGGGTTTGCAACTAAGTGTTGTGCTACTTTGTTGTCACAATAGAGCACAAAGGGGCGAGATATGTTGAGGTGAAGATCATGCAGCAATCCATCAAGCCAAATGATATCACTAGTTGTCATTGACATGGCTCTATACTCGCTTTCAACAGACGATTTACTAATTGTACGCTGCTTCTTTGTCTTCCATGAGACAAGAGATTTTCCCAAGAATATGCAATAACATGTGATAGAACGACAAGTAAAAGGACAGGAGCCCCAGTCAGCATCACTATAAGCTGTGAGAGATTGATTCGATTGTGGATAATAGGCTAGAGCAAAGTCCATTGTTCCTTTGAGATATCGTAAGAGATAGGTAGTTGCATGCCAATGTGGAATAAGGGGGGATGCTAGGAATTGACTGAGCTGTTGGACGGTGTATGCAATGCCGGGCCTGGAAAGAGTGAGATAGAGTAACCGTCCAATCAACCGTCTATATGCCTCAGGATCAGTATAGAGATCCTCAGATACAAATGATAGATGTGTGTTGCGCTGCATGCGAAAGCTAGTAGATTTGCAGTTTAGCATCCGTGTATCATGTAGAATATCATAGATATACTTGCGCTGGTTAAGAAGCAAGCCAGTGGAACTGTGAGCAATCTCCATACGCAGGAAAAATCTAGCTAATCCCAAGTCCTTGATGGTAAATGCTTGATCAAGGGCAGCTTTAAGTGACTGGATTTCAGTTGGGATGTCACTAGTAATCAAAACATCATCAACGTATACCAAGACAATGGTGATACCGAGGGAAGATTGTTTAACAAACAAGGAATAGTCCTGGTGAGATTGATCAAACCCCAACTGAAGAAGTTGTTTGGTGAACTCAATGTTCCATTGTCGACTGGCCTGCTTGAGACCATACAAGGAACGCTTCAATCGACATACATGACCTGAAGGAACCTTAGTATAACCTTGAGGTGGCAAAAGATATACTTCCTCATCAAGATAACCATGTAAGAAGGCATTATTAATGTCTAATTGATGCAAAGGCCACGAATGAGAAGCAACCAATGCCAACACTGTTCGAATGGTAGCAAACTTTGCCACTGGACTAAAAGTATGCTTGTAATCCTTGTCTTTTATCTGATTGTAGCCCTTAGCAACTAGTCGGGCCTTATGTCGTTCAATTGTGCCATCAGCTCGATACTTGAGCTTATAGATCCATTTGGACCTAATGGCAACTTTTGTAACACCCCGAATTCTCAGAACTCGGGACATTACTAGTTAGGACCTCACAATGGGTCCCGACCTCAGTTTGACAACAATATTACTAGGATCTTGCAACAAGACACAAATAAGAAAAACCGAAAGTCATAAAAATGTATTTTATTTATAAGAATGAATGCAACAACGTCTAACAGCCTAATGTACTTAAACAACGGAAAAGTTTATCTATCTTCAACAAGAAGAAAGAAACAACAAGATAACAAACAACCCCACTCTAAGGAGTACGGAGACCCGGCTAACCACTACTTCCGGATCACTCAGTTGCTGTTCTAACCTGTGGTGAATCTAAAAACACAACAGAACAACCGTTAGCTAGTTATCTAAACATTAGGAGAATAATAATAGCACATACACACATAAAATAATAAACACTCATCATGCTTTCAAACAATCCATTTATTATCTTCATTTAAGTCATTCACTCTAATGATACTTATTTTGTGACACGAGGGATTCCCAAACCTCGCCTCCGCCCCCGTGTACCCATCAGGAGTGGATCCGATGCATCTCACCGTGTACTTGTATGGTCTGGGTATAGAGAACCTCCCAGTCTCCTGGCAGAGCTGGGCAGTGATGTCACGGCCCGTTATACATACACTTGGGCCTTAAAACATAACAACAACGGTCGTCCTATCAAGTTGTTATAATAACACACATGGTACACACACCACTATTATTACTCAACTAATATCCAGAAACTAGCTAAGTAAGTCGCAAGGACTTACTTGATCAAAATCGCTTTCTCAAATCTCAACTCGGTCCGAACCCGTGGTAACTCAAACGCCTGTCAAATAAGGCATGTGGATCAAAATCACATCCAGATGTCCAACCTCTTGCGAAGGAATTACGGAAAAAGCTCTCTTGCGGTAAAAGACCATTTTACCCTTAGTGCCTAAAATTCTCAAAGTCTATCATTAAAATATAACATTCATTTTTAGAACTTGTTTCCAAAATTTGGTTCTCACGGATAGCTTATTTAGAGGTTATAAGATCAATTTCAAACACTCGTCAAAGAGAACTACATTATCCTTTCTCCGGTTATTCCACTTTAATACTTATGTGTATGTACGTATATTATACATTACTCTTACTCAGCTATGTATATATACTTATGTATATATATACATTCTACCTATTAATATATATGCATTTATATATATCTTACACTTACATATATATATTTATGTATACCATACTTATATCTTATATCCGTACATGTATATACTTATATACATTTATACCCTTATACGTATATATATATATATATATATATATATATATATATATATATATATATATACTTATATGTTCAACACTCTTATCCCCATGTGAAATTTATATCGACAACTACGTGCACTGCGGCAAATGTATTTATATATATACAGTTTCCACCCTATTCTACATTTGTATCTAATTACATTCATATCTACAGCTATTGGCACTTCTTATTTTTATATGAAATCCGAAGTCTGTAGAATAGAGGAACACAACATATCGAGATGTCGAGGCTGAGGACTCACCGGCGTGACTCAACCGACTGGGCTGCAAGGTTCGGGTCCCTGCACTGCGCTGGGTATCCGTGTGACGTAGTCGAGGCAAGATCTGCTCCTGGTGGTGTAGCGACGATCGGGACAAGCTGGTCCTTGGTACACATTTACTGGGGAGACTCTTTTGTTGCTGCCCATCGAACCACTCAAACTAAGATGAAGATGTGAGAAGGGAGAGGGATGAGAAGGTTCACAGGAATGCAAATTGAAGGTATTGCAGTTCCGTTTTGTGCAGGTCGTTGAAGAGCAATAGTAGTTCCGGCCTGTGCAGAGATTGGCTCGACGGCTGCGTCCGAGGTACGTCCCTATTGTAACCTCTACAGCGGCGGTGGCAAGGGTCCATGTTGCTCAACTTCAGTGGCGGCGGAGACGACTTTGGTGGTGTCTTGCAAGGCCGGTTCTTGCGCTGCGCGGCAGAAGAGTTATCAACAGTTCGATGGTTCAGGAAGGAGAAGGGTAGACCGTACTCACCTGCTCGACAAGGATCTGCACGGTCCGGCGTCAGGGAAGGTGGTTGCTACTGGTGGTCGACGGAATCGGCGGAAGAAAACCTGGTGGCTGCGGGGTTGTTGCCGGCTCGCGGTTCGGATCTGTTGCTGAGTGTTGAAGCGGCGGACTTCTCACAGAGGATGGCAAGGTAGCGTAGTGATTAGATTAGGCTAAACCTTTTTTTTAGGGAGTCAATTAGGATTAGGTTAATTTAGGTTTAAGCTTACAACAATGGGCTGGCTGAAAGAATTATTGGGCCGGTATCAACTGGGCCAGGTTTGGGCTGCTCCTCAAATGAAACAAATGGGTTGAAAGGATACTCGTTCGCCCGGAAACGTTAAACGTACGGAAATAAATTACGGAATTATTTTACAGACTTATATAAGTGATCATTTTATGTGAGTCAAGGTCATATAAAATGATATAATTTAATATTGTTTTTATTTTATTTAAATAATTAAGGATGTCGGATCGGAACCCGGTTTGATCGGGCATTAAACGGAAATTAAATTTTCCGGGTATTACAACTTTTCTAGAGGGAAGGGGACCAATTTCCCAAGTGTCATTCATCTCCAAGGCCTGTATTTCTTTGGTCATGGCTTCAACCCAAAGAGGGGATTGTTTGGCCTGGTGATAAGTAGATGGTTTGACTAACTGAATGGCATTACAGAGAGCATGAATCTAATCCTGAGAATGAGGAGCTAGATCAAAAAGAGCAAGAGAAGAGATGGTATTGCAATTGTAATCTTGCAGGTAAGCAGGCCTTGTATTGGTACGGGTAGGTCGAGTAGATGAAATAATTAGAGGAGGTTGAGGTGTAGGAATAATTAGAGGAGGTTGAGATTGAGGTAAAGATGGATTGGTTGATGTGGTAAAGATAGGATGGAATGGTACTTGAATGGGATTAGCAAATTAATCATCAGATGAAGGAGGTGAAATAGGATCAGGTGATGAAATAGGCTAAGGTGATGAATGTGATAGGAGAGCAGGTGATGAATGTGAGGTGGATGAATGAGGATGGTCTATGTCAGGGGCTGGAGTAACCAATGGTAGAGGAAAAGAGGAGGAGGAAGTAGTTGGTAAAGAAGAACTTATTTTGAAGGGAAATATATGTTCCTGAAAAACAACATGACGGCTAATGGTGATTTTTTTGGTGGGAAGGTTATATAGTTTGTAGGCTTTCTGACCTGGAGGATATCCAAGTACGATACAAGGGATGGAGACAGGCTCTAACTTGTCTCTTTTGGGAAGTAAACTGAACCGCAAGCATCCAATTACTCGTAGGTGATTGTAAGTTGGTTTAATGTGATGGAGAGCTTCAAAAGGACACTTCCATGCAAGTATGGATGAGGGCATGATGTTGATAAAGTAAGTTGCAGTAAGAATGCATTCAGCCCAGAAAATAATTGGTAATTGAGCATGCACACGAATAGCACGTGCAGTTTCAAGTAGGTGTATGTGCTTGCGCTCGACCCTGGCGTTTTGATGTTGAACATATGGCGTGGACCTTTGGTGAACAATGCAAGAAGCCAAAAATAACTCCTGGAGAGGCTTCTACATGAATTCGAGCCCATTATCTGTTCTGAAAATCTGAACCGCATTGTTAAACTAGTTCTTTACATATGACAAAAATTTTGTAATGATCTTGAGTACATGTTGCTTAATTGACATCAAAAACGTCCAAGTGCATCTAGTGAAATCATCTACCACAGTCAGAAAATAACGAGAACCACACATGGCTAAAGTATGGTACGGGCCCCAAATATCCACATGAATCAAACTAAAAGCCTTTTTAGCATGAGAATTACTAGACTCGAAGGGAAGTATGTGTTGTTTTGCTATAATACAAGCATGGCAATCCAAATGATGTATTTTGGAATTAACAAAGTCATCTATGTGATGTATTTTGGACAAGGACATGTGACCTATTCTGGCATGAAATAGGGGTACATCACAAGGTTTATTAATGACACTGGACACTGCATGATTAAAATCCAGATAGCTTGAGGATGCTAGCCTGTAAAGCTTCCCCTCCTTGTAACCAGAAGCAATGAGAGACTTACTGGTAAGGTCCTGAAATAAACAGGATGTATGAGTAAACATGATCTCCATAGGTAAATCACATATTAAACGAGAGATAGATAGGAGATTATGTTTGAAATAAGGCAGATAGAGAACATCTTGGAGAGTAATGACTGGAGAGATGATAACAGTCCCTTTGTAGTACACTTCTTTCACCGAGCCATCAGGAATACCAATCAACAATGGTCTGTCTAGTTTATTTATCACAGAAAAAAGATCTTTGCAAAATGTGATATGGTATGTAGCACCAGAATCCAAGATCCAAGTGTTTATATTAACAACAGTATTTGCAAAACGAGCAACAATACCTACAAAGTTGCTTGGAGAATTGGCTTGTTTATCCATCATCACCTTAATAACCTCTTGACAGATTGCATTGATCATTGAATGATCCATAGTAGAGGATGATGATGGATTATCTACAAGATCTAAAGGAGTTTCCGCAACAGTAACTTCAAGATTATTAACAGTGCGATAGGAAGGTTTGTGTGTATCAGCATAACCCCCTGAATTCTTATCTTCTTTGCTACGAAACTCCTTGTACCAATATGGTATGCCAATCAACTTAAAACAAGATTCACGTAAGTGACCTTTTTCTTTGCAATAGGTACACATACGATCAAGTTTATCCTTCTTGAAATCTTTGCGACCACCCCCTACTTGTCTGTATGGAGGATATCGTGACACAACACAAATATCATGTGCAAATGGATTGTGACAAGTAAGTTCTTTCTGCTTTTCAACTTGTAAAATCATGTGAAAAACACGATTTTCAGTAGGCAAAATGTCAAGAGAAAGAATTTGGCTACGTATATGCTCAAACTGCTCATTTAAACCCATTAGAAACTGCATAACACGACTGTTAGCTTCGCTAGCAGTGATTTTGCTCAACAAATCACAAGTACAGTTAACAATTCCTCGACAAGAGCGAGAAGGAATTGCATCTATTGAGCTGAGTTCATCCCATAGTTTCTTAAATTTTCTATAATACACAGCAACAGTAGTATTCTCTTGTTTGAGCAATGATAAATCTTTGTGAATTTGGTATATAAGAGGAGAATTTGATACCTAAAAGTGTTCTACAACGTCCTTCCACAACACTAAGGCCGACTCGGCATAGGTGAACAATTCAGCGATGTCTGACTGTATCGAGTTTAAGATCCAACAACGGATCATGTAATCCGCACGAATCCAGCGAGCTAACCGATTAGATTCTCCAATAGGTAGTTTGGCACAAGTGTCGTCGATGAAGCCAAGCTTCTGTTTAGAACTGAGTGCCATCCGAATGTTGCGCCTCCAAGAAGTGAAATTGGCTCCAATGAATAGATATGATACTAATTGCATCCCAGGGTTATCAGAATTAGAAAGATGTAACGGATCACTGACATCGACAGAAGGATTTCGATCCAGATGTTAATTGATGGAATCATTGCTGCCGGTAGCCATGGATAGAGAGAAGAAGGAGGAACGTGTTTGTAAAGTTGAAGCAAGAAAAGCATAGAGGAAAGTAGATTTGAAAAAAATCAGATATGGAATTAGAGATTTACTTCCATGGCTCTGATACCATGTGAACGTAATGAAGAGGATTTCTCATATCTCACTTAACAAACACACAAGAGTATATATGCTCATTGTGGTTCTGTTATAGTTGTTAGAACTTTGCATTATTTACATATATTCCCCTTTTATTTACTATATCTACACATATAGTCTATATCCTTGGCCCAAAAGTAGATCTCTGAAGTGTGGCTTTTAAGAGGTATCAACAAGTTCTGTGAGTGTTCATACACATTCCCTTTTGCACTATCATTCGGTTTGTCAACTGATATATTTACTAGGAGAAGAAGTCTGATGGAGATTAAAAATCCAATATCTTGAGACTGAGAAGATTAATGATGTGGGTGTGTATTATAAAGTAAGAAGCTATCAAAAGCTGATCAGAAAAGAAGGTATTGATAAATTTAAGTTGAGTTTACCAACTATAAAATTATTGATATTACCAATGAAAGTTAGCTTATCTGCTACATATCATCTACATTCTTGAGATGAGCTTCTAAACAAATGAATAGTGGTACGCATAAAAATTCAATTATAGAAGGCGAGTAAATGATAATTTCAAGTGATAAGTTTATTCATGAAGGAGAGTCTCTAATAAAGAGTTAGGGATGAGATGTTTCACCCTTTCCAAGGCAAGTAAATGATAAGTTTAAAAGGGTGTTCGAGGGGAAGTATTTACACCCATGGCCTTCTTTTCCAAGGCCATGAAGATAAGTAACGATTGCTATAGAGTATATGTGTAGATATAGTGAATAAAAGGGAAACATAAGTAAATAATGAGAAGTTGTAGCAACCATAACATTACCACAATGAGTATATATACTCTGGTGTATCTGTCATAGCAATACACGAACTATTCTTCTTCCTGTGCTCATATGGTATCAGAGTCATGGACATAGATTTCACTTTCCAGATCTGATTTTTTTTCAAATCTACCTTTCCTTCATTTTTCTGCTCTCGCCCTACAATCACAATCTCTTTTCTTCTTTCTATCCATGGCTACTGGAAGTAATGCTTCTCTCAATTCTAATCTGGATCGAAATACTTCTGTTGATATCAACGATCCATTACACCTCTCTAATTCTAATGTGGAATGAAATAGTTCTGGAAGTCCAGCTTTCGAATGGCATTTGGTGCCAAGCAGAAGCTTGGTTTTATCGATGGAACATATGCCAAACCAGCGGTTGGAGAACCTGATCAATTAGCTCGTTGGATTCGCGCCGATTACATGATTCGTTATTGGATCTTACACTCAATGCAGTCAGGCATCGCTGAATTGTTTACTTAAGCTGAATCGGCCTTGGCATTGTGAAAGGACATAGTGGAACGCTTTGAGGTATCAAACGATGCTCTTATTTACCAAATTCACAAGGATTTATTATTGTTCAAACAAGAGAATATTGTTGTTGCTGTTTATTATGGCAAATTTAACAAATTGTGGGATGAGCTCTGCTCCATAGATGTAATTCCTTCTTGCTCCTATCAGGAATTGTTAATTGTACTTGTGATTTGATGAAGAAAATTATTGCTAGGGAAGCTAATACTCGTGTTATGCAATTTCTAATGGGCTTAAATGAGAAATTTGAGCATATACGTAGCCAGATTCTGTCTCTTGACATTCTAACTACTGAGAATCTTGTTTTTCACATGATTTTACAAGTTTAAAAGCAGAAAGAACTTACTTGTCACAAACATGTTGCACATTATGTTTTTGCTGTGTCACGCTCTCCTCCATACAGACAAGCAGGGGGCAGTCGTAGTGATTTCCAGAAAGATAAGCCTGATCGTATGTGTACCTATTGTAAGGAAAAAGGTCATTTGCGTGAATCTTGTTTTAAGTTGAGGCATACCAGATTGGTATAAGGAATTTCGCAGCAAAGAAGATAGGAATTCAGGGAGTCGTGTTGATACACACAATCATTCTTATCGAATTGCTAACAATCTTGAAGTTACAGTTGTAGAAACTCCTTAGATCTTGCAGAAAATCCACCATCCTCATTTGATATGGATTCTTCCATGATCAATGTAGTGTGTCCAGAAGTTATCAAACTCATGATGGATAAACAAGCCAATTCTCCTAGCAGCTTTGCACGTATCGTTGCTCGTTTTGTAAACACTACTGTTAATGTAAACACTTGGATCTTGGATTCTGGTGCTACAGATCATATCACCTTTTGCAAAGATCTTTTTTCTGTAATGACAAAGCTAGACAGACCACTGTTGATTGGCCTTCCTGATGGATCAGTGAAGGAAGTATATTATAAAGGGATTGTTATCATCTCTCTAGTTATTACTCTCCAGGATGTTCTATATCTTCCTCACTTCAAGCATAATCTCTTGTCTATCTCTCGTTTAATCAGTGATTTACCTATGGAGATCATGTTTACTCACACATCCTGTTTATTTTAGGACCTTACCAATAAGTCTCTAATTGCTTCTAGTTACAAGGAGGGGAACCTGTACAAGTTAGCATCATCTGGCTCTCTGGATTTTACTCATGCAGTGTCCAATGTCGTTAATAAACCTTGTGATGCATCCTTATTTCATGCCAGATTAGGCCACATGTCTTTGTCCAAAATACATCACATAGATACCTTTGTTACTTCTAAATCACATCATTTGGATTGCCATACTTGTATTACAACAAAACAACACAAACTTCCTTTTGAGTCTAGTCATTCTCGTGCTAAAAAGGCCTTTAGTTTAATTCATGTGGATATTTGGGGCCCGTACCATACTTTAGCTATGTGTGGCTCTTGTTATTTTTTAATTGTGGTGGATGATTTTACTCGATGTACTTGGACGTTTCTCATGTCTAATAAGCAACAGGTACTCAAGATCATTACCAACTTCCTAGCTTATGTGAAGACCCAGTTTAACACTAGGATTCAAACTTTTAGGTCAGATAATGGGCTCGAGTTCATACAGAAACCTCTCCAAGAATTATTTCTGGCTTTTGGCATTATTCACCAAAGGTCTACGCCATATGTTCCACAGCAAAATGCAAGGGTCGAACGAAAGCACATACAGCTGCTTGAGACTGCACGTGCTATTCAACTCCATGCCCAATTACCACTTCATTTCTGGGCTGAATGTATTCTTACTGCAACATATCTTATCAACCTCATGCCCTCATCTATCCTTGCATGGAATTCTCCTTTTGAAACTCTCCACTACATTAAACAATCTTACAATCATCTACGAGTAATTGGATGATTGTGCTTCAGTTTACTTCCCAAACGAGACAAGTTGGAGCCTATCTCAACCCCTTGTATCTTAATGGGATATCTATCAGGTCATAAAGCTTACAAACTATATAACCTCACCACCAAAAAAATCACCTTTAGTTGTCATGCCATTTTTCAGGAGCATATCTTCCCTTTCAAAACAGTTCCTTCCCCCACTAACTACATCACCCACATCTTCCTCTCTCCCATTGGTTACTCTAGCTCCTGACACAGACCCTCCAATTCTCATCTCTCCTCATACAACTAGTTCCAATTTATCACCTACCTACCTACTTCTTCTCATGATCCTAGTTCATCACCTTCATTTGATGATTCACTTGCCCATCCTATTCAAGTACCATTCGATCTCATTCCTACCACCTCTGCCAGTCCATCATTACCTACTACTTCTTCTCACTCCCAACTAATTATTTCTCCTTCTCAAACTCCTTTAATTAACCCATCTACCCGACCTACTCGCACCATTACACGACCTGCTTATCTGCAAGATTACAATTGCAATACCGTTTCATCTCTTACTCTTTTTGACCTTGCTCCTCAATCTCCTGAGTACATTCATGTCCTTTGTAATGTCATTCAGTCATTTGAACCATCTACTTATCACCAGGCTAAATGATCCCCTCTTTGATTTAAAGCCATGACCAAAGAAATACAAGCCCTGTAGATGAATGACACTTGGGATATTGTCCCACTTCCCTCTAGAAAAGTTGCAATTGGGTCCAAATGGATATATAAGCTCAAGTATCGAGTTGATGGTACAGTTGAAAGACATAAGGCCCGATTAGTAGCTAAGGGCTACAATCAGATTAAAGACAAGGACTACAAGCATACTTTCAGTCCGGTTGCAAAATTTGCTACTATTCGTACAGTGTTGGCATTGGTTGTTTCCCATTAATGGCCTTTGCACCAACTAGACATCAATAACGCCTTCTTACACGGCTATCTTGATGAGGAAGTTTATCTCTTGCCTCCTCAAGGATACACTAAGGTTCCTTCAGGTCATGTATGTTGATCGAAGCATTCCTTATATGGTGTCAAACAGGCCAGTAGACAATGGAATACTGAATTCACCAAACAACTACTTCAGTTGGGTTTCGTCCAATCTCACCAGGACTATTCCTTATTTGTAAAGAAATATCCTCTCGATATATACACTGTATTGGTGTATATTGATGATGTGTTGCTTACTGGGGATATTCCTTATGAGATTGAATCCCTCAAAACTGCACTAGATCGGGCGTTCACCATCAAGGACTTGGGATTAGCCAGATTTTTCCTGGGTATGGAGATTGCTCATAGTTCCACTGGCTTGCTTCTTAACTAGTGTAAATACATCTATGACATTCTACATGATACTCAGATGCTAACCTATAAAGCTACCAGCTTTCCTATGCAACACAAGACACAGCTCTTGTCTGAATTTGGTGATCTATACAGTGACCCTGAGGCATATAGACGCTTGATCGGACGTCTCCTTTACCTCACTCTTACCAGGCCAGATATTGCATACACCATCCAACAACTCAGTCAATTCTTAGCATCCCACGCATTCCACATCGGCATGTTGCTACCTATCTCTTACGTTATATCAAAGGCACAATGGACTTTGCCTTAGCTTACTATCCACAATCTACTTTATCCCTCAAAACATACAATGATGCTGACTGGGGTTCCTGTCCGTTTACATGTCGCTCTATCACATGATATTGCGTTTTCCTAGGCAAATCACTTGTCTTCTGGAAAACCAAGAAGCAGCGTGCAGTTACTAAGTCCTTTGTTGAAAGCGAATATAGAGCCATGTCAATGACAATCAGTGAGATCATATGGATTGATGGTCTACTTCATGACCTTCACGTCATCATATCTCACCCCTTTATGCTCTATTGTGACAGCAAAGCAGCTCAACACTTAGCTGCAAACCCCGTATTTCATGAGCGCACCAAACACATCTGCATCGATTGTCACTTCGTATGTGATGAAGTCCAGAAAGGAGTCATCAATATTGCTCATGTTCCATCTACACTTCAACTTGTAGACATTTCCACCAAAGCTTTGGGTGAACAACATCACATGTTTTTGTCTCGCAAGCATGGACTCGTTATCCCTAGATCCAACTTGAAGGAGGGGTATAGAGTATATGTGTAGATATAGTGAATAAAAGGGAAAGATATGTAAATAATGACAAGTTGTAACAACCATAACAGAACCACTATGAGTATATATACTTTGGTGAATCTTTCATAGCAATACACGAACTATTCTTCTTCTTGTGTTCACAATTACCAGAATGTTACATCGGTCTTTAGTGCTCCAAGTACGACCACATGCGATAAAGATGTTTCACCCTTTTACATATACATGTAATACATGGTGAGTCCCATATCAGGAGATTGTATTCATTATCAATATCTCGTCTAGCATGGTATCAGAGCATTTACGAACGACCATACGTTTTTTATAACTACGACCCACCATTACTTTCCGCCACAATAACCCTAATCCACCCACTCCATGTCCAATGACAAAAACACCCGTGATCACTCCGGATCTTAGTTCGATGATAACGTTGCTATCGCTACTCCACCGCATGTTGCAACCTTTTCCACTCCGCACAATCCGTCTCCAACATCCGTAATCCCGTTTCCCTTACCCTTGACCTTGTGAAGGTTCAATACCACACATGGGCAACATTGTTTTCTGTCACTACTCATGCTCACAATGTTGCCAATCATATCGATGACACTCCTCCGGATTCCTCCACTCCTCAATGGATAAAATTGGATATTATTATACTATTGTGGATCAATGTCACCATTAGCAAGGATGTCCTTCTCACCATCCTTAAACTTGGATAGATAGAGCGAGAAAGCTTGGATACGTATCAAAGGGTTATTTCGTGATAATTAATTTGCCAAGGCGTATTGTAGATCTGGAAGGACGGTTCATAAATTGTCGGCTTGATTCCCACAAGTTTGTAGCAAACTATTGTCAAACCCTAAAAAAACATCGTAGATCAACGCGCTAATGTTGATCATCTTGTAAGCGACTCGAGATTAGTCTTATAACTTATCAATGGTATGTCTAAAAAATGCGCCGTCATCGGGAGCATCATTAGCCAGACGGATCCACTAACCTCCTCTATCAAGGCTCGTAACATTCTTAGCTAGGAGGAAGCTTGTGTCAACCGATCTTCTGAAGATACAACGGCACTGAGGCCTACTGTCCTTGCGAAAGACAGCACTCGATACGTGAAACTAAGAAAAATGAATAAAATAGTCCTATCCAACCAGTGGCGGCCGCATGATTTTTAAGAAAGGGCAAAAATAAATTATCGATAAATATGAAAACAAAATAGCGATAAAAACAAAGTCAATATGTCATCTACTTACGAAGTTTTGACTACAAGTTTATCAAAAATAAATAGTCAATGTTACAAATAAACTGTCAATATGACAACAAAGGGTGCGAGCTGACATATTTTGATATTAATGAAGAATATCTTCATCACAGAGAATGTTCTTTCATCATCGTAACCGCCGGTTACGATGATGAAATGGCTTCCATTATGGATAGTAGACAAGCTTCTAGCATGGCTGGTACAGGGAACATTGAGAAAATTGGATTGAAGAGGCCATTAAAGGGACCATTGGAGGCGAAGAACACACAGGGTAAAACCCTTGTTCTTGACATAGGAGCTCTTTCCAGGATCCGATCCGGGGATATCCGGGTTGTACCCGATATCTAAAAGTTCACTAGAAACTCAACTGAGCTTGAAGATGACAAAAATCTGGATATCGATTCAGTGTGTTGGAAAAAACTCCGCATGTTCCCAACTCACACCAAGTATTTGTAAACGGGTATTTTGTTGCGCACTCACACTCATAAATTTCACTTTTGTATATAGCCTTTTTTTTATCCAACTCCTTCTTCACATTACATTATATTCCATTTGCAACCATTTACAGCTATACATATTGCACTAGGTCGGTGGGTAATCAACCCAAAGTACCGACTTACACAAAAACCTAAGTAGATACTAAGAGAGATAATTCTAGCTTAAAACTATTCTAAACTAATCTAAACTAACCTACCATAATTCAAATGATTACTTTACCACTAATCTACAAATGTCTTTACTTTTCACATTCAAACACAACAATTCTAGATGCTTCTTTGTAGCTTGTATCAAGTTGGGACAAACTTCATTACCACATACTTAATAGCCTAATTAGATATGGACTAACCCAACACAATCATCTTAGCTACTGGGTACAAAAGCAACGTTCCTTACTAGCTTAAGGTAAAAAAACATAGCCTTATAGTTTTCTTTTTAATTTTCAATTTTTGAATGAAAATGCAAAGGCTAATGAGTTTTTAATCATTGTTTTGAACAAGAAAATGATTTTTGATAGAATGTGCAATTCTGTGTAAATAGAGGATTCCCTACGTAAATATTGTAAATATGTTTGTTATAAATATATCCATCAGTCAATGGAAACCCCACGAGGAATTTATTCATATTCTCACATGGTATCAGCCTTCTTTCCTCCTCTTCCGCACGCTCTTTTCCCCGACGGCTAACCCTAACCCTAATTTTGTTTCTCTATCGAGGCTTCATTTGTGTGCCCACCCACCACCTTCGCCTCCGGTACCACGGATCACACGGCCCCTCTCTTGGCTGCCGACAAAAAGCAATATTTTCATTCCGTCCTCGGAATATCCAACATCAAGAACAACATCGCTCTCGTCCTTGACCATGACACTCCTTATGCTTCATAGGTTACCTTATTTCGCGTCACTACGAAGGATCATAATGTTTTGAATCACATTGATGTCACGGTTCCCAAGCCGGTTGACATTGATGACACCCTCTGAAAACAAGTTGACGCGACCGTTCTTCAATGGATATATAGCACGGTTTCACGGGACATCCTTCTCCAAATCTTGGATCCGGATGATACGGCTCTTCAAGCATGGATTCGAGTTCAGAACATCTTTCAAGATAACAAAGAACACCCGCGCAGTATATCTTGAACACGAGTTCTCCAACTGTAAACTGTCAGGGTTTGCTTCTATCTCTGCTTATTGTCTACAACTTAAATCTCTCGCTGATCAACTGAAGGGTGTCGGATCTCCCGTTTCGGTCAATCGTCTTGTTCTTCAACTCATCTTAGGCTTACGTGATGAGTACAATGTTGCGTCCAGCTTTATTCAACAATCGGATCCCCTTCCGAATTTCACCAAAGTCCGGTCGCAATTGCCTCTTGAAGAAACGAGATTGGCCGCTCAAACCGCCTCCGGTTAAACGACCGCCCTCAATACTTCCACTGCCGGCAATAGATCCACTCCCTCCGGACCACAGTCCAACCGCACCTCTTCTTCACCGGACCAGACCAGCTGGAGTCGTGGCCGTAGTCGGAAAGGCAAGGGCCGGCAACCTGCCGCCACCGGCGTAAAGTTCGCCTTCCATCCGCAGCTAGGTTGGCAGCCTATTGCTGCAGCTTCTGGTGGGCCGTCTGCTCCGCCCCAGGCCGCTTAGTTTCAGGCCCCGTCTTCCAGCCCGTTTCAGCAGCAATATATGGGCCGCCAATTTCCTCCCTCTCTTTATCCAACAACTCGGCAGGGGATTCTTGGGCCTAGTCCTCATCCCACACCGCAGCAGGCTAATTTGGGCCTTATTTCGGACGCCTACCAGCAGCCCACTACCTTTGATCAAGATTTTGCGACTGTGTCTCTCCATCCCGCGGACAATCTTTGGTATATCGACACGGGCGCGACATCACACATGACGAATGACTCCGGTAACCTCTCGTCTTTTTCACATAATACATGGTTTTTTAAATTCGATAAATGTTGGAAATGGTATGTGAATTCCTTCTACAGGTCTTGGCGATGCTATGTTACCCACAAATAACCGACCCCTTAAATTGACCAATATCCTTGTTGCTCCCAAACTTGTCAAAAACTTGGTTTCCTTTAGACGTTTTACCACTAATAACCATGCATCCGTAGAATTTGACCCTTTTGGTTTCACTATGAAGGATCTACAAACAGGGTCCGTTCACATGAGATGTAATAGCTCCAGGGAGCTCTATCCGGTTACCAACAACCCCATTTCTCCACATCACGCTCTCTTTGTTGAGTCTTCCACAGCTTGGCACGCTCATCTCGGACATCCCGGCGCGCCCGTGCTGAAACTTCTGTGTTCTTCTTCTTTTCTTCATTGCAAAAAGGAGTCTTCTACACCTCTTTGTACGTCATGCTTGTCAGTTAGGAAAGCATCATAGATTGGCGTTTGATCGCTCTACTTCTACTACAGTTGCACCTTTTGACATTATTCATAGTGATATTTGGAATTCTCCCATTGCTAGTCGGGAAGGTTTTAAATATTATCTCTTATTTCTTGATGACTATTCTCATTTTTTATGGATTTATCCTATCAAATTTAAGTCTCAAGTTTTTTTATCTTTTTGTGCAATTCCATAAACTTGTTCAAACACAATTTCATATCAACATTAAGAGCTTTCAATGTGACATGGGTCGTGGGTTTAACAATACGAATTTCACAATTGTTTTGCCACCCATGGAATCAATTTTCAATTTTCGTGTCCTCACACCTCTCCTCAAAATGGCAAAGCAGAACGTATCATCCGAACCATCAATAACATGATGTGTTCCCTCCTTTTTCATGTCTTTTTTCCCATTTCTTATTGGCCTCACGCCTTAGAAACGTCTTGTTACCTCCTCAACATTCTCCCCTCCACCACTATTCAAAATTTGTCCCTCCATCCACGTGTTATACAACACGACTCCTCTATTCGATCATCTTAGAGTCTTCGGTTGTCTTTGCTACCCCAATCAAAGTGCTACCATTTCCCATAAACTCCAATCTTGTACCTCCCCATGTGTTTTTCTAGGATATCCCTCCCATCATCGAGGATACAAATGCCTAGAATTAGGTACAAATAAATTAATGTTTTCTCGTCATGTCACTTTTGATGATTCTATTTTCCCGTTCGCTTCCCGGAATACCATCTCCCCGGACTAATATGACTCTCTCATCGACGACGGAATTTCCCCTACACCCAAACTCACCTTCGTGATTTAATCCTCAGCAGTCCACCTCCAGAATCAGGCCCACCTTCATCCCACCAATCGCGTGGCCCAATCCCTGTTGCCCTCCTTCCACGCATGTCGCAGGCTGCCAGTGACAACCCACATGTTTCCCTTGGCCTAATCTGTCAACCTGGCCCATCTCAGACCCCATCCCTAGATGATTCAGGCCCACCTGCGCCAACGTTACCTGCTTCCCTATCTCCTGCGCTTCAGCTCAGACCACATACTATCCCACATCAATTAACGCAACACCAATCCTCCTCCAATCAGACCATAAATCCGCCTATCCGTCCTACCAACCGACCACAAACCCGGAGTCAATCCGGAATCGTCAAGCCCAAACCAATATTTGATTTATCAGTCACCACCACCCAGTTATCCCGTTCCGTATCTCCCATTCCTAAATCCCACAATGTAGTTCTTCAAGATCCGTGTTAGACCACAGCCATGCTCGACGAATATCGAGCACTTATGTGGAATAAGCTGTCAAAAGTTGGGAAAGCATGAAATAATAAATTTAAGATGAGTTTACGTAAAAGCTGTAAACTATAGATATTGTTTATGAAAATCAGCTTGTCCATGGAAAACATTCAGCATATGAAACGATCATTTTGCATAAACTGGTCATATTTTTTCTCATCAAGCTCACGCATGATGAATAAAATTAATCTATTGATAATAACTTGTGAAAGTCAAGTTGTCTACAACTTGCTAACTGAGGAATAAGATTTGGCTTTGTCGTTACGAAGTGATAACCTACAAAAAAACGGATAAATTAAGCATTCCTACAAAAATGATAAGGTAAACATGAAATGATGCAATCCTCTTGGCCATTGATTCGAGGTTTGAGCACTTGTTTTGCTTGTGAGTGTCTATGTTTGTTGATGACTTTGTCGAAAGTGAACGAGCCTCATGAGTTGTGTCAGGTTACATGTTTCTCATGACTTTTGGTTTTAGGTAGTTGGTATGTCTAGGAGGATTGCATGCATGTCTGAAATAGCTTGTGTATGTTTATTTTTTGTCATAGACTCCAGCTCGTAGGCTTGTACATAAAATTTGCTACTTTAGTATAACTGGGTCGTAACAAACCTAGTTATGCTATTTTCTCCTTTCTATGAATTTACCTTTATCTAAAAAAAATACAGGAGACACAAAGATAGTTACGTTCTCATGACCGGTGCATGCAACATATTCGACAAAATTCAGAAAAAACTGAATTTCTACTTATTTTGAGGGAGATGGGTAGGAAAGTGATGTTTTAGTGTGGTGCAAACAAAGATAAGAAAAACCACTCTCGCTTACTTTCTAAATCAAAAGGAAAGAACATATAAAAGACTTAAGTAGCCAAAAATAAGATCAAAATCAGAATTGGGGGAGATGCCTAGGAAAGGGGCGGAGTTCACTTTCGATGATCGAAGAGGCACCACAATCATCAACCAGTACTTGTAAATCTTTAGACGAACAAGGAACAACTGAATTTCTTCGTTTTTTTTTAATCGACTTTTTTTTGTCGATTGCTCTTTTTTTTTAAAAAACTGAAACTTTTTATTATATAGAAAATCAAATGCAATGAATCGAAAAGAGCAAACTACGGTGAACTAGGTTCAATTGAACCAGTTTGTTGCAGTTGTGGTTCGTTGAGGATGAATCGGTGACTTCTTCGATTGCTGGACTCGGATCCATTGCTACGGTAGGGGTGAACTAAATCGATTTTTTTAAAAATTCAAAACAGTCGAACTAGATTGAAGTGGCAGAACCGGTGGCGAAGGCGTGACTGTAGAGAAGTATAAACGCGACTGTGGTGGTGAAGGGGCGACCGCCGATGAATAGTGGCACGATTGCAGGGTGACACAACCACCGGTTGAGCTGGGTGTGGGTGCCGTGAGAGTGGCGCGACCGCAACTAAGGATGGGCACAGTTGTGGTGTGAGACAGAAGAGTAGTGGTGACGCATGTCTCAATTCCTGATGATACCGGTTAACTTCAGTGAGACTTCAAGGGTGAAAGAATTTTTATTTTATGGCAACAACAATCAATTTAGAAGTAATCAAAATTGAAAGTTAAAGTATTAAATAAACGAGAATGATAGAAATAAACTGTAACGGTTGTTGGTCTCAATTCCTGATGATCCCGGTTGACTCTTTTTGAGGAATTTGATGAAAGACTCAACTTTTTTTACTGAATTGAACGAACGGTTCGGGCGTCCAATAACCTGGCTTTGATTCCATTTTGATATGGGGTATTCACCCGTGTAGTTTGTCCAATATTTTGACACCTGAACTCGATGAATAAGAGAAACATAAATGACACGAATAAATAAAGGGAAAGATAGATCAAAGATGAACCCTAAGATACAACCTGGAGGCACGCTACGAGGCGATGACACGTAACACACAACTAGGGAAGTCTTGTAGAGAACTCCTCCCGCTACTCCACACACAAAAGGGTTACAAAGACCCTAGAGCACCTAGAGGTTTTCTTGTAGCTAGTTGAAGCACCCTGCTTACGCCGTTGGCAAGTAGAACACACGCAAACAAGTCCAAGTGAGGCAAGTAAGATGTCTCTTACTCAGGTTTGCTGTTCGCCACTTAGCGTGCGTGCAATCAAGCTTTAAATTTATAAAACTAGAATAAAAGCAAGCGAACCCGCAGTGTACGGATCGGCGTAGATTAGCAAGTATTCCAGAGTATCGAACACAGGGATTTGGGGGGAACAAATTCAGTTGTAAAGTTGTCAAGAAAGTAAAAGGGTAAAGCTTTGCAAATGTATTGGGAAAACAGCAACCCTAAAGATCCAGGTATCTAATTGTGGCAATCGATTCAAGATATACTAAAGAACTAAGGACAGAGTTAAGAGTTGCAAAGGTATGCTAAGGTAAAGCAATGTACGGTGAAATTCCAAGGCTTTATATGACTTATCTAAAGACACTCTCTATAAAGGTTGTTGAGGCTTCAGTATAGAAAGGATCTAAAGACAAGAATTAATCTCAAATACCTAAACTTGTAATCTAAGGATCAAAACTAACTAAACCGATTAAGGTTGTGACACTCGAAATCGAAGTAGAGGTTGTTGAGGCTTCACTACTACCTATAAAAGGGCAAGCCAAGACTAGATTAAAGTTAATCGTTAACCTTGGATCAAAGTAAAAGAAAAGTTCGTAAACTAGGGTAAATCACGGTCAGATCTTGAGAACTAAGGCCGTGGAACTCCAAGAACAGCCCGTGATTTGGGTTCGTCGACGAGATCTCTCTAACTCTCAGGGTCCAATCAATTTACGATCGATCTATCATCATCTAAGCCACAACTATCAACCCTTCAACTTAGAATTGCTAAAGGGTTTTAGCCAATAATCATCATTATGATATCAATAATCAAATATGAAAGAGAGAAAAGGTAAAACCTTGAAATCTCAATAATAAACTCAAAACAAATGTCAATCAAACACAATAATCTCAAACCGCGTTCAATGGATGTAGAATCAAAGGAACAGAAAAACCTCACAAAATTTTTAGGGACAATGAAGAACGGGATGTCAATCCGCCTTCAAATGTAAACCCTAAGATCTTCCAACTCAAAAAAATAGGAAAGTGCGTCATTTCCCAAATCTTCCCTGTACGCAATAAAATTTTCAAGCCTCCCTCTCTTTGGGGATCCAAATCCTGGGGATGTCACCGTCCGCCCTTCAATGTTGAAGGCTATCGGATATACGTAGGGATAAATATAGGGTTTAACGATGAAACCCTAAATATTTGGGCTGAAAAGAAGTTGAGCCGCCGGTATCAAAAAATACACTGGGCCGCGTCAGCAGGTATCAGAGAATACTTTGCCGCGTTAAACGGTATCAGAGAATACTTTGCCGCGTCAGACGGTATCAGAAGATACTTTGGGCGCGTTAGACGGTATCAGAAGATACTTTGGGCGCGTCTAACTTCCTTTTATTGCTCCTTTTTGTCCCGCTTCAAGCCTTAATCCTTAAATATGCTATTTCGCTCCATAATTCGCCAAATTACCTACAAATGCAATAAAACTCTGTGTAGACCTCTATTCTTGTAAAGTATGTGAATATAACCATAAATGTCATGAATGTATGTCTATGCATACAAAATAAAGGGAAAATCTATATAAATACATGCCTAAAAATAGGTCATAATTCATGTCATCAAAATACCCCATACTTGCCTCTTGCTTGTCCCCAAGCAAGGTTCAAACTTAAAATACAAGATGATATGGATTATGAGTATGCAAAAATAAAGAAAAACCACAATATTTCGGTTGTGCTTCTATTCATAGATCACTCTCAAATGGTTGCTTCAGAGCTAATGAAAATCATCATATGATCAAAAGGAATTATATCATGAAAAGGATAATTAACTTTGGAAGAAAATCATAACATGCATCATAACTTGCAATATATCAAAATCAATCATGAGGAATCCAGTTTAGACCACAAAACCAAACAACATACTCAAAGATCTTAAGGTCTTTCAAGCAAAGGTCAAGAAACGTGAATAGGTGGGAAACTTATAAAGGAATGTGGTGTATGAATCCTGGAAAAAGGAACAACACAAACTCTTTTTCTTTTTACTATTTGAACTAACCACCATTGAGAGCTTTGCTCTCCCTTTTCAACACAAAATTCTTTTTCGACTTTACTTTTTGGAAATATGGACAGCGGTGCACAAAAACCGAAGCCTAGGAGGTCGGCGTTTCTCAATTTCGAGATGCCTCAAACCCTTGATGCACATACCATAATCCGTTAGGAACATCGCTCAATCTGACTTTGGCAAGACACAAACACCCGGCTATGTGAATGGTGCCGAGTTACTCATCATCAAGATTGACTTCCCCAAACCTACAATTTTCTATACTTGTGAATGCAAGCATTTGCTTTCATGGCCCTCCCACATCAAACATGCCAAAACTCAACTCTTCCTAGTTCCCGGATAGGTAAGGAAGGCAATTATTTTATTGAGGGGCTAAATGAATAAGGAAAGAAGCAAGAAAAATCGAGGTGCCTTAATCATTTCAATAAGAAGTGTAAGAACTTATCATGCGGTTTCAACCTTCAATACTCAACATGATTTAGAATGAAAGCAAATTATAAAACATGCATGAAATTCTAACAAAGTATTCAAATCTCACATATGTCATAAATCAATTCAAGCATATCAAAATCATCATAGCTATTCCACAAAACAATGTTCATCATAGAGATCATATCCATACTAGAAGCACAAATTTTTTTTTAAATTTTCAAAATTTTCCAAAATTTTCAAATCATATGATGCAAGACATAAAACATGCAAATGGCATTGCAAATACCTCCACCCCATACTTAAAACTCACATTGTCCCCAATGTGAAGAAAAGAAAAGGAAGAAAAGGATACTCACAATGTAAGTTGGCGAATCAGGCATGGCGAATCATTCATTGAGTGGTGATGGTGGGAGTCTATATAAGCTCAATAGGGAACTCCGGATATTCCAATCGGTGTTGAAGAATGAAGAAGGGGAACGTCTTTTGGCCGAACAAAAATTTTCCGAAAAAAAAAATTTTTTTTTTTTTTGAAAAAAATCGGCCGAGTTTTTTGCCCGATTTTTTCGTCGGCCCGATTTTTCCTGAGGGGGTCGATTTTTCTCCCTTTTGTCAAAAATCGACTTGTTCTAAAGCCTAAATCGACCGATCTTCTTTTGGTAAGTCGATTTCTTGCCTTTTGTTCCTTGAAAACGTCCTTAGGCACATTTGTATTGCCTTTTTCCATCAATTCCTCAATATTATACCTAGGTCCTGCGATCCATGACACAAACAAACCGAGAGCGCATCGAGAAAAACAAAAACAAAGCAAACTACACTAAACTATCCTAAGAAAAAGAAAAAGAAAAACATGAATGCATTACCTTGGGTTGCCTCCCAAGAAGCGCTTTGTTTAAGGTCGTTAGTTGGACCTATCTCCATAGATGATTCAATGCACCTTGAACATCTTGGATTGCTCATCAAACTCATCATAAAATTCCTCAAAAACGATTCCGGTTCCTAATTTCACCGGCAAATGGTAAGATCTCCCACGTACAAGCTTGTACGGTTTGATTCTCACCGGTATTCTCCTAGCTTTCCTATGCTCTAATGGGACATAATTCAGCCTTGCGTCCCATCCTTTCCTGGATCGAGAAATCAGTTTCTCGAGAATCCTCCTAGCTTCCCCATCTCCAGATTGGGGATGATGTATGGTGTTCGTCATGTGAATGACCTCATACTTGAACAAAAGACACTTCATCGCCTTAACGGTGAAGTGCTTGCTAACTCCACTCCTTGTAGTCCAAGGAGCATCTACTTCCAGAAGTTTTAATGGAGGTTTCATCTTCACCTTAGGAGGTTCTTTTGGAAGAGACCTCCAACTCTTCAGTGCATTCCTGAAAAAATTAGAAATTTTAATAGGAATTTCAAAAGAAGTAAGAGAATGTACCTTGTAAAGTTCATCAAGGCTTGGGACAAGTTTCATGTTGGGATGATGATTCACACATGAAATATCTCCCAGCTCAGCTGGATCCTCTTCAACCTTGGCCACAGTTTCAGTGATTTGGCCAAGGTTCTCCACTTCTTCCTCTTCTTCAATGAGGACTTCAAGAGGAGCTTCAGATTCGAGCGGAGAAACGCTCGAAACTTGTAATTCTTCCTTGCTAGATGAATGATTTTTCCAGGCTTGTTCAATCTTAGAAATAACTTTTTTGGCGTGTTCTAATGCTTTTAAATGGCGTTCATTACGAGCTCTGAAACTTTCTTCGAGCTTCTCAATTTTCTTCATCAATTCATCAAACATCAATTCCTCCGCATCTTTGGGAGGTTTCTTTTTAACCTTCTTTGGGTAGTGCAGCTTATCCAATCTTGCAAATTCATCTTCAATGGCTTGTTCACGTTCTCTTTCGCTGTCAAACCAATAGAAGGCGTATTTCTCTACCATGTATTCGTAATAATCTGCTCTAGATGTATGCTTCGCTACCCATATTGGATCGTATCCAGGGTTACAACTCTCAGCAGCCATTGTCCCCTTCAAGGTCGAAAACTCATAGAAACAAAATAGATCTGCAAAAATCACTCAAGTAGACAAATCAAATCACAAGAGCAAAAGCTCCCAAGCCACACAACCGAAAACCGAATTTGGTCTAGACCAAATCCCCGGCAACGGCGCCAAAAACTTGTTCTTTGGCGAAACTCTGTTCCGTTGCCGGAACAAGAACTTCGCGTGTACCTAAGAACACAAATCTGCAAGAACACTCAAGCACAAAGATCAATAGAACAAGCAAGAACAGTCTTAATATTTATATCTAGAACTTGAGTTAGTTTGAACATAGTATGAATCTCCTATAGAAGCCTGCATGTCCTAAGAAGCTTCTTATTCCTTTTACAGAAGAGGGAGGAGGTAACTTTTCAATAGTTTCTATCTTAGCTCTATCAACCTCTATTCCTCTTTCTGATACTAGATGACCTAACACAATCCCTTCAGTGACCATGAAGTGACACTTTTCCCAGTTTAAAACTAAGTTAGTAACCTCACATCTCTTAAGAACTAATGAAAGGTTAGAGAGACAGTTATCAAAGGAAGAACCGTATACCAAAAAGTCGTCCATAAAGACTTCCATGATGTTCTCTACGTATTCGGAGAAGATTGCCATCATACACCTTTGAAAGGTTGTTGGAGCGTTGCATAGACCGAATGGCATTCTTCTATAGGCGAATGTACCCCAAGGGCATGTGAAAGTCGTCTTCTCTTGATCATCCGGGTGAATGGGAATCTGAAAGAAACCGCTATATCCATCTTGATAACAAAAGTAAGAGTGTTGGGCTAACCTTTCCAACATTTGATCAATAAAAGGAAGGGGGAAGTGGTCCTTCCTAGTAGCCACGTTCAGCTTACGGTAGTCGATGCACATTCGCCATCCCGCAACTGTCCTTGTTGGAATAAGTTCGTTGTTTTTGTTGGCAACAACGGTAATGCCTCCTTTCTTTGGTACTACCTGTACTGGGCTCACCCATTTGCTATCGGAAATAGGGAAGATGATACCTGCATCAAGTAGCTTGAGGATTTCTTTCTTCACGACATCCTTCATTGCCGGATTTAACCGTCTTTGAGGTTGACGTGAAGGTTTGTAGTCCTCTTCCATTAAAATTTTATGCATACATAGGGAAGGTTTTATACCTACCAAATCATCAATAGTATAGCCTAATGCTCTCCTATGCTGCCTTAAAACCGTCATGAGCTTCTCTAGCTCAACATCGTCTAGATTCGCATTAACTATAACCGGATATGTAGAATTAGTGCCAAGGAATGCGTACCTTAGGTGTGTAGGGAGGGGCTTTAATTCCAATGATGGAGGTGCTTTGACCGATGATTCATGACCTTCCAATGTCTTGGGAGAAGCCTATGAAGGTGGGGAGGGTGTATCATTAGAGTTGAGAACAACTGCAGTCAAGTTTGTGGGATCCGGAGAATTCTTCGATAAATCGACCTCCCTTGAAGAAAATCGGACGATCTGTGGGTCGATTTTTCTTTCTGTTGTCAAAAATCGACTTACCTCTTTAATATCGAACGATTTAATTCGTGACACCCGATTTTTTTCACGGTTTTCTGGGTCGATTTCAGCTCTTCAAATCCTATTCCAGATTCTTCCTCACCATCTTCTAATGCTTTCACATCATCGTCACAGTCATGTTCTACTCCTTCCTCCATGATGCTCATACTAAGAACCTTTTGAAGAGGATCTTTCATTAAGATTGAACTTACTACCTCTCTAGATTCTTCTTCATCAAAGATGTCAAAGACATCTTCTCTCAAGGCTGGCTCCTTGATCATAGATGTCAAAGACATCGTCACAGTCGTTGTAGTATAGTGGTGAGTATTCCCGCCTGTCACGCGGGTGACCCGGGTTCGATCCCCGGCAACGGCGCCAAAAACTTGTTCGCTCAAAAGGTGTGTGCGTCAAAGTCTTAATATTTATATCTAGAACTCAAAGCAAAGTGAACCCGCAGTGTACGGATCAGATGTAGTAAGGATATAAGGACAGAGTTTATATTGCCAAGATTATATGTTCTAAGGCAGGTATCGTACGGCGAAGTTCCAAAACCTATTTGTCTAATCCAAAGGTTCTCTCTATAAGGGTTGTTGAGGATGCAATATAGAAAGATCTAAAGACAAGAATTATGTTCAAACTAACTATCTAAAACCTCAGGATATGACTCTCCAAGATAAAGGATAGAAAGCACATTTAAAATCTTAATAAAGGATGTTGAGTCTCTCTATTACCCAATTCTTGAAATCTTAATCTATTAAATGTAGAAACAAGTTTAAAGTCTCTTCATACATTCAATTAGAGGTTAAAAAGGTCAATCAAGGTTGGGATTTAGGCTAGGGTTAACTTTGGTTAAGGAATGAATCAATTAAAGTTCGACAGGGTATTAAATCGACCTACCTTAAATAAATCGTCCAATTTATCTCAAGAACAGGGCGATTTTCCTGCTTGTCGCAAAGTTAAAATCTAAACTCTTAGGGTCCAAATGTTTGAATGAGTTCAGTCTATCATCATCTAAGCCTTAATCATCAACTATTCTCCCCAGAATCACAATGGTTTTAGCCAACCATTTTGAAAATCAAATCAAATTAAAGATCAAGTGAAATAATGCAATTAAACCCGAATCTTGAATAAAAACTCAATAACCTTCAAATCTGTAAACCAATCTCAAATGTAATCAATGTATCTCTCAATCAACTCAATATCGTGTTCAAAAACCACAAAGAGTTCAATGGAATACAGAAATCTCACAAATATGATCAAGATTGACTTTCCGGTAAAAGTGCTTCAGTCATTCTCCTTGGATCTTCAATCTCTCACTAACGTGTAAAGATTTCCCGCTGCGGCCTACTTAAGTCTCCCTTTGGAGAATTTCGCTCCCCTAGTTCTGGGGCTGTCACCGTCCGCCCTTCAATGTTGAAGGCTCTCGAATATTTGTAGGGATCAAACTAGGGTTTAACGATGAAACCCTAAATATTTGGGCTGAAAAGAAGTCGAGCCGCTGGTATCAGAAAACACTCTGGCCGCGTCAGCAGGTATCAGAGAATACTTTGACGCGTTAGACGGTATCAGAAGATACTTTGACGCGTCAGACGGTATTAGAAGATACTTTGGCGCGTCCTAACTTCCTTTTATTGCTCCTTTTTGTCCCGCTTCAAGGCTTAATCCTTAAATGTGCTATTTTGCTCCATAATTCGCCAAGTTACCTACAAATGCAATAAAACTCTGTGTAGACTTCTATTCCTGCAAAGTAGGTGAATATAACTATAAATGTCATGAATGTATGTCTATGCATGCAAAATAAAGGAAAAATCTATATAAATACATGCCTAAAAATGGGTCATAATTCATGTCATCATTTGCTCTTCACTCTAGAAGACGACTATCCTCACATTACTCTAACTAAACACCTAACTACAAAAAAGTCTTTATAGCCCTTAAAACATATCCCGGGCTTATAAACCATGAGGTATAAAACCGGACTTTTAAAAAAAATTATTTGAAAACCTATAATAACACGGATGTTGTAATACCCGGGTTATAAAGTTATGTAAAATTAGGCAAGAGGTATGTAAATAACTCGAACATTGTTATATCTTGGTTATATAGAACATATATAACACGGTTACTTTGACCACCGTGTTATATATTAGGTTAAATTTGTAAATTCAGCAAAACGCCCGGATTATTTGGCTTGCTTCACTATTACTATTTTGCCCACCTAAGCAATAAAATTCCCACCAATTTACACGAAAATTTTCACACCAAAATTGAATATCGTTCCAAACTCCCTAGCGTCATCAAGAAGCCCTCCTCGATCTGTCTTTGGCAATCGTTTCCCGAAACCCTCCGCTCGATTTGTCTTCAACAATCGTCTCCCGAAGCCCTCCGCTCGATCTATCATCCAGAATTGTCAACACGAACCGTTGTCTTCTCCGTCTCAGAAACCCTAATCGGTTGAAAGGTACTTATATTCACTAGTACAAAATTAGGCTCTCTCACAGGTAATTTTTCAAGGTTTAATAAAAATCTTGGTAAACTGAAAATACTCTAGGATGTTTTTAATATAACCCTTGAGAAAATATTTTATTTATTTATAATTCAGTAAATATTCTCTTGGGGGGTTTTATTTAACCTCCTAAGAAACAATGACGTTTTATTTTAAATGGATCAAATAACCTGATATTCTATAAGGTAATTCACAAAACTACTTTAATATCCTTATTTGTTTTCGCTGTATCGCCTCTCTGCAAAATCGACTTAACCTGATTTATGGAGAGCTAAAAGTTCTTGCAAAATCTCAACTTCTCTATTATAGCGGCATAGGTAATTCTCTCTTTTCCTTAACTTTGACTCCATTAATTTGTTGCTCCACTTTTGGGTCTAGGGTTAGATTCTTTCAAGTAGCAATGAACTGTGTTGTAAGGCGCCGAACCTACGTCTCTCGACTTCTTCCCGAGAACCGGCGTTGAACCTATGTCTCAATTCCCTTTCAACTCACATTTGGTCTTCCTCTATCGACTTCTTCTTCTTCTTCTTCATGTAGCTGTCAGCGCTGATTTTCTTCAGTCCCCGACAACCCCAAGTGATTGCCGCCGAACACTCCTCCTTTTAGTTCGTTTGTTTTCTCAAAACTCCCCCAAATCCCTTTGATTTATGTTTTTTTCAAGTTCAACCTGAGGTTTCTGAATGTTATGAGATATGTTGCTGACTTAAACTGCATATATACATTAACATTTCAAGCACATATTTTAATCATGAGACAGTAACATTATCTATACATGGTGTAATATGGTATCTCATAAGTTGAAGCTGAAGTCAAGAAATCAATATGTATGATAGCAGAGAAATATAAAAAGTCATTTGATTCATTGTTTAGAATTATTAAGGTTAGTTATGTTAGGACTTTAACCACCAAATGCTCTTGAATCTAGTTACTATGCATATCGGTACATGCGGGAGATAATTGATCATCAATGTAGTGTCATTCCAATAAATGTAAGTGTTTGAGAAATTTACCCTTGAAAATATTATATTTTAATATATGAGTAATTTTTTTAATTAATAAGTCAATGTCATGTTTTTACAATATTTTCGAAATTCACATGGCTTATATGACAAGAGACTCCTTGACGAGCTACGAGAAGAATGGTTACAATATTTGGAAACCCAACAACAAGTTTAGGGATTTTTAGTCTATTTAAAAGTAAAGTTCATCTGCTGCTATACTAATAAATCGACATGGAGACTTATTGTGATAATTGTTGTTTTGTTTGAGGGATTTTGCCAATTGCTAATTTCACATGTGTAGACTATAATAGAAAGCATGGATTCACTTCTTAGATTGTCATTGAGATGTTGGGTATCATCTATGTAATTAGGTTTTGTTGAGAATGGGTGTTGTAATTAGGTTCTTATTGAGTGTCTTTGATGTGCATACGCTCTCATAAATAAATATTTATCTGTGTAAGTGTAGGAATCATTGGGTGTTTCTGATTTTACACCCTCACAAAGGAATTGCATATTGGATTGACTCATTGCATGGACAACAAAATGATGATGTAGAACAATTAGTTGATTTGTAAGTATTTTCTACTATTATCTAAAGATAAGTAATTTCATATATAGTATTAAAACCATTTCTTTTTACCTTATCTGTAGGGTTTATACTTTAAAATACACAAGTTTGAGACTAAACAAACCTCGGAGAAAGACTATGTGGCAAGCCATAAAGGTTAATCCTCATCTATTCTCATTTTTTATTATTTTATAAGGCTCAAACATTTACATGTGATGTGATGTAATATGTATCACTAATTTAATATATGTTTTTTCGTGAGTTGTAGTGTCCGCATAATCCAAACTTGAATGATTGTGGGTATTATGTGTTGAGATATATGCGCGAGATCATATTAAGAAGAAGTAATAGTGTCCCAAAGATTGTATGTTTCGACAAAATTTTAAATTATTTTTGCTTTTCATTAAATTATTATATTTTAGGAGCTTATCTAATATAAGTTAATTTATGATATCTTTACAGTGGTATGGGAAAAAAGATACTTACTCATATGATGAAATTGAAGAAATTCGTAAGGAATGGCTGGAATATTTTCTTCAACTAATCTTTAAGGTATGAAATTCTAAACTTTGATTGCATTTATATGATATGGATTTGGATTGTGTGTTCCGACTTTCAAGAGATTTTTTTGGACAGATTAAAATCAACCATAGAGTGTGTTGAACTTTGGTTTTCATGAACAAATGTTTGACATGTCCATAGACATTAAATGTCATTTTCTTCTAGTATATATTTTGCATTAGAGACTATTTTGCAAAGGGCTCCCACTTGACTGAGTTTCACGGATGCAAGGAATTAATTTATATTGCATAGTTTAGTGTGTTAACAAGAAGATTTAAATCCATATAGCTTTCACTTTTTAATTTTCATAAACTTGGTTTTATTGTGACAATAGGAAGATTTAATGCAGTGATGATGACGAGATTGGAAACTTGGTGTATTGTAGGGTTTCATGACCTCTCCGACAAAAACAGTGAAGATTTTATCATCGGGTATCTTCTAGTTGATGTGCATTGCTAGCACGATGAATATTTCTTTTTAATATTGTGAACATTTAAAACTTTACTTGGTGACATTTAGTTTAAGAACGTGTCCAACTTTCAATTCGGATGTGATATTGGTGATCACAAAACGATGGTGATGTTTTGACTTTAGTAAGTACACGACTTTGAATGAAGTTTGTGAATGAAATTGGTTGCTTCCGTTTTTTTTGCATTTGGGACAGGTACAATTTGTGAAAGACATGAATTAAGTATAGAATCCCGACATTAAATCCGGGTTACATTCTGTACAATGGTCTCGTAATAAATTTTATACCAAATAACACGGATCTTCATTGTCAGAATTATTTGGTGGTCACATAGTCGAATAACCCGGATCCTAACCTCCGGGTTATTTGTTGGTATTAGATAACCCGCTTCCCAATATCCGATTATTTATTATTAAAATAAACGGCTTATTTAAATTTGTCAAATTACCCGGCCCGTATCCGGTTATGTGACATTCTCAAATACCCCGGGTATAAGTTTCCGGGTTATTTGATAGAATATATCCCGGTTGGCATCGTTGGTACCGAAATCAAAAGAGAAAAAATAACCCGGATATTTTTTAACAAACGCCCGGGGTATAAAGTTGGTGGACCAAATATCGCCCTAACCTTTAACCAGGTGGTAGTCCGGAATATATGCTCGCAAACGCCCGGGTTATTTCCACTTTTTGTAGTAGTGATATGTGACTATACCGCCGAATATATGAATCAAGTCCGGCGAATATTTCTTCCACTAATCACACAATTTTTTTTCCTTTAATATCGCCTAATCTCAGCCATCTATTTAACGATCTAACGAATACAATTTGTTCTCATTTTACATGGTAAGAGATGTTTACATGGGAGCCAAACTCTCTCTCTCTATATATATGTATATATATATATATATATATATAGGGTGCGGTATCCATGAGAACAAGCTTATCGTGTAATCATGAGAACAATCTTAGACCGTTGGATGGCGAGTATTAAGGGTTGAGATTTAGAGTAGATATCATAATTACTAATAACTACGTATAATAATAATAATTAGGAAACCAACAATAACTACGAATAATGCACTCAACCAACAATAACTACGAATAATACATTAAACGATATGCCACATTCGTAACAAAACTAATAATAATTATGAATCTGTTCTCATGATTACACGATAAGTCTGTTCTCATAGGATCTATACTCTATATGTATATATATATAGGGATAGGATCAAGTGAGAACAAATGTTACGGTAAGAAATAAGAACGTCTATCTATC
The DNA here is from genome assembly GCA_033239045.1 of Fagopyrum esculentum. Taxonomy (NCBI): domain Eukaryota; kingdom Viridiplantae; phylum Streptophyta; class Magnoliopsida; order Caryophyllales; family Polygonaceae; genus Fagopyrum; species Fagopyrum esculentum. The sequence continues at coordinate 146,913,122 of BSUD01000001.1, forward strand.
GTAGGGTTAAAGTACGGACGGTTGTGATTCAATCTTATATAAGGTATGGTGATGTTAAACTTTTTTACGCATAATGTGCATATGGTAAGTGTATATTATAACGATCTGATTAAGGAAAGTAATAATATGCTGGATAAATAAGGGTGCACGAACCAAGACTAATTATCGCACCCATCCTGACATCGTGAAACATCCAAGTCAGCATTCATGTTATTGGGGTATTTTTCCTTTTTGTTTAAAGTCTTCGACCTTTATTGTAGAAGACACGATTATGATTGTGGTTCATGCGCAAATACTGCTTTGTTTTTGTTACACCCCGAATCCGCGGGACTCGGGATGCTACGGGTTGAGACCTCACAATGGGTCCCGACCCTTAGCCTGACAACAATTTCACCGGATCATGCAACAAGACACAAATAAAGACCAAACCCGAATTACATTTTTATGCAATGTAATGAAACCCGAAAGCATACAAACAAAGACTTCATCCGAAAGACAATACCAAAGATCAAACGCCATACATGCGGGGTACAAACACAATAAACGAAGAATAAAACACAACCCGTCTCCAATCAAAACCCAATCCTAAAATGTACGGAACCCCGGCTGCCCACTCTTCCGGATCTCTCGGCCGCATTCCTAACCTGCAAGGCAATCTACAACAATCGGTATAAAATCGTTAGCTAATATTCGCAGCATTAGAGGCAAGGTGAAGGCACATACCCACATACATCAACATAACACATAACATGCTCAAAACACACAAGTCCAGTTATTATCTTTTTATTATTAGGTCATATCCCGTTTTAATTCAACTTCTTTTGTGACACGAGAATCTCCCGAAACTCGCTTCGGTCCCCACTTAATGCATGGAACGGTACGGATGCATCCGACCGTCTAACCACACGGGCTAGTCGCCAAGAACCTCTTAACTCTACGCAAGAGCTAGACAAGTTGTCACCGCCCGTTATCATACACTTGGGCCAAATAATATATAAAGGTCGGTAATCCTATTCCGGTTTATAAGTTATAATGAAACAACAAAACACACACCAACAAACACGCATCGAATCTAATACGTACATAGAACACGAGCTAAGTAAGTCCGGAGACTTAACTCGTCACCACACTCAACACACAACACTCTTGCTTAGGGCTGAGCATCGGTCCAAAGCCTCAAACCGCAAACCCAACCGCAAATCTGAAAAACATGGACCGCACGGTTGCGGTTCGAACCGCAAATGAACCGGAATGTGCGGTTTGGTTGCGGTTTTGCGGTTCAGTTGTGGTTTCGTGGTTCGGTTTGCGGTTTTGCGGTTTGGTTTGCGGTTTGGTTTGTGGTTTTGCGGTTTGGTTTGCGGTTTTTCGGTTGGGTTTGCGGTTTTGCAGTTTGGTTCCAAAATAATAAACATAGTCATATAGAGTATATGTAAACATCGAAAACGACCAATGGCAACATGCCAACATCCAAAACGACCAATGGCAACATGCCAACATCCAAAAAAACCAAAATAAAACATGATTCTTTCATAGTCCATCGTGCACTAAAACTCCAACTCATGGTTCACCACCTATCAACAACTTGAACAAGACAACAAGCAAAATAAGACCATTGATCAATGAAGAATCGATGACAACAAGCAAATCCAAAAAGACAAATAGTTATGGCAACATACCTTTTCACTTGACTTTTCAAATAATAATAGGTCCCTTTTCAATGTCAAGTAACGAGTTTAAATCTTCCAAATCTATACACATGAAAATAATAAGCAAAATAAAGATTGTCATAATCAATATAAGTAATATAACATTTTATACAATATTATAACTGAGTGAAAATGAATGTTTAAAAGTCAAGTATTACCATGATACATCTTCATCATCTCTTCCTCTTCATCCTCCATATTTTCCTCATCAATAGTGGCATTATTTATGTTAGAGGTAGACCTAATTTTTGCAAGTAGTCAATCTTGTGCACAAATAAGACCTTCAACTGTCTATTGTAAGAAGATTATAATTAAGAAAAATTGAAACATAATACAACATATTATTACTTATAAGCAACTAACCAACGGTCCATACCTGGGATTTAAGGAACTTCTATAGTCATCGAGAGTACGTCCTCCGGTACTGAATGCAGATTCAGATCAAACTGTATTGACCGGGACGGCTAGCACATCACGAGCCATACGTGCAAGGATAGGATATCTTCCTACATTCACTCTCCACCACCCTAATAGATCAGTCATCTTACCTGAAGTCCTCGGCTCAATCAAATATGCATCAAGCTCAAATGTAGCAAATTTACCATCAGAACCGCAATCGTCATCAAGTTGTCCAAATAGTTTTTCGAAAAACGTATTACCTGGGGTAATAAACTCATTGTCTTCATGTAGTCATAAGAATATAATAAGTAATAATAATATAAGTTTAAAAGTTAAAGGAAGTAATTTACCTCCCCCTCCATGTAAATTAGAAATTGATGAAACTTGAGTACCCGAGTCTTGAGAACGGTGAGTAGTATACAAAACCTTATACTGCTCAAACAATCTAGAAGTGTAGTCCTTGACTTGTTGTAATAATTCTTTACCTTTTTCCACCCCATGTATAGCTCCAAGACCCTTTTCCACCATAAGGAACTTCTGTGTCGGATTCAGAATAATAGCAACAAAGATCAACATATTCATCTTCTCCAAACTGCCCCAATACTTATCACATTTTACCTTCATCTGAATGGCCATTGAACTACAATCAATATCGTCACTACTCATCAACTGATTCAACACATCGATGAGGTGACCAATGTGGTAGAAACTATTATTGATCGTCACATAAGATGATCCTGACACATCTTTAGTGAACTTATAAAACTCAGCTAAAGCTCAATCTTCTTCCACTCATCTGTAGTAATAGCCCCTAAGCAATCATCATTACCTCCTCTAGGAGTATCAATCCGGTTAAAAACAAGCTTGTATTTCAAAGCAACATCAAGCATCAAATAAGTGGAGTTCCATCTAGTAGCTACGTCAAGGACTATCTTCCTTTTCTATTCAATTTTCAACCTTTTAGCTTCTTATCTAAACACATGTAGTCTAGCAGGATAGTACCTTACATACCGGACAATGGATCTCACTTTTTCAACACAAGTCATATGCAACTTCAAACCATCATTCACAATCAAATTACCAATGTGAGTTACGCATCTCATATATATGCATGTTATGTCCACTATAAATGCATGATCCATTTGCTACACTCATTTCTTTCAAGGTATCACACATCACATCATTAGAACTAGCATTATCAACAGTGATGGTAAACAACTTAGCATCTAAACTCCATGCTCTCAAACAATCATCAATCCCTCTAGCAAGTGATTCACCCCTATAACTAGTTATCTGTAAAAAATTCAATAGCCTCCTCTGCAAATTCCATTCATTATCAATAAAATGAGCAGTTACAACCATGTAGTTAATTCTTTGAACTGAAGTCCATGTGTCAGTAGTCAAACTAACTCTTTGGAAATTCTTCTTCAACCAACCATGCAATGCAACCTTTTCATTCAATTAAGTACACTTCAAAACAATCTCTAGAAACAGTGTGACGCGAAGGTACTTTAAAAGTAGGATAAGTAGTAGCAACAAATCTTTTAAAACTACATTTTTCCACTTGCCTAAAAGGCAATTCATCAAGAATAATCATTTCAGCCAAAGACTTTCTAGAATCAGCTTGATTTAGCACCCAACTCTTTACTTTACATTGTCCACTTTCAGCAATTTCTTCCAAGACAATTTTAGATTGGGTACCTTTACTTTTGTTGGCCGGATTTTCTACACATCTCCCAAGATGACCGGTCAAATTTGATGTGCCATTAGTCCTTTGTTCAGCTGCAAACTTCTTGCCACAATGAATGCACTCGGCCCTTAACTTTTGATTCTCATCACGGTATTGTTTGTAGTGATCCCAAAACAGCCCTTTTCCCTTTTTCCTCTTAATTACGTCGATGTAAACTCTATTGACATCACTTGGTGTTGGTGGAGTTGGTGCAATGGTACTTGGTACCGATGGAATTGGTGTGGTACTCGGTGGTGGTAGGTTCGTTGACGGAGGAAACGTCACTTCTTCATTCTCATCATCAGGATAATAAGAATTTGTTGATGTGTCCGAAGCAGAAGCAGTTGGAGAAGATAATCGAATTCTTTTGGTGGTAGATTTCTTCCTTCCTCTTTGTACTTGAGAACTCGACATCTATTCAAAAACAACATGAGCAGTCAACAATTTATAGATATGTTCCACCACCCAAAAACATTTTGATGTCAAGATTCAATTTTGATGTCAAGATTTGTGACAGTCACATAAATACTTATGTTCTACCAATTACATCAGAGCTAAGGTCAATTGATTGCTACACCAACATTTTGATGTCAAGATTCAATTTACCACCCAAAAACTATTTTACAAACCATTACCAAGCTCACAAGCAAAGCAACAGAACAGAAGTTAACACAAGGGTAAGCACAACACAAAGAGAGAGTGTGGGTCGGACTTGCACACAATTAAGCATCAAATAAGGGTAAGCAGTGATGCAGTAGAGAAGAGAAGACTCAAAAGAGAAAGCAATATCAAAGCACATCACAGAGAGAGTAATAAGCAGTAAGCACAGTGTTCACTTCAGCAATTGAGAAGAGAAGACTCAGAAGAGAGTTAAAACTTAAAGACTCACAATCACAGTGAAAGAGAGAGTGGGTCAGACTGCCTGGACGAATGGGTCGGACTGCCTGGACGAATGGGGCGGAGGAGGCGAATGTGTCGGACTAGAGTCACTGGACGAATGGGGTGTCGGACTGCCTGGGCGACTGGCGAATGGCTCGGAGGGTGGCGAATGGGTGGAAGTGGAACACTGGAGTCCGGAACTGGGCGACTGGGCCGGACTGGTGACTCGGTTGTTGGCCGACTGGGCTGACCGGCGACTGAGGCGGAGTTCTGGAGGAGGCGACTCGGTTGTTGGTCCGGAGGAGGCGAACGAAGTGTCGAATTGTCGAAGAAGTTCACGATAGCCCTAAATCGCGACAATTCCCCTTCCTAATTTCCCTAATGTGAAAGAAAGAGCTGCTATATTTTTTTTTTAATAAAACGCATTGCGGTTTGCGGTTAGAACCGCAAATTTGCGTTTCGGTTAACGAACCGAACCACAAACCGCAAAACACAAAATGCCGGACCGCAAACCGAACCAATTGAGTGCGGTTCGGTTGCGGTCCAAACCGCAAAATGCGGTTCGGTTGCGGTTCGGTGAACCGAACCGCAACCTGCTCAGCCCTACTCTTGCTTCCTTAGGGAGGAAGCCCATAACTTGCTCACAAGAAGATAACTATATCAACAACAACCCACTCACAATAGAAGTCTTAGACTTCTATACAAATGATCTACGCAGGACCATTTGACTCTCAATTCTAGGACCACATCCTAGAATCCCTCATGCTCAAATCACACTCAACAGAAGCTAGAAGTCCTAAGACTCCTAAATCCTCGGATCTCGCAAGATCATAACTCCCAACACCACTAGGATAACCTGCCTAGTCTCCATGATCACAATGGTAACAACACTACGCTAGGATACGCATATCCGAGCCCATAAACTCAAAAACCATATACTTCGATTATCAAACCTCACAAGCCTCACAAGATAACATCAACACTTCAAGTCACAAGATTCACAAGATCAACCATAAAGCACAAATCCTTAACAATCCTCACAAGATAACAATCCAACTTAAGCCTTTGAACAATCCTCAAAACTCACCTAAGGTCCAAACCACTACTTGGTATTCTCACTAGGTTATGCTAGATTCAACCTAACATGATATTACTAAACATAACTAAATCGAGGAAGGAGATACTTACACGAGGCCAAAGGCGGAAGACAAACTACGGATGTCGAGAACGGTTTAGTTAGCCTTTATCGGGGCGCTTCCGGACCTAAAACCAAAGCTACACAAATTTAGCTAATACGCTAAATTTGATTGTAATATATATAAGATATATTGTTATAAGGTAAACTCATTTTTAAAAGCAAACACTAAAACCCGCAATTAAACCCTTCCGGGGAATATATAATATATATAACTCGAAATTACAACTTGAACCATAAACCGAATTAAAAATCCGTAATAATATTTTCCGGTCAATCTCCAACAACGTCATAAGCACAATGATAACAAAATCGCTCAACCGTTTTTCATGGGCAAAACACAATTCAAAAACATGGTCAAAATCCGCAATCAAATCTTTGAGGTCATAACTCGAAATTAATCCAACAAGGGATCAATTGATAAACTGTAAAAACTGGGTCACAAACTGTAATAATAAAAATATGGGTACATTTTGTAATTATAACAAAATCAAGGGGGCCAGTTTGTAAATAACCCTAAAGGGTTTCTTCAACATCAGCACACACAGGAGGCGGTGGCTGGGACATTTGGGCTCAGGCAGGTTGGGCTCGCCGCAAAGGAAGCCAGGGTGCAGAGGGTGGTTGATGCGGGTGGTTGGCCACGGCACAGGAGGCAACCAACCGGGACTCTAGGGAGTCAGTAATAGGGAGTTCCGGCGACAAAAGCGCTTCTCAGTTGTTCCGCAAGGCGAAGGCGGTGCATTCCGGCGTCGATTGGTGAAGCAGCGCGAGGAAGGGTAGCTCCTTTCTGACGTCGACGAGGCAGAGCTTCAACAGGGCGACGGTTGGCGATGCGATTCCTGTTGAGATGTGTGGATTATTGTGTCCCACATCGACTAAATGAATAATGTGAACCTAACATATAAATCCAAGGGTTACTCCTCTTATTGCCAATTTGTCTTAGGATGGAACCCCGAAGGTTAATGTGCGGAGGTTCACTTGTGGCGTGCATCCCCTCCACGTCTTACACCCGACAAATATTAGAAAGATAAATTTAACATGGTATCAGAGCAGGTCCAATCCGGTCTTGTTATCCTGTGTTTGGCTAAGCCGGCCTTAAGGCTTTGTGGGTTGTGATTAGCGAAATATGTTATCCGCCCGTTTGTATCAAGTGCAACTAGTTCAGGATAGTTGCACTTGATGGGGGAGTGTTGAGATGTGTGGATTATTGTGTCCCACATCGACTAAATGAATAATGTGAACCTAACATATAAACCCAAGGGTTACTCCTCTTATTGTCAATTGGTCTTAGGATGGAACCCCGAAGGTTAATGTACGGAGGTTCACTTGTGGCGTGCATCCCCTCCACGTCTTAGACCCGACGGATATTAGAAAGATAAATTTAACAATTCCGGGTCCTCTGGTGGCGCAAGAGAAAAGCGAGAGAAGGGAGATGAGGGACTTGCTGCCGGAGTTTCAAGACGGCATCCTTCCCCTGCTTCACTAGAATCGAGCCGGAGTGAGAGACGGGGAACAGAGAAGAAACAGGGAAAGAATGGAGAAGAAAGAGAACAGAGTGTGGAGGTGGTGAGGGGTTGCTCGAACGGTCTTCACAGGGGCAAGGAGATACAGAGGGGGATAGGAGTGAGGGAGTGAAGAGGTTGGGGGTTGGTGATACCGATGGAGTAGGGGACATAGGAAGGGAAGCGAGGGGTCGCGGCGGACCTCATCAGGGACGAGGGTTCGGCACCACAACTCGGCCGAAAGAGAGAGATAGAAAAGAGAAGAAAAGAAAAGAAAAAGAAAAAGGGGGTAAGAAAACAAAGAAATAGGAAAAATAATTAAATAACATAAAATGAACTCGATTAAAACACCCGATCAGGATTTCCGAATCGAAAATTTTCCCGTTCTTTCCGATAATATTAATACGGATATACGTGCACATATCCAAAATAAAAATATACTCGAAAAATATATTTTACGTCGTAAAATACTTTTAATAAAATATTTAATCTAATAAAATATCGATAAAAGTCAGTAAAATAAATATCGTAAACGCGCCCAATGAACGGGGCGTTACAGTTTTAAATCGTACAAATTTTGTAAATACGTTTGTAAATGTTACGAAGGTTGGTCATTGTTTTGATTTATTCCTTTAATATCATATTTAGTTTCAATTTAAGTACTTAATCGTGCATGTGAGTGATGTTGGAGGTATAAATGTGCATATATAGTTAGTAATATTATTAGTTCTGCTTGTTGTATATAAATAATGTTTTTAATCCGAATCATGGATATCATAATTAGTTGAACCACTAGTGCTCGTGCATATATAGTCTCATTGATTTTGACTAACAAAAACTATGTTATACCAATAAATAATGAATATACTAGTGCACGACAAGTTTAAATATGATCGAGTACTAAGCACGACGGTAGTAATACAGATAGAACAAAACGTGCATAGAAAATATAATCAATTAAGTTCAATACCTTACCGTGCATGATTCAATTTTAGTTTGGTATATTAATTACACCAATTGTATGGAAGGATAGTAATATTCAATTACCTTATAAATATTGAATATATTAATTCACATAAATCACACAAATATATTGCATATGCACTTTACTATAATAATATTACTATTAAACCAATTCTAATTTGCACTACTATGCACTAGTATAATTAAACAAATACTAAACAATTGCACTACTTCCTACATAATATAATTAAACGAATGCTAAATTATGCACTACTTTTATTAAGTTAATTCTTAATCCACAATCTAATAATATTTACTAAATTACACCAATACTAAACTATGTTCTACTAACTAAGGTAACTACATTAATCCATTTGCACTTCACTGTGCACGAATACATCTACATGTGCACGTTACTATACACGAATACATCTACACATGCACTACTACATCTATTCATGCACATTACTATGCACGACTACGTCTGCACATGCACATTACTATGCTCTTTCAATAAAAGTTACAATAGTTATGTTTGCACGAGACTAATTCATCCATCCATGACTATAGTATACAAAAATATATATATTACATCTCAAATAATTAAATAAAGAATTAAATAATTGTGCACTTTGGAACAAAATAGTTTATTTCCATATTTACAAATACGTGTATATTTCGTTACCATATGCACGTGTGTATTAAATACCAATAGAAAACTACCTTAATCAAACGATAAATCCCAGCCTTTCGTTTATTGATCTAACGATATGTAGATGTTCTTACTTCTTACCGTAAAGCATGTTCTTACTTGATTCTAACCCTATATATATATATAGGGTGTGGTTCCCATGAGAACAAGTCTTATTTTGTATCATGATAACAATCTTACACCGTCGGATGGTGAGTATTAAGGGTCAAGATTTAGGGTAGATATCATGATTAATAATAACTACGAATAATAATAATTACGAATAATCCATTCAACCAACAATAAATACGAATAATCGATTCAACCAACAATAACTACGAATAATACATTAAACGATATGACACCTTCGTAACAAAACTAATAATAACTACGAATAATATATTAAACAATAAGACTTGTTCTCATGATTACACGACAAAGCTTGTTCTCATATGATCTATATTATATATATAGAGAGAGAGAGAGAGGGAGAGTATATCATATAAGAACATACCTTATCGTGTAATCATGAGAACATATCAGAACTATTCAATTTAGTAAATCCAATGACCTAGATTAATGATGGAATATGTAAAACAAAAAATCAATTAATAAAAAAACCATAATCACTCTTTGAAAAGGAGAGTGTACACACTCTCTATTAATTCTTTTTAAAAATATCCCTATAATCTTGTATTATAGGAAACAATTTGTTAGAAGAGATTTACAAGATAACTCTCTCTCTCTCATCTCTCTGATTCGTTCCAACGTCATTCTCCTCTCTACACCATTTGTTCCAACGTCAAACCAATCGGAATTATAGTTACGAAAGCGTCATATCGTTTAATATATTATTCGTAGTTATTATTCGTTTTGTTACGAAGGTGTCGTATCATTTAATATATTATTAGTAGGTATGAGTTGTTGGTTGAATGGAGTATTCATAGTTATTATTAGTAGGTATGAGTTGTTGGTTGAATGGATTATTCGTAGTTATTGTTAGTTTTGTTACGAATGTGTGATATCGTTTAATACATTATTCGTAGTTATTAAAAGTGATTGTAATTTGGTCAATACTATCATTGTAATGCATTGTTCGTAATTAGTAGAATTATAGTTAACGATGGATTTTATGGTTTGTAATTTGTTGATTTTAACAACCACTAGTTACGAATACTATGTTTGTTTTGTACAAATTTCACTATACATTTTCAAACTAAATGCAAATCTTATTGTAGACATTTACAAAATAGACATAGACACAATAAATCCAACCATATTCCCAGAAAAACATAAACATAGCTAAAGTTGAAGAATCCAAAATACTAATAGTAGAGGTTTATCAGTTAAGGAAGTTTATCTACACACTCATCATCCTCATCCATATTCGATGTTCACTCGTTAATCTGATGAGCACCCATCACAAACGAACCTTCTTCGTGTAATTTTTATCATTCAGTTGCCCCTTTAAACTTTCTTTCTTTCTTCCCGATGACTTTTTACGAAATGATGCACCTATCACATCATGCTTCTTTTTGGATCTGACCTCTATGTCGAGTTGTTCGTCAACAACCTTTTTCCCTCACAGATCAATAAAACTCAACATAGATTTCATTATACAACACTATAAGTACCAACATACCAACTTAATATCAAATGGTATTTACCTACATATTGTATTCATACATATAATATGTAAACATAATCATTATTCATATTTAGTACCAGTTTGTCAAATCCAATATGCACCCTAAAGCCACATTATTCAAATTATCTTAAGAACATGAAAAAACATTAATAACTATGAATCATATTTACAAGCTTATTGTAAGACCCCAGTTTTGCCTTCACCGCCCCGCGGCGGAGATGATCCGCCCCTGCGGATGACGACAGATCGTGCCCGATCTTTTCTTCCGTTCTTTTTATCTTCCTTCCATAGATAGAATATCCTATATTCTATGTTATGGGCCGGTTTCCTGATCTTCCTTCTAACCCTAGACGCCATTTCCGTCTATCTTTCCAGCCCGTCTCTATATATTCCCGTCTTTTCCTCTTCTTCCCGTTTCTTGCTTACGTCTTCTTCAACCCTAAGAGCTGCAGTCGTCCCCTTGCTTCCTGCGAGCTTGTTGAACGTGTAAGTTCATCCCTTCTGTTTCTTCCTCACGTTCTTACTGTTATTGCATGCCTTCTTCTTCTGTTTCGTTCTCTTCTTCGTTCTTCCATTTTCTTCTTCTCCAAGAATCAAGTTTGATCCTTGATTCTTGTGGATCGTTCTGTTGTTGATCCTTTGTTGTTCTCAAACTCTTTGGAGTTGAGTCTTGACGTGTTGGAATCAAAGGTGCGAGCTTTGGTTGCCCTTGCTGTGAGTTCTGTCGAGGAGGAACCCCGACAAGCCTTCTGTCAGTGCACCGCCCTCGCGGCTGCACATACTGCCCCCGCGGCAAGCCGCCCCTGCGCCTCTGTCCAACCGCCCCTGCGGTTTGCTCTGCAGTAACTCCCGTCTTTAGTGAGTTGCTTCCTTCCTTCCTTTCCTCGTTCCTTTCTTGGTTCCTTGTGGTTGTTCCTTGTTCCCTGAGTTGCGGTTAGACTAAGGTTGAGCCCTTAGCTTGTGGAGATCTCTTAGAGATCATTGAGACTAGAAGTTATACACTTCTAGCAACCGTTCCGTTCTTGATCCGTGTTGCTTGTTCGTACAGGCTTTCCTTGCTCCTTTCCTGAGGGAAACTAAGCTCTTCCTGAGTTGTTCATGAGTTGTTGCTGAGCCTTTGTGTTATCTTCGAGTGAGGTAAGTCCCTTGGACTTACTTAGCTTCATTCCACGTATTAGTTGGATTGTTTTGGCTTGTTTGTGTTGTTACCATGTTTATAACGGATAACTGAAAACAAGATTTACCCTTTATTACCCTTAACTGGCCCAAGTGTATTATAACCGGGTGGTGACCACTTGTCTAGTTCTACAGGAGACTAGAATGTGCTCTTGCAACCCAGGCCCGTAGGTAACGGATAGTACTGATCTATTCCTATTGGTAGACGGAAGCGGAGGCGAGTTTCGAGAGATTCTCGTGTGACAAAAGAAGTTGAATTAGAAATGGATAACCTTAATAAAAGATAATAACCGGTTGTGTGCAAGCATGCTATGTGTTTTCTTTACCTTATGTGTGTTTGTGCCTTTACGCTCTTGCTAGTATCTAGAATGTTAGCTAACGGTTTATACCGTCGTTGTAGATGTTCCGGAGGTTCACGATGTTGCCGAGTGATCCGGATGGTGTGGTCAGCCGGGGTTCCCGTACACTATAGGACGGGATCGGGTTTTCGTTTCTTTTGTTGTTTCCCTTTTGTTTTGAACTCGGCTGCGGAGCTTTTGTGTTTTTTTTGCTTAAACCTTTGGTTTTATATTGAGTTTTGGTTTTCATTCGTCTGTGTCTTGTTGTAAGATCCGTTTGTTGTTGCTACTTTGAGGGTCGGGACCCATTGTGCGGTCCTAGCCCGTAGTGCTTCGAGTTCCTAGAACTAGGGGTGTTACACTTATCATGTAAATCATAATATTTTCAGCATTAACATTATTCATAATTACAACTACAATTTCATCACCAACTAATATTACCATTAGTTTATGATAACAACAAATTACTCATAATTAGTAACTTAATATCTGACATTTTCAAACGATTCAAACTAACATTATTCCTAATTACTCCGTCTTTTTCAAATTGAATACAAATTTTGTCTCGACATGCTTATATCGCAAATTATTCATAACTATTACTCGTATTTCTTTATTACCACAAACCTTTCAAAAACGCTTCTGAGAAGATCAAAACAACAAGGCGACATATCACACCTCACAAATCAAAAAACACCCACCAAATTTCACCAAATCAAACAATTAATACATACCTAAAGAAGATTCCGCCATGAGTCCCAATACCGTCCTCTTGCAAACAAGCTACCCCACCTCAATCGGTTCCGCAAATAGCACAAATAGTCAAATTATTGTTGGATTAAAATGAACTACAATGAATATTGAAAGTTTACATAAAGGATATTGAGTGTAGCTTGCAATTTCATACCTAATTGAGCGGAATAAACCCTAACTGAATTCGTCACCGTTCTTGGAATTGAACCACGCAATAGTAAATGGATATCCGTCACCGTCCAACCAGTTTCACACCGCCAAAAGGAGGTTCTCCCTTATGGCGTCGTCGTCGCCGGAAGCATCGCAGCCTGTCCGTGCAGATGGCGTCCTCCTCAGTGTTACGTCGCCAACCGGAGGTCCTTGCGCAGTAGAGAAGTCCCAAACCGCCGTCAAACAGACAACCTCGACGCCGCCCTACCAGCCATTGAACCAAAAACCTACAAATCGCCGGTCGTTTCTCCACAAAATCGCAGTATACCGAGAGAGAGAGAGAGAGACGGTATATTGAAGAAAGAGAGACGGTAGGGGTGCAATTTCTTTCAGAATATTAGGGCGTGTGGGTGGTATTTTATTTATCTAATAATTATGATATCTACCCTAAATCTCAACCCTTAATACTCACCATCCGACGGTTTAAGATTGTTCTCATGAAAATCGCATCCTATATATATATATATAGATTTTAGTTCAAGTGAGGAGAGAGCTTGTAGATAGGAATTAGGAGGGTTGTAAGCCATTGGGTGAATTTAAATCAAGGGCTCTCACACGCTCGTCATTAATGGCATTTTTGTAAATTAACTTAAAATCTGAAAAAATACCCTTACGTTCAAAATAGTCATTGGTGTTCATACTTTTATATGTCATTGTTCATGTTTTTATACATCGGTGTTCATAGTATTTTTGTTCATCAAAGTGTCATGTCCATTTATTTTTTAATGTTCATTTCTATAATGCATAGATGTTCATTTACTATATATAACCACAAAAAATAAAAAAAGTCATCACAAAACGTTAAAAGATGATCATAATATGCTATGTATGTGTCAAAGTTATAGATAAGTCATCCGTGTTCATACTTTTATACGTCATTATTCATATTTTTATTCGTCAGTGTTCATATTTTTATGTCATTGTTCCTATAAATATTATAAACTAGTTTTCTATAAAGCATTTTGCCGAACAGTTTATGTGCACACTAAAAGGAGCATATAGATTATTCAATTGGAGCTATTAGACCAACTCAACATATGTATATACATGTATTTTCTCAATCAAACTTATCAAAAACAAAATGATTCAAACAAATTTGATTTCGAACACAAACATCAATCATAATGAAATATAAACCTTAAGAATGGAAATCTAAATAGTGAGAGTAGAAATTCGAAGAAACAAAACCTGAATCGTCTTGTATTCTCTTTGATTTCACAATTTTTTATGTAATCGATCTCTGAATATTATAAACACGATTTTAAAGAAAAGTATAATTTTCAAAAAAAAATGAATAGCATATTATAAACACCATAATTGTAAAAAAAATGAATACATACTTGTAAAAAATGAACATCATCTTTTATTAACACGATTTGAAAGTATAACATAATTTTCAAAAAAATCCGAAATAATGTTTTAAAAAAAATACAAAAATGAACAATTAATGTTAAAAATGAACAGTTAGTGTTGGAAAAAAATGAACATTTATTGATAAAATATGAACAATGATTCTTTTAAAAATGAACACATACTTATAAAAATATGAACACCAATTTTTACTTACAAAAAAAAATCTGAAAAAAAAAACGGTGATATGGCATGTCACATGTCACCACCTCGGCTCTCCTCGTTCCTATTCACACGGGTCTTCCTCACCGGAACCGGACCATAAATATATTCTCGTTTTAAAAATTATCATGCTAAACACCTATCCTCAAATTACTCTAACTGAAAAAGTATTCATTGATTTGTAATAACCGAAAATTTTAAAGCTCCGGTAAACTGCAATTAACCAAATTCCGATGCGACAATCTTAATTAATAAATAAAATAAAATAAAACAAGTTTAAATGTTATCATTTTATGTGACATTAATTCACATAAAATGACGAAACTTTGTTACCGGAAATAAACTTCGCACCTTAAAATGAGAATAATAATAAATTTATAAAATACGGAATCTAATTCCGTATTATATAAATTCCCGCACTTATAATGAGTTCCGGATCCTGTTCTAAAGAGAGTGAGGTTGGAGTTAACCCGCTACTAGGCCCAATTACCGGCCCAACCCAGCCGGCCCATTTTTAAGATTAATCTAATTAAACCTAATTTAAACTAACCTAATTTAACCTAACCTAATCTTATTCTAATCAGCCGCTGCTTCCCTCTCTTTTGTTTCCCTCTCTTCTGAATCGACCGCTTCCATCTCTTCCGCTTCAACAGGAGAGACGCCGCACGCTGCTGCCTTCAACCGGAGCGCCGCAACCGAGCCCTGTGCCGCCGTCCGTCGACCACCGTAGTAAGCCGGTAAGTACTGCATCCCTCTCCTCCTTCCCTCCCTCTCTATGCCTTCGCTATTCCGGGTCTCACCTCGCCGCCAATCGTTGCAACCACCAGGCACCGCAGCACCAGTGAAGACGCCGCCGTCTTTCCTCGTCATTGACCGCCGTATTACCGCCCGAGCCAGCGCCTTCCGTCGAATCCGGTAAGCGCTACCTTCCCCCTCATCATTTCCCTCCTCATCACTGTTGGTTGGAGACTCACGCAGCCTCGGCTGTTCCGCAGCAGCAGCAGGTCAACCACTAGGGAAGGGCCGCCGGAACACTGGCGCACCGCCTAGGACTCTCCTCGCCGGACTGCAACTCCGGTAAGCCGGCTTCTCCGCTCCTTCGTTCCACTGCAGTATGTATATATGTCGAGGTTTGATACTGAATGTGCCTTCCTCTACAGTATGTATATATGTATAGATTGATAGGTATAAGAGACGTAAATGTCATATATATACGGGTATTGTATTAGTATATTGTAAGAAAAACGTGAGTGGAGATGCGAGATGTGTATGAATAAGTTGGATCGGAATATATATATATATATAGGATACATATATACATTCTATTACGGAAGGTTAATAAGAGCAGGTGTGAGCTTATATAGGAGAGTGTATGCCGAGTACATAAATATACGTATATATATTATATGAAATAAAAGTATACTTATGAGTTTGAGTTGGTGAAATTATAAAGTATGTGAATTTATATATATATCTAAATACCTAGGAGTTACGGATTTTATATGATTGGAAGGATGGTTAGTATGCACGAAAGTATATATATATATATATATATAGATAGATATATAGATATATATAAGATTAGATAATACCCGAGAATGAAGTTATGTGAATCTAGATGACGAGTGGACGAGATTAATTTTATAACTTTAGTAAACTGTTTTGGAAGTAATCATATATTAGAAAGGTGTTCCAAAAGAAATATTAGAGGTCAAGAAGTGACCCGGAGAATTATCGACACTAAGGGTAAAACGGTCTTTTACCGTATGAGAATCGTTCTTTCCGTAATTCCTTCGCATGAGGTTGGACATCGAGATGTGATTTTGATACACATGTCTTAATTGACAGGCGCTTGAGTTACTACGAGTACGGACTGTTTGAGAAGTGTTAAAATGTTTTGACTCAAGTAAGTCCTTGCGACTTACTTAGCCAGTTTTTGAGTGTTAGTTGAGTGATAGTAGTTGTGTGTGCTATTTGCGTGTTTAATAATAATAACTTGCTAGGACGACTGTTATTATTACGTTAAAGGCCCAAGTGTATGTATAACGGGTCGTGACATCACTGCCCAGCTCTGACAGGAGACTGGGAGGTTCTCTATACCCAGACCAGGCAGGTACAAGGTGAGATGCATCGGATCCATTCTTGATGGTTACACGGGGGCGGAGGCGAGGTTTGAGAATCCCTCGTGTCACAAAATAAGTATCATTAGCGTGAAAGAGGACTTAACTCAAGATAATAAAATGGACTTGTTTGAAAGCATGATGGGTGTTTATATTTTATGTGTGTGTTTGTGCTACTATTATTCTGCTAATATTTAGATAACTAGCTAACGGTTTTTCTCGTTGTTATTTTAGATTTACCGCAGGTTAGACCAACAGCTGAGTGATCCGGAAGTAGTGGTCAGCCGGGTCTCCGTACTCCTTAGAGTGGGGGTTGGGGGTTGTGTTTGTCTTTCCTTTCGTTTGGTTAAGACAGTTGTTCTTTTCTTTTGTTTAAGTACTTTAGGCTGCTAGACAGTGTTGCATTCATTACCCTAAAAATATTAATTTTATGAATTTCGGTTTCTTTATTTGTGTCTTGTTGCAAGATCCTAGTAATGTTGTTGTCAAACTGAGGTCGGGACCCATTGTGAGGTCCTAACCAGTAATACTCCGAATTCAGAGAATTCGGGGTGTTACAACATGGTATCAGAGCTCTAGGTTGGCAACAATGGCACTTGAAATCTTTTGAAAGACCGAATAAATTTTAAGCAGAACCCGAAAAGGGGTCTGAGTTTTAAAAAGAAAATTTTTGGTTTTAAATGCATGCATAGTCTGGTTGGGAATAGAAAAGTACGGCTGACCACCACTACTACCGCGGATCTCAGTATGCTTAGTTGGACTTTAGGTTTTACTGTAGTTGGACTTTTGGACTTTTAGCTAGTAGTAATTATAGTTATTATCCTTTGCGCAGATGGCACGTACTAGAGCTACGCTAGCTACTGGTCGAGGCAGAGGTCGTCCACCTCTCCCTCCAGCTGGACTAGGTAGGGGAGATAGGACCCCTACAGTTAGAGGACGCGGCCGTGGAGGTAGACCTCCACTAGCCCGAGGCCGAGGTCGAGCTCCTCAAGAGGATCCACCAGCAATGATCATGCTAGAGGCTGGAGTGGAGGAGGTAGATGAGAGTGTAGGTCCTGAGGTCAGGAATGAGACCGTTGCAAGGTCAGGAGCACAGAGAGCACATTTGACGGAGTCAAGATGTGTTTCCATTGGAGCGACTGAGTACAGAGAGTACCGAGCATACGTTGAGCGGATGGAAGAGGCTGCTAGGACAGAGAGACTTACCCAGGTACCACCAGTACCGGTTAGATCTGTCCAGGTGACACAGGGAGCGCCTCAGGTGCCAGCTGTACCTGAGAGGAGAGTTGTGGCTGATAGAGCGCCTACTGGGACTAGAGCACCGAGGCCGGATGAGTGGTTGAAGGCTTTCAACTCTCAGAAGGTCCCCTCATATAGTGGAGAGATAGGACTGGAGGTGGAGCACTGGATTGGACAGGTAGAGACTGCGTTAGAGGTAATACGCTGCCTAGAGGATCGACAGGTGGACTTGGTGCAGACCTGCTTCACTGGAGATGCTCATTCCTGGTGGCGGACCATGCGTAGTCGATTCACCAATTGGGAGCAGATGAGGAGCATTGTTAGAGACAGATACTGCCCTGTCTCGTTGAGGAGAGAGAGATTCCAGGACTTCATTGAGGCTGGATTTGAGGACATTCCGATTGCTGCTGCCATCAAGAAGTTCCAGAAGGAACTGACACTGTTGGGACCAGCTACACCTCCTGAGGAGCAACATGTATATCTTTTTTCGAGGAGAATGAGAGAGAGCACTCGGTCCTATCTGGCAGGATTTCACTGTGAGACTCTGTCAGACTATCAAGATAGAGCATCTACATATGAGAGAGACAGACCAGTGTCGAGGAGAGCTACTCAGTCAGACAGGCCGGATAAGCGGCAGAGGACAAGTTATGCTAGTGGTAGTTCAGGAGTAGCTGTTTTTGGACGGGGACAGACTCAGGGGCGACAGAGCCATACAACTACTGGTCAGACTTTAGCTGGTGGCTTGCAGTGCCACAACTGCAATAGCTATGGACATATCTGATCGAACTGCACGAAGCCAACAGTGACTTGCTTCCAGTGCGGCAAGGTTGGACATAGAGCTGCATTCTGCCGTCAAGGCAAGGCTCCATCTCAACAGGGTTCTTCTCTTGCAGGCTTATCAAGGAGTGTACAGAGACCGCCACAGTACCGGGCTCCGAGTCAGCAGCAGCAGTACAGAGCTCCTGGTCAGCAGCAGTCTTACAGGGCTCCAGGACACACACCATCACAAAGTGCTATGCAGGGATCAGGCCGGGGCAGAGGACGTGGTAGTGTGGCTGATACTTGAGGAACTCAAGCCCGAGTGTTTGAGTTCAGAGATGCTGATCAGCCAGATGCACCAGCTGCTACAGGTACGATCCAGATTCATGACTTACCTGTACGAGTTTTATTTGATACGGGTGCTACACACTCCTTCATATCTGATGCATGCGTAGATAGGTTGTCCTTAGCTACTGTAGAGGGGATACCTTTTATGATAGGCTTACCTGATGGGAGTAAGGTAAGAGGGACTAGAGAGATCTTTGGATGTCCTGTTTGCATGGGAGATCGAGACTGGCTAGTCAATTTTCTAGTCATGCCCTTAGCTCATGAGGATGTCATTTTAGGGATAGACTGGATGAGGAAACACGGAGCAGTCTTAGACATTGGTAAGAGGACAGTGACCGTTGCCACTGAGGAAGGTCATAGGGTGATATTCCGAG
This sequence comes from Fagopyrum esculentum, assembly GCA_033239045.1. Taxonomy (NCBI): domain Eukaryota; kingdom Viridiplantae; phylum Streptophyta; class Magnoliopsida; order Caryophyllales; family Polygonaceae; genus Fagopyrum; species Fagopyrum esculentum. Next base: position 146,932,723 of record BSUD01000001.1, read on the forward strand.
GTTGGGACCTCGGAAAGTCAGGCACAGTTATCAGTGCAGTGAGGGCAGCGAGACTGATAGCACAGGGTTGCGAAGCCTTCTGGTGTTATGCCATGAAGGAAAGCAAGAGCCTGACTATAGAGGAGATACCTGTTGCATGCGAGTTTGCAGAGGTATTCAGTGACGACCTGTCAGGACTACCCCCACAAAGGAGTGTTGATTTCAGCATTGACTTGGAGCCGGGCACGAGACCTATCTCGAAGGCTCCGTACCGTATGGCACCTATAGAGCTGCTTGAGCTGAAGAAGCAGTTAGAGGAGCTAGCAGAGAAGGGTTTCATACGCCCTAGTGTGTCTCCTTGGGGTGCGCCAGTGTTTTTTGTGAAGAAGAAGGACGAATCGATGAGGCTGTGCACAGACTACAGGGAGCTGACAAGGTGACCATCAAGAACAAGTACCCACTGCCACGCATAGATGACCTGTTAGACCAGTTGCATGGAGCGTCTGTGTTCTCGAGGATAGAATTGAGGTCAGGTTACCACCAGTTGAGGGTGAGAGATCAGGACATACCTAAGATGGCATTCCGGACTAGGTATGGTCATTATGAGTTCGTAGTGATGCCATTTGGGCTCACTAATGCACCAGCGGTGTTCATGGAGTTGATGAATGGGATATTCATTGACTTCTTAGACCAGTTTGTAGTGGTCTTCATTGACGACATCCTAGTCTACTCTAGGAGTTGAGAGGAGCATGCCGGACACTTGAGGACAGTACTGCAGATTCTACAGGATAGCCAGCTGTATGCTAAGCTATCCAAGTGTGAGTTTTGGATGTCAGAGGTGGCTTTCTTAGGTCACGTGGTGACTGCTGAGGGTATTAAGGTCGATCCGGCGAAGATCGAGTCAGTATCTTCTTGGCAACCTCCTAAGAATGTCAAGGAGGTTCGTAGCTTTTTAGGTTTAGTAGGTTATTACCGCCGGTTTGTGGAAGGGTTCTCCTTGATTGCCCGACCACTTACTTGTCTTCTGAGGAAGACCACTCGGTTTGTCTGGTCTGAGCCGTGTCAGCAGAGTTTTGAGGAGCTGAAGAGGAGATTGACATCCGCTCCGATTTTGGCATAGCCTAAGGGTACTGATGACTTTGTGGTATACAGTGATGCATCCAAGCTGGGCTTGGGGTGTGTCTTGATGCAGAGGGGTAAGGTCATAGCCTATGCGTCTCGCCAACTGAAGACGTATGAGGAGAACTACCCCACACATGATCTAGAGTTGGCTGCAGTAGTCCATGCTCTTAAGATCTGGCGTCACTATCTCTATGGGGCGACATGTCAGATCTTTACAGACCATAAGAGTCTGAAGTACATATTCACTCAAAGAGAGTTGAATAAACGCCAGAGGCGGTGGTTAGAGTTGATCAAGGACTTCGACCTTGAGATCCTCTACCACCCCGGAAAGGCGAATGTGGTAGCTGATGCTTTGAGCAGGAAGACGCCTAGGGAGAGGGCGATAGCTCAGTTGACAGTACAACCACAATTGTAGAGAGACTTGGCTTGGTTGGAGATAGAGATTCAGTTTCCCGATACTAATGGTCAGTTGGCTACCATGGAGTTACTTCCTGATCTGTTGGATGAGATCCGACAGAAGGAGGCGACTTGCCCTACTTTGATCAGGATCCGAGACACGATGTCTCGAGATGAGGCCCCACAGTTTACTATTGGTGCAGATGGGGTGATGAGACGTCAGGACCGCATTTGTGTGCCGTCAGATAGTGAGTTGAGACAGAGGATACTAGGGGAGGCTCATGCTACCCCATACTCAGTACATCCTGGAGCGAGTAAGATGTACAAGGATGTGAGACGGTCCTTCTGGTGGGGTGGTTTGAAGTCCGATGTGACTCGGTATGTAGCTCAGTGTGCGACCTGCCAGCAGGTCAAGATTGAGCACCGTAGGTCTGGAGGAGAGCTCCACCCACTTCCAGTACCACAGTGGAAGTGGGAGGATATATCCATGGATTTTGTCACTGGTTTGAGACTTAGTAGAGGATTTGATGCTATTTGGGTAGTGGTAGACCGCCTGACGAAGACCGCACGTTTCATTCCGATTAAGGAAACGTGGCCGGTGAGTCGTCTGGCTGAGGAGTTCACCAGACACATTGTGAGACTCCATGGGGTACCGAGGACTATCGTCTCTGACAAAGATGGACGTTTTACCTTGAGATTTTGGCAGTAGGTACATACTGCTTTGGGGACGAGTCTCCACTTCACTACCGCCTACTATCCACAGACCGACGGACAGTCTGAGAGGACCATTCAGACCTTAGAGGACATGCTTCGGGCGTGTATACTAGATTGGGGACAGGTATGGCCAGATCATCTTCCACTGGTAGAGTTTTCGTATAATAATAGCTGGCACGCGTCTATTGGGATGGCTCCCTATGAGGCTTTGTACGGGCGGAGATGTCGTACACCATTATGTTGGGATGAGCCCAGCAGAGTTGATGGAGTAGCTCTAGATCAGATACAGGATGACATCGCTCGGATTGCCCTAGTCCGAGAGCGAATGTTAGCAGCTCAGAGTCGTCAGAAGTCCTACGCCGACAAAAGGCGTCGACCTTTGGAGTTTAGAGTGGGTGCACAGGTGTGGCTGAGAGTGTCACCTACGAGAGGGGTCAGGCGTTTCGGCATTAAGGGGAAGCTGAGTCCCCGATATGTCGGACCTTTTGAGATCTTGGAGAGAGTTGGAGAGGTGGCCTACAGACTAGCACTACCGTCGAGACTAGAGAGTGTCCATCCGGTCTTTCATGTATCTCAGTTGAGAGAGTACATTCCGGATCCGAGACACGTCATCAGCCATGAGGATCTGACAGTTGAGCCTGACCATACATTTGTAGAGTACCCAGTATTTGTCTTGGAGCGCAGTACTAGACGTCTGCGATCCAAGGAGATACCTATGTTGAGGATCCAGTGGTCTAGGAGAGGAGCTGATGAGGCCACTTGGGAGACTGAGGAGAGTATTAGACGTAACTATCCCGAGTTCTTTGCGGGGTTAGAGGTTACTCCTGTTTGACGAGTTAGTACTCGGATGTTGTGTTGTTTGACCTTTCAGGTTTTCATATTGTTTTGAGTGATTCTGTTTTTGTGCTACTTGCCTGTTTGATGCTTGAGTAGTTGCATGGTAGAAAATGAAAATGTCGAGAAAACTATAATATACCGAAGAAATGTGTGAGTAAGAGAAACATTCTAAGTTTCGGGACGAAACTTCTTTTAAGAGGGCACTGATGTAATAACCGAAAATTTTAAACCTCCGGTAAACTGCAATTAACCAAATTCCGATGCGACAATCTTAATTAATAAATAAAATAAAAGGAGTTTAAATGTTATCATTTTATGTGACATTAATTCACATAAAATGACGAAACCTTGTTACCGGAAATAAACTTCGCACCTTAAAATGAGAATAATAATAAATTTATAAAATACGGAATCTAATTCCGTATTATATAAATTCCCGCACATATAACGAGTTCCGGATCCTATTCTAAAGAGAGTGAGGTTGGAGTTAACCCGCTACTAGGCCCAATTACCGGCCCAACCCAGCCAGCCCATCTTTAAGATTAATCTAATTAAACCTAATTTAACCTAACCTAATCTTATTCTAATCAGCCGCTGCTTCCCTCTCTTCTACTTCCCTCTCTTCTGAATTGACCGCTTCCATCTCTTCCGCTTCAACAGGAGAGACGCCGCACGCTGCTGCCTTCAACCGGAGCGCCGCAACCGAGCCCTGTGCCGCCGTCCGTCGACCACCGTAGTAAGCCGGTAAGTACTGCATCCCTCTCCTCCTTCCCTCCCTCTCTATGCCTTCGCTATTCCGGGTCTCACCTCGCCGCCAATCGTTGCAACCACCAGGCACCGCAGCACCAGTGAAGACGCCGCCGTCTTTCCTCGTCGTTGACCGCCGTATTACCGCCCGAGCCAGCGCCTTCCGTCGAATCCGGTAAGCGCTACCTTCCCCCTCATCATTTCCCTCCTCATCACTGTTGGTTGGAGACTCACGCAGCCTCGGCTGTTCCGCAGCAGCAGCAGGTCGACCACCAAGGAAGGGCCGCCGGAACACTGGCGCACCGCCTAGGACTCTCCTCGCCGGACTGCAACTCCGGTAAGCCGGCTTCTCCGCTCCTTCGTTCCACTGCAGTATGTATATATGTAGAGGTTTGAAACTGAATGTGCCTTCCTCTACAGTATGCATATATGTATAGATTGATAGGTATAAGAGACGTAAATGTGCATATATATACGGGTACTTTATTAGAGTATTGTAAGAAAAACGTGAGTGGAGATGCGAGATGTGTATGAATAAGTTGGATCGGAATATATATATATATAGGATACATATATACATTCTATTACGGAAGGTTAATAAGAGCAGGTGTGAGCTTATATAGGAGAGTGTATGCCGAGTACATAAATATACGTATATATATTATATGAAATAAAAGTATACTTATGAGTTTGAGTTGGTGAAATTATAAAGTATGTGAATTTATATATATATCTAAATACCTAGGAGTTACGGATTTTATATGATTGGAAGGATGGTTAGTATGCACGAAAGTATATATATATATATATATATATATATATATATATAGATATATAGATATATATAAGATTAGATAATACCCGAGAATGAAGTTATGTGAATCTAGATGACGAGTGGACGAGATTAATTTTATAACTTTAGTAAACTGTTTTGGAAGTAATCATATATTAGAAAGGTGTTCCAAAAGAAATATTAGAGGTCAAGAAGTGACCCGGAGAATTATCGACACTAAGGGTAAAACGGTCTTTTACCGTATGAGAATCGTTCTTTCCGTAATTCCTTTGCATGAGGTTGGACATCGAGATGTGATTTTGATACACATGTCTTAATTGACAGGCGCTTGAGTTACTACGAGTACGGACTGTTTGAGAAGTGTTAGAATGTTTTGACTCAAGTAAGTCCTTGCGACTTACTTAGCCAGTTTCTGAGTGTTAGTTGAGTGATAGTAGTTGTGTGTGCTATTTGCGTGTTTAATAATAATAACTTGCTAGGACGACTGTTATTATTACGTTAAAGGCCCAAGTGTATGTATAACGGGTCGTGACATCACTGCCCAGCTCTGACAGGAGACTAGGAGGTTCTCTATACCCAGACCAGGCAGGTACAAGGTGAGATGCATCGGATCCATTCTTGATGGTTACACGGGGGCGGAGGCGAGGTTTGAGAATCCCTTGTGTCACAAAATAAGTATCATTAGCGTGAAAGAGGACTTAACTCAAGATAATAAAACGGACTTGTTTGAAAGCATGATGGGTGTTTATATTTTATGTGTGTGTTTGTGCTACTATTATTCTGCTAATATTTAGATAACTAGCTAACGGTTTTTCTCGTTGTTATTTTAGATTTACCGCAGGTTAGACCAACAGCTGAGTGATCCGGAAGTAGTGGTCAGCCGGGTCTCCGTACTCCTTAGAGTGGGGGTTGGGGGTTGTGTTTGTGTTTCCTTTTGTTTGGTTAAGACAGTTGTTCTTTTCTTTTGTTTAAGTACTTTAGGCTGCTAGACAGTGTTGCATTCATTACCCTAAAAATATTATTTTTATGAATTTCGGTTTCTTTATTTGTGTCTTGTTGCAAGATCCTAGTAATGTTGTTGTCAAACTGAGGTCGGGACCCATTGTAAGGTCCTAACCAGTAATACTCCGAATTCAGAGAATTCGGGGTGTTACAGATTAAGACGCAAAAATAAATATAAAAAGATATAAAATCTCTTCATGTTCAAATATGACTATTGGTATTCCGGACTGCTAGCGACACATCTTAAATTTGCAAGTTCACATCTTAGCATTGGGTTGCGGAATTCAACTAGTTCAACTTCAACGTCGTCGTAAAAATTGAACCTCGACGTTGGATGACAACATTGAATACTTCAGCTTCAACGTTAGGCGATGACATTGGATTTGCAGATATAACATTAGATTCAAACATTGAAATTTTTTGAAGATATAGCTGTTGAAAAATTGAACCTTAGCGTTGGGTGACAACAAATCTCTGACCATATGGGCACTAGTGTTTGGGCGAACACGAGCAGTAGAAGACGATGGCCCCACATCAACTTCGGATGTAGGGGTGGTATGGGTAGGATGGCGGTATGTATCTAAGCGTGGGATGGAGAGGGTGTGTGTGATGGAGAGGGTATGTGAGAAGGAATAGAGGTACCAACATAAGTGGATGTGGAATCGCGAGGAGTGAATGTAGAAGGGTGAGAGGAGAATAAGGGTGTTACGTTAAAAGGTGTGTACGCAATAAGCCTTAAATTTATACTCGTTATAATTATCCTACTTCTAGCGCACCCGCAGTGTACGGGACGTATGTAGCAAGATAAGTATTCCAAGGTCGAACACAAAGACTAAGGTGAAATCGAATTAAGTTGTGATTGAATTTAGCAAGATCTAAGTCTAATGAAAAGGAGCAAATAAAGGAAGAAAATCTCAATTGTTTTGGTTGTTTTTAGGTGATCACTTCAAAGATCAAATGCATGCAAACAATCAATCAAACTAAGTCGGAAAATTGGCACAAACAAACAAATCGAACAAGATGTTGATCAAGAGAAAGGGAAAACGGATTCTAGGGGTTGGAAATTTCGGTTATGGCATAAAACTCAAGTTATCTATTCATTCTTTGGATTGATTATGATATGTTGGGATTAAGTGTTCCTAAAATGGGATCAATTACCGGGTAAGTCTCATGATCCAACTAATCCACACCTAAGGTCTCATTACCGGTTAAGTCTCTAAGAACCTAAGGATAGGAATTTAACACAAACCGGATTGTTTAATTAGGGATCTAACCTATCCTCACCGGGTAAGTCTCGGAAAGGGAAGTCCTAATCAACTATCCTAGCACATTTAATCCAATGGCGAATTATTAGGCTCACCATTACCTAAGGTTTTGCTATTTTAGATTCTAAGGGCAAGGATTACCGGGTAAGTCTCTCCTAACACTTAGTCGCTACACTAGTACACCCTAGGGTAGGTTAAACTCAGCAAAAACTTAGGGTTTCAACAACTTTATGAACCTAAGGTAAGATCCTTCGAACCAGGAAGAACCACGGTTTGTTCTACAGAAACCACGACCGTGGTTCTTCAAGAACTACCCGTGATTCCTAACAGTAGCTACGTTCATAAACAAAAATCATCCAAAGGTAAATCTAAGTCCGTCCTATCATAGATCTAGCCATAACCATCCTTTCCTTACCCTAGAATCACATCAATCTAGCCTACAACATTCATATTGGAAATCAAAACAAACAAGCATAGATTCATAACCTCCATTGCAAGAAAATGAGAGAAAGAAGATGAACAAATGAACTTCAAACACAATCTAAATCTGAAGATGAAATTAGAACGACTTACAACCCTTCCAAAGGAAGGTTCAAGAGTTCAAAAACTTCTAGAAATAAATCCGAAAATACAAGAGCTAAGTGTGTCTTCTCCTCTCCTCTTCAATGGCAATGGCTCCTTTCTTCCTCTTCTTGCACTTTCCTTCCATGAAAAAATCCTTCTTCTTCTTGGAATATATTTTGTCAAAGCAATAGAGAATGTGTGAGCTGCTCCCAAACTACCCAAATCCCAACTGCCTCTAACAACTATCAAGGACCACTTTTATAACCAATTTCTTCATGAGCTGGCCATGAGAGTCGTGGCACAGCTGTCACGAGAATCTGGCAAAATCCACGGTCATTTCCACGGCCGTGGTTCTTCAGAGAACCGTGATTCTATGCAGAAACTTCGCCTTGGATCATTAGGCTGTGGTTTGGTGCATGGCCTGTGTTGGCAAGGTTCCTTGAGTCCTTCTCAGCCTTTGCCTTGCGTTCTAATGAGTTTAGAAACGTGTCCTCTAAATGAGCGACCCTCAAACGCGTCGTTTTGGCTCGAAACTTCCCGAAATACCTACAAAACGCACACAAGTCCGTGTAGACGTCTATCTCGACAAAATACATGTTTTGAGTGCAAAACGTATTGAACTAGTGCTAGATAATGCATGATTGAGCGAGAATTCTACCTAAATGTGCACCTAAAACTATGCTATAAATCGTGTTATCAAAATACCCCATACTTAAGGTTTGCTCGTCCCCGAGCAAATTCCCAACTATAGACTAAGAGATGACATGATTTATGTATGCAGAAAAATGGCGAAAATCTTTTTGGTTTTGTGCTTCTACTATTGGATCACCTTCATAGTCATGATCATTGGCAATTGGATAAGCAATTATGTATCAAACAATAAGGGCATGGAAAGACAATTGTACTTAACTCAAAAGCATGCATGAGATGGGAGGACGGAGATGTCAAGAAGATCAAGAGTCTATCCAATCTAGATTACTAAGTCTTACAAACATGCAAGTAGGTCATAAGGGCTTGTGACATAAAAGGCTAAGAAACGTTTCAATTGGGGAGGGGAATTTTCTAGGTATGTGATGCTAATCCGGGAATGGAACTAACTTCACTTCCTTGTCCTCGATCAACTTCCCCCAAGTGTATATTTTTCCCTATCTTGCTTTCTTTTCCTTTTCTTTAACTCATTTTTGAGACAATGGCATTGGTGTACAATAGCCGAAACCTCGGTGATTAGCCATCCTCAGGCTTTTTCTCTTTTTCGAGGTGCATCCACACCGGGCACACATACCAAAGCTCATTAGGGCTATTGGCTTATTTGACTTTGGCAAGGCACCAACACCCGATTATGTGAAGTGTACCGAGTTACTTGTCATTTAAACCAACGCCCCCAAACCTATTTTGGCTACACTTCCACAATAATTTCAGCATTCCATTCACAACATTCTTTTCATTACATCTTCACCCCGCACTTGCTTTTTACACATTCAAACACACTAGCATGCTCCTATTCCCGGATGGGTTTAAAAGGAGGTCAAATTTTATATCAATTGAGGTGCTCAAGCAATCATGATCAAGATGAGAAGTAGAGAAAGATGAAATGCCTTATTCATTCCTAGATGGTATGCAAGAACTATCATGTAATTTCGATTTTCAATACTCAATCCATTCAAGGCAATCACCATGATCTCAAGTCATTCATGGAATTCAAGAAAAGTAGTTCAAGTCCACATATGCATTTATCAATTCAACACATAAGGCCATTCATAGCCAATCACAAGACAAGTTTTCATCATTAGGATCATATCCAAGCCTAGAAAGCACAAAAAAATTTTAAATTTTCTGATTTTTATGGAATTTTCGCTTTAAGTATGTACAATGCAAGACATGTGCAAATATTAAACTATCCTAGATGATCATCATGCAAAGGATCATGCAAACCCCACCCCATACTTAGAAACACATTGTCCCCAATGTGGTATACAAGTAAAGAGAGTGAAAGAAGGTTCTCACAATGTAAAATGGTTTTCTTCGGTATTTGGGAATTCTCAAGAGGATTGATGTTGGATGATCCTTTCAACCATGGTAGGGAGCTCTAAGCATCCTTCAAGCTTTGAAACCCGCGCTAGGCACCGCTAGCCGTCCAAGTTCCGCGTCCGCTCCACCCATGATTAGTGAGGGTTTCATCATCATCATTTCCAAGAAAGGCTTCCAATGCCACTAATATTCTAGCACACATAAAATAGACAAAACACACAAAGCACACAAAAACAGAAAAAATCTAAGCTAAAATGAAGGGAAAATGTTACCGATGGGTTGCCTCCCACCAAGCGCTTCTTTAAGGTCATTAGCTTGACCAAACTCGGGAGCGTCTATGCAAGGTGAAGCGGGGCAATCATGTCTATTGGGGCTCCCGGAATGTACTTCTTCCAGCGATGCCCATTTACTTTGAAATCTCCATAATGCTCCCCTCCTATCTCAATAGCTCCATGGGGAAAGATCTTCTTTACCACATATGGCCCGGTCCATCTTGATTTGAGCTTTCCGGGAAAGAGCCTTAGCCTCGAGTTGAAGAGAAGGACAAGATCTCCTTCACTCAACTCCTTTGGAATGATCCTCTTGTCATGCCACCTTTTGGTTCTCTCCTTGTAAATCCGGGCATTCTCATAAGCTTCCAACCGGAGCTCCTCAAGGGCATTGATATCAAGCAATCTCTTCTCTCCCGCCTCCTTGAGGTCAAAATTTAGCCACTTAATGACCCAATAAGCTCGATGCTCCATTTCCACCGGAAGATGGCAAGACTTGCCATAGACCAATTTGTAGGGAGTGGTGCCAATAGGTGTCTTGAAGGCGGTTCTATATGCCCATAGTGCGTCATTGAACTTCATGGCCCAATCCTTCCTTGTCCTAGACACCGTCTTCTCGAGGATGGCCTTGATTTCTCGGTTGGAGATCTCCACTTGCCCACTAGTTTGGGGGTGATAGGGTGTTGCCACCTTATGAGTCACCCCATACTTAGCCAAAAGCACTCCAAAGTTCTTATTTGTGAAGTGCTTCCCCCCATCACTAATGATCACCCTTGGTGTTCCAAACCTAGGGAAGATCACTCGGTTGAAGAACCGCACCACCACCTTGGCATCATTTGTAGGAGAGGCGATTGCCTCTACCCATCTTGACACATAGTCCACCGCCAATAGGATGAATAGATTGCCACATGAAGAAGGGAATGGTCCCATGAAGTCTACACCCCACACATCAAAAATCTCAACTTCTTAGATGTTGTTCAAGGGCATTTCATTCCTCCTTGAGATGTTCCCCGTTCTTTGGCAAGCATCACATGCCGCTACAAAACCTTGCACATCTCTAAACAAGTTAGGCCAATAAAAACCGGATTGCAATACCTTGGCACTCGTTTTGTGTGAGCTAGCATGGCCTCCACATGGTAAGGAGTGACAATGCCGGATCACACTCTCCACTTCATCCTCCGGTATGCATCTTCTAAGCACCCCATCCGGGCCTCTCTTGAATAGAAGTGGCTCGCTCCAATAGTAATGCCTTACATCGTTGAAGAACTTCTTCCTTTGTGCATATGTTAGCCCGGGAGGCACCTCCTCACACACTAAGTAATTCACAATGTCGGCATACCACGGTTCACTTCCTCTAGCCACTTGGAATAAGCATTCTTCCACCATTTGCAATTGTTCATCCCGGAACGAATCATCTATCGGGATGTTGTCTTTCCCAAGCTCCAATGGTGGGAGTCTACTAAGGTGATCCGCCACCGAGTTCTCGGATCCCTTCTTATCTCTTATCTCCAAATCAAACTCTTGAAGAAGAAGGATCCACCGAATCAACCTTGGCTTGGCATCCTTCTTTGTAAGTAGATAACGGATCGCCGCATGATCCGTGTAAACTATGACCTTCGCTCCAACAAGGTACGAGCGGAACTTCTCAAATGCATACACTACCGCTAACAACTCCTTCTCGGTAGTAGCATAATTGAGTTGGGCATCGTCTAGCGTCTTGCTAGCATAGTAAATAGCATGAGTGTGCCCTTCTTTCCTTTGCCCCAAAACGGCCCCAACGGCCACATCACTTGCATCGCACATGATCTCAAACGGTAAACTCCAATCCGGAGGTTGCATGATGGGTGCGGAGATCAAGGCGTTCTTCAACCTACAAAACGCTTCAAGACAATCTTTGGAAAACACAAAATCAACATCTTTCATTAGTAGGTTAGTGAGAGGCTTAGAAATTTTAGAGAAATCTTGAATAAACCTCCGGTAAAAACCGGCATGCCCTAAGAAACTCCTTACCCCTTCACCGAGGTAGGTGGTGGCAACTTCTCTATTGTTTCAATCTTAACCCTATCAACCTCAATGCCACGGCTAGACACCAAGTGTCCCAACACAATCCCTTCACTTACCATGAAGTGGCATTTTTCCCAATTTAAGACAAGATTTGTCTCCTCACATCTTTGCAATACTAATGACAAATTAGCTAAGCAATCATCGAAAGAAGAACCATAAACAGAGAAATCATCCATGAATACTTCCATGATATTTTCTATGTATTCCGAAAAGATAGCCATCATACACCTTTGAAAGGTGGCGGGTGCATTACACAACCCAAATGGCATTCTCCTATATGCAAAGGTACCCCATGGACATGTAAAAGTTGTTTTCTCTTGGTCATCGGGGTGGATAGGGATTTGGAAGAATCCACTATACCCATCTAGATAGCAAAAGTGAGAGTGTTGAGCTAATCTTTCTAGCATTTGGTCAATGAAGGGGAGGGGAAAATGATCTTTCCTGGAGGTCATGTTCAATTTCCTATAATCTATACACATTCTCCATCCCGTGACCGTCCTAGTTGGTATTAGTTCGTTGTTCTCATTAGTTACTACCGTCATTCCACCCTTCTTAGGTACCACATGAACGGGGCTAACCCACTTACTATCCGAGATAGGGTAGATAATTCCCGCATCTAGCAACTTAATGATTTCTTTCTTGACCACCTCTTTCATTATAGGATTCAATCTCCTTTGATGTTCAATAGAGGGTTTGTGGTTATCTTCCATCATTATCTTATGCATGCACAAAGATGGCTTAATGCCAACCAAATCATCAATAGTATAACCAATGGCCTTCCTATGCAATCTTAGTTCATGCAGCAATTTAGCAAGTTCATCATCACTCAAGCATGCATTAACAATCACCGGATATGTAGAATTATCACCAAGGAATGCATACTTTAAATGAGAAGGGAGGGGTTTGAGTTCAAGTGAGGGAGGACCTTTATCGGTTGAAGATGATCCAAATAAGATCGGATGAGACGAATCCAAGGCAAAAGAAGACTCTCCTTGGCTCCTAGAAGCTTGATCACCATCAAGAGCTGATCCAGGGAAAACCACAGTTGGAAACACGGGTTGCTCAACTTCCACGGCCGTGGTTCTTGCCAAGCTTGCTTCTCGGAGTTGTCCAGAGAGTTTGACGGCCGTGGAACCTGAATCTCGACCGTGGAACTTGCAGCTGTTCACAATTTCTTCGTGGCTCTCAAATCTAACTCTTGGCTCCTCTTCCAAGGCCTCCAATGCTTTGATCTCTTCATTGCATTCCTCCTCATTTGCTTCCTCCATTATACTCAAGGTAAGAACCTTCTCCAAGGGGTCCTTGATCAAGATCGAGCTCACCATTTCTCTAGATTCTTCTTGCTCGACTATGTTGAAGATATCTTCATCAAGGGTTGGCCCTTTCATCATTGTGGACAGCTTGAACTTGATGTTCTCCTCTCCAATGTTGAAGGAGAGAGTCCCGTTCTTGCAATCCACTAAACATCCGGAGGTAGCTAAGAAAGGTCTTCCTAGGATGATGGGAACCGGGTAATCCGCCGGAATGTCCAACACTACAAAGTCAATAGGCACATAGAATCCTCCCAATTGCACCGGAATATCCTCAAGAATACCAACTGGATGAGCGATAGAACGGTCCGCCATATAGAGGGTCATCTTGACCGGCTTTGGCTCTCCTAACCCGACCTTGTTACTAAGTGCAGCAAGCGGTATGATGCTTACACTCGCCCCAAGATCACAAAGGGCCTCGTACTTCACGTCTCCTACTCCAATCGGAACGCAAAAAGAGCCCGGATCCCTTAGCTTGGGAGGCATTGCTTCTTTCATTGTTTGGATTAACTCCGAGGATCTCTTGGTCATCCTAATCTCCCCATACTCCTCCAACTTCCTTTTGTTGGAGAGTATTTCCTTCAAGAACTTTCCGTATGCCGGCATTCCTAAGATGGCATCCATGAACGGAATGTTAATATGTAACTTGGCATTAGTTCAAGGAACTTACCAAAGTGATTGTCCAACAAGCTCTTGCTCTTGATTGTGGGAACGGTAGTGGTGGCTTGTATGGAGGCGGTGCCACATAAGCTGGCTCTACATCCTTGCTCTTGCCTCCATCATCTTGCTTTCTTCCCTCTTCTACCACTACTTGACTCCCCTTAGCTTGGTCCTTGGGCAAAGGATCCTTCATACTCAACCCACTCCTTGTTGTGATAGCCAAAACTTGGCCTCTTGGGTTGTCTTCGGTTCTTCCGGGAAGCTTTCCCGGATCTCTATGTGCCTCACCCGCCTTTTGAAAGACTTGTGCTTCCAAGACCTTTTGAGCCTTAGAAATTGAAGTGACGGTGCTCTCAAGTCCACTCAACCTTCCTAGCAATTGTTCAAACATGACTTCGGTTCTATCCTTTGAAGGTTGAGTAAAACCGGGTGGAGGTTCTTGTGAAGCTCTTTGTGGTGGAGTTGTGCTTGTGGAGGCGGGAGGGTTCAAGGCTCCATCCGGATTAGAGTAAGAAAATCCGGGATGGTTGTGGTTTGGCCAGTAATTGTTGAATTGCCGGTTGTTGTTGAAATTTCTTGGGCCTTGGTAATTGTTGAAGTTGCCCCTTCCCATATAATTCACATCTTCCTCCTTGGAAGACAAGTTGGCTCGTGGAGGTGCTTGAGGAGTTGCTTGGCTCTTCAAGGTGGTAGTGCACAACTCTCTCAAGGACTTCAACTCATTGTTGATGGCGTCAAGCTTGAAATTGCTCATGGTGACTTCGCTCACCTCATATGCTCCCGCCTTTCTTCCTTCGCTCTTCCTATGAGAGTACTTTTCAATTACTAGAGCTTGCTTCTCCACAAACTCCCAAGCATCATCCACATGCTTCTCCATAAAGGTCCCACCGGAAAGAGATTGAAGCTTGAATTGGATATCTTCATCAAGCCCCTTGAAATAGATCTCTAATAGCTCAATCTTTGGTATGCCATGGTGCGGACAATCTAGGAGAAGGTCCTTAAATCTCTCCCAAGACTTGAACAAACTTTCTCTATCCCTCATCACAAAGGCATTGATCTTTCCCCTTAACTCGGTGGTCTTGGAAGGTGGGAAGAACTTGTTCAAGAACTCGGTCGTCATCTCCTCCCAAGTACCAACTCGCCCTTGTGGAATAGATGATACCAAGCCAAGGCTTTGTCCTTAAGAGAGAAGGAAAAGGCCCTTAGCTTATGGTTGTTGCTCTCCAATCTTGGTGGTCTAAGAGTCTCCATCAAAATCTCATAGTTCATCAAATGTTGGTGAGGAGACTCTCCTTCCATCCCTCCAAATTGATTATGCCGGATCATTTGAAGAACTTGAGGGCGGAGCTCATAGTTGTGGGTTGCGGGATCTCCTAGATTCACACCCGGTCGGTGTGCTCTTTGTGCCGGATCCATACGTCTCCCTAGGGTTTGTGGCTCCTCAATAGCAATGGGAACAACCCTAACATTGGCCGCCGGCTGCGGTTGTGGCGGAGGTGGTGGAGGTTGTCAGCGATTAAGCTCTCCTTGAACAAGAGCTTGCCTAATCTCTTTAATCTCCCTTCTAGTTTCCTCTTGCCTCTTATTGGCAAGTCTCCTTTCTTCTTCCAAGAGTTCATCTTTTAGCCTTATTTGCTCCAAGGCTTCATCCAATTCAGCTTGAAGATTTCTACCGGCCATCTCTTTCTCTTTTCGGATGTTCTTAGATCTAGATCGAAGGGTTTTCTCCGGTTCGGGATCGAATGGAGCTAAATCCTTGCCACGAGATCTTCGCATACACCTAAAGAGCAATAGATGTCCTGAAAAGCAAAGACAAAAACCAAAAAGAGATCAAAAGAAACAAGAAGGATCTACACTAGAAACAATCACAAAATAGACTCAATCTAGACCTAGTCCCCGGAAACGGCGCCAAAAACTTGTTACGCTAAAAGGTGTGTACGCAATAAGCCTTAAAATTATACTCGTTATAATTATCCTACTTCTAGCGCACCCGCAGTGTACGGGACATATGTAGCAAGATAAGTATTCCAAGGTCGAACACAAAGACTAAGGTGAAATCGAATTAAGTTGTGATTGAATTTAGCAAGATCTAAGTCTAAAGAAAAGGAGCAAATAAAGGAAGAAAATCTCAATTGTTTTGGTTGTTTTTAGGTGATCACTTCAAAGATCAAATGCATGCAAACAATCAATCAAACTAAGTCGGAAAATTGGCACAAACAAACAAATCGAACAAGATGTTGATCAAGAGAAAGGGAAAATGGATTCTAGGGGTTGGAAATTCCGGTTATGGCATAAAACTCAAGTTATCTATTCATTCTTTGGATTGATTATGATATGTTGGGATTAAGTGTTCCTAAAATGGGATCAATTATCGGGTAAGTCTCATGATCCAACTAATCCACACCTAAGGTCTCATTACCGGTTAAGTCTCTAAGAACCTAAGGATAGGAATTTAACACAAACCGGATTGTTTAATTAGGGATCTAACCTATCCTCACCGGGTAAGTCTCGGAAAGGGAAGTCCTAATCAACTATCCTAGCACATTTAATCCAATGGCGACTTATTAGGCTCACCATTACCTAAGGTTTTGCTATTTTAGATTCTAAGGGCAAGGATTACCGGGTAAGTCTCTCCTAACACTTAGTCGCTACACTAGTACACCCTAGGGTAGGTTAAACTCAGCAAAAACTTAGGGTTTCAACAACTTTATGAACCTAAGGTAAGATCCTTTGAACCAGGAAGAACCACGGTTTGTTCTACAGAAACCACGACCGTGGTTCTTCAAGAACTACCCGTGATTCCTAACAGTAGCTACGTTCATAAACAAAAATCATCCAAAGGTAAATCTAAGTCCGTCCTATCATAGATCTAGCCATAACCATCCTTTCCTTACCCTAGAATCACATCAATCTAGCCTACAACATTCATATTGGAAATCAAAACAAACAAGCATAGATTCATAACCTCCATTGCAAGAAAATGAGAGAAAGAAGATGAACAAATGAACTTCAAACACAATCTAAATCTGAAGATGAAATTAGAACGACTTACAACCCTTCCAAAGGAAGGTTCAAGAGTTCAAAAACTTCTAGAAATAAATCCGAAAATACAAGAGCTAAGTGTGTCTTCTCCTCTCCTCTTCAATGGCAATGGCTCTTTTCTTCCTCTTCTTGCACTTTCCTTCCTAGAAAAAATCCTTCTTCTTCTTGGAATATATTTTGTCAAAGCAATAGAGAATGTGTGAGCTGCTCCCAAACTACCCAAATCCCAGCTGCCTCTAACAACTATCAAGGACCACTTTTATAACCAATTTCTTCATGAGCTGGTCATGAGAGTCGTGGCACAACTGTCACGAGAATCTGGCAAAATCCACGGTCATTTCCACGGCCGTGGTTTTTCAGAGAACCGTGATTCTGTGCAGAAACTTCGCCTTGGATCATTAGGCTGTGGTTTGGTGCATGGCCTGTGTTGGCAAGGTTCCTTGAGTCCTTCTCAGCCTTTGCCTTGCGTTCTAATGAGTTTGGAAACGTGTCCTCTAAATGAGCGACCCTCAAACGCGTCGTTTTGGCTCGAAACTTCCCGAAATACCTACAAAACGCACACAAGTCCGTGTAGACGTCTATCTCGACAAAATACATGTTTTGAGTGCAAAACGTATTGGACTAGTGCTAGATAATGCATGATTGAGCGAGAATTCTACCTAAATGTGCACCTAAAACTATGCTATAAATCGTGTTATCAAAGGGAACAAAAGTAGGAATAGGTGAGACATAGGGAACATAAGTGGTGGAGGGAGATGTGCAAATGGTGTCATAATCATCTAACTCAGACCAAGCCTCCCGATGAGAAAGTGATTCGAGTTGAGAGGAAATATAAATGGGTGCAGGATTAGATGTAAAGGGAATAGAAGCGGGAGTTTCAACTAATGTATATGGGGCGGGTACATGGGTCCCCTCGTCCTCTCCCAGTTGCCGATCTCCTTGGCATAAAGAAGTGGTAGGTTGTGGTCGTTGTCTCAGTGTACGAGCCTACTGCTCGAGAACGAGCTAAATTAATATTAGAAAGTAACTAAGTTATATATCAAGCTTTGAATTCCGATAACCAAAATCGATAAAGATTAACTAACGATAATTATTTTTGTTTTTAAATTAAATTGTGAACACACATCTTATTAAAATAAGTGCTGTGTTTACGCGCCAACTTCAACCCAGTTGATATGTGTTGAAGTTAGACGTTCACCTTCAATGTAGTCGGTATGTGTTGAATGAGCTCAAGTTGTTCTTCGTAAATACAAAAAAAATAGATTAAGTCTGGGAAAAATTCTCATTTTTGAATTGATACCAATTTTGATTCGGTTTATACCCTATTCCATTTTAACCTAAAACTAATTTTTAGATTCCGTTTCTAAACTAAAACTAACAAGTTACGAATAAAAATGTCAAAAACGAAATTAAAAAAATGAAAAAACTAAAAGAAAACGTAGCTCGAGTGCATCCAAAACGCGTTTTTGGTAAGGGCGTCCGCAAGTATCCATAAAATGACAATGTCTTCGGGGTTTTTCGGATTTCAAATGATAAGTTTTTGGGTATTTTGGATTAAGAAGTTTTGGAAAGAGACATGAGTGGCGGCGACCGGCGTCATCGGCTTCAAGTAGGAATTCAACTTCAAAGCAGTTGACGAGCGTTGAAGTTGAACTTTTTCAACGTTATCGTTGTGCGTTAAAGTTGAAATAGTTCAAGACACTCGCTCTCAATTTCTTGAAATAACCAACAATACTGTGGGCATTTAAAGAACCAAACTACCAAATATACATACAACTACAAACTTATTGAGCATGTAAATAACAATCGAAAAATCCAAGGCTAATTTTACAAGTCATATATTCTGTCCCCAGGTGTACCCAAAGCTTGAATACTGTATTAACACTAGTTACAATTTTGGAACAGGACATGATATGCTTCACAACAAGTAGAAGACAAATATTGAGCATCCAAAGCTTAACACTTTGAATTATAATTCAACTCAGAAGTGGGGGGCACCCTCACATGCATTCTCTGTACTCTTCTGTACATTTGCCAAACAAGGCCTCTCCACCTTTCCTTTCCTGTTTTTTTTCTTTTAATTTTATTTAATAATAGTACTGCACCATGGTAAAACTTTTATACATTCAACAGCTGGTGATAAAGAGATATACAAACTCTGTCTGCCTTCTTAAAGCTCAAGATTATGACCAAGCAACAGCAACGGTCCATATTTCATTTTCTACATTTAACTATATTAGTACATAAATATTATCATCAACATAATCATATTCATATATAATGTGTGTATTAATTTTTAATTTCCCTGGATACGGAAGAAAAATCAAAAGGGATCAATATTACAACGACGTACATAACTAAGCGATATCATCTGGGTGTTTACGCAAACGAACCAGCATCGAAACGCAGCGTTTGATGATATAGAGACGAGCCTTCTGTTCCTTAGCGAACGCCGTGCATTTCCTGGTGAAAGCTGAGCCTTTCTTTGAGAAGCTTCTGATGAGAGCCGGTGATGACTTGTCGTGAGCCGCGGGATGGTGACGTGTCGATGAGCTTCGTCGGAAACTGGTAGGAGGGGATGATGGATTCCGATGTGGGATTCTAACGGAAGAGCTTTTTGTGAAGCAGGAGACTTGTTGATCTAATGTGTTGTAATCTTGGTTATGGGTTTTGGTTAATCTCCATTTCTTGTCGAGAAAAAACTCTGGTTCGTCGTAAGATGCCATGGATGAATAGAGATAGGTTTTGGGTTTTTGGAGAGAAGAGTATATGAAACTGTGGGTTGGGTTACTGTGAGGATCGGAGCTAGTTATATTAGAGCGGTGGTAAGAAGAAGACAAAAGAAAAGAAAAGGGAGAATTTATGTAATTAAATAAATGAGGTTTTGAGTGTATGAATTTTGCTATGCATCTTATCATTAAGTTCTCCGGCCGTGAGTGCACATGTAGTTATGTACACATTGTTGACCAAATGGGACACGCTATTTTGACCCAATTAATTAGGCACCTAATCTAACCAACTGAGGTTGTATGTACTATTAGCAAAAAAAGTTTGTTTAATTCTTAGGTTTAGTCATAGGTTTATCCATTTAAATCATTAAATGTGATGACTTTAGGGTAGTTATGACTTTAATCATGGATGTATAGCCTAATAGACATGAGATGACTGATTGAGTGTTGCTTTAAAATGATGTTTAAACATCCTTAGTCTATATCCATAAGGTAGTTTAGTGTTAATGAATAATAATGGATATCCTCTTTTTACAATGTTTAGATTTATTGCATTCTATTGAATCATTAAAGGATATATGTAATTTAAATTAAATGACTTGGGAGTATGGACAAACCATCGGGTCCACTCAGGCCGGTTGAGATCCGGTCGGAGCCTTACTCGAATGATATGGTTACGGTTGTAGTCTACATAATAAAATATAGATTTAATATTTAATATGATTCGATTTCGAGATTATAGTTAAGATTAAAAAAAAACTACAAGTTTTAACAATTATTATAATGGTTTAGTGTCGTATGGTATATATTAATTTTATATGATTTATACAAAAAGTTTAATACAAGCTTAAAATGTATATTTATTGAACTGTTGAATTGTTTCACAAACTATGGATGAACATAATAAATGCAATTCACTAATTGGCGGTATAGAATTTTATATTAAGTTGGCCAAATATATTGCATGTGTTTGTTTTGCAGTTTATCTTTAAAGTAATGGCGAAGGGAAGAGGAGTACCATATGATTTTTTGCAGTGTAATTTTATAATAATAATATAAACTTGAAATAAATATATTTATTTAAAACAGTGGTCGGGGAAGGTGGAGCGGAATCAGAACGTGGGATGGGTGAGTAGGGATTGGTAAGGGGAGAAGACCCGTTAAGAATTGACATGTGTGATACTATAAAGTGTTATTTACTTATATTACCGAGATTGCTATTCGTACCACATGAAATGTGCTAATCAAACCATTTCTCTGACTACATATTGCGGAGTCGTAGCAACAAGCTCATTTCGTTTGAAAAATAAAGGAAAATGGCTACGACTACGCATGGCAGATGCGTAGTATGACTACGACTACGCATTGCGTATGCGTAGTATGGCTATAGCTATGCATGTCGGATGCGTAGTCTTCCATATCAAACATTTCATTCGAAAAACTAAGAAAAAATGACTACGGTTACACACTGCGTAGCAGTAGTAGGGTTTAAAAAAAATTTTGTATGGATATGCATTGCGTAGCCGTACAAAAAAACCCTTATTTACGCAACACTTGATCTACCATTTGTCCGAACGGTCGAAATCTCATGAAAACGTTTCCAACTAACCTCCCGATGGCTGCCCAAAACCCCCTCCCCCTAGGCTCAAAACTCCGAAAAGCAACCCGTTGTCCCGCCATTGGTTATATGTGGATCCACTAGTTTTGTTGTCATCCTTCCCACCCCATCTAAGGTCGAGAACGTGAAGCCCTCATGGAAGGAGATTGCTTTTCGTGGTGGCGGAATGTGTCAACTGCAATTTGTTCTTGATAGTCACTTTATCAATGACAAAATTAATATTTCCTTCCCGGAAGGAGAGGATGGAGATCCCGTGATCACCCTTGATAAAAAAAAATAAATAAATAAATAAATAAAAAGTGGCATTTGCCTGACACGTGTGGGTTAAATCCCTAGTTATTAAGGTTGCGGGATAACCGAATACTTTCCAGGTTATAGAACGGAAACTAAGGATGCAATGGAAGTTTGGCAATAGAATCCAAGTGATAAACGACCTATCAAATGGATTTTTCATGATCTGTTTCGACGACATAGGTGAACGCATGCGGAGACGCTGACGCGGATGATTGGACGCAGTTGGAGGCCACTGGTATAAAAATTATTCTCACTCATGTAACTTGTTCTTGATAGTCACTTTATCAATGACAAAATTAATGTTTCCTTCTTGAATGAAGAGGATGGAGATCTCGTGGTCACAATTGTTTAAAATAAAAGGTGGCATTTGCCTAGCACATGTCTGGGCTAAATCCCTTGTTATTAAGGTTGTGAGATACCAAATTGATTTCTCGTTATGGAACTAAAATTAAGGATGCTATGAAAGTTTGGCAATAGAATGCAACTGATAGACCAATCAAATGAATTTTTTGTGACCCATTTTGACGGCACATGACGAACACACGCGGAGACCGCTGACGCGGGATGATTGGAAGCAATTGGAGGCCAGTGGTACAAAAATTCTTCCCTCCTATAGGATGGTCTAATAGGCCCTTTTATTTTATACTAGAATTTGGTTGTTCGTGGGTTTCGAACTGTGGCTGACACGACCACCCTCCTTTCCTATTAGCAACTGGACTAATTGAATCACAATATTATATTATTGTTAATTTTAAAGTTATACTTATTTTTTATATACCCAAACTAGTGTGAGTTAAACAGTGTTACACAATTTCTAATTGCCCAAACTAGTATTTCACGGCGACGGCGATGATGAGGCGGCGTCATTAAAGTCGAGCTTTTATCCCAGACTTGTGGGATTTCAATGGAGATTGAGACGCAAAAACTAGAAACAATTCTAAACAACTTGTATTTTTCTACTCCTATTCTGATGGAGGTCTGGGCTTCAAAGAGATCTTATCCTGGAACAAAGCCTGCATCTCCAAACAAATCTATGACCTTGCCTCGCTCAACCCAACTGAAAATCTATGGACGGAATGGGTAAACAACAACATTCTTAAAGGCTCATCAATTTGGCTCTACCCTCCCTCATACAAGCACAGTTTCGTTTGGAGCTCCATGATAAAAATCAGAGACAAAATTTTGAGCAAAACTTCTGGATCCCTCTTCATGCAGACTACTACCAACTCGTCTGGCAGATTCAAAACCTCTTTGGCCTACAACACCATCTGGAAGCCTCCCTCGCCCTCCACCCCCTACGGGCTGCATCACATCTGGAATGGAACAAACATCCCAAAGTGCAGCTTTATCACCTGGATCGCTAGCCACAACCGTCTCCCCACCCTATCTAAACTTCTCCAGTGGAACGTCATTCAAGATGATTCCTGCAAGTTATGTAATTCTCACAATGAAGATCAGGATCATCTTCTCCACAACTGCAACTACTCCAATCTTGTCCTTGACCTCGTCTCTAGATGGACCAGCACCCCCCCTCCTTACCCTTACAACCAAAACATTTGGGAATGGATCCGTTCCCTCAAACCAAAGAAACATGACCTCATCACCCACATCCGCCTATCATCCATCACTAGCTTCATCTACTTTGTTTGGAAAGCTAGAAACGATCTCATCTACTATAACACAACCACTCACCCTACATCTTGTGCGTCTCTCATCATTAACGCTACCAAAACCTTCGCAGCTTGCAACTGGAAAGATCGCTCCCCCAACTCCATCATGTGGAGCAATATTCTTGGCATTCACTTTGTATGATCTGGTTTTCTTTTCTCCTTTTGGTCTAGTAGACCACCCTACCTTGTAAATGCTTCTCTGGTTATAAATATCACAAACTTTCAAAAAAAAAAGTTGTATTTTTCTCTCTTCTAGGTTAACTTACCCATCTAAATCTACTCTATAATTAAGTCCATGCAATACAAAATAGGTTTGTATTAGTCTGAAATATAAAATACATAAGAATATGTTGTATGTTAATTAGAATCATAATTTGGGTAGCAATATATATACATAAAATGTAGTGAGAAAATAGAAAGAAGAATAGGGTGCGGTGATAAATAGCGGTTGGCTCACAGAGTTCATGTATATGTGATCCTGACATTGCGCAGCACAGTTTGAAAATCAAAGCTTGAGGGGATGACGTTAAAATTGGTCCCCTGATTAAGGCTTTGACCACTAAATTACTGTCCCACTTTAAATGCCTATCAGTTGCTATACAAACAAATTTTGCTCTTACCAAAAATACAATTCTCACCCTATCATTCATTCATTATGAAGACGCCCATGTGATCATTTCTTTCGATATTTTTTTATTTGAGACTTGAGAGATAGTAAAAAGATTCGATCATCGTATACATAGAACGGTGAATTGAGAGGTCCGAATAAATCGACGTACGGAACTAATCGGCAAAGGAACCAACTCTATGTCAATAGAGGCAAGCAAACAAACAAACCGGAGAAAAAGAGAAAAAGGTGAAGGTGGAGGAGGACAACAACACGAAGATTTAAATCATCTCCCAAATATGAAACAGGTAATGGACGAGTCAAACACTATCAGAATAGCACATTGGATGCATGTACAATAAGACACGAACTCCTGAAGTGTAAAACGAGAATTTGGGGAAGATCCTTCCATCAAAAGAAACCGTCGTGAAAACACACCACTACGACCGCAATCTGGATATGACCCTAGACATACACCGAAATACGAAGGAAAACTTAAAAACATGAACATGCCAAGTTTCACCTCCATGAAACTCACGATCTAATTATTCATAAGGAGTTTTTCTCTCAATTTGTTCACAGTTTCAAAGATTGGATCAAATAAGGAGAACCTTTTGGTTTTAAAGTTTATCGGTTAAAAGCTTTATTCAAATCATATTTCATAGATAAAAAAAAATGGTCGAAATTTGTGATTCTTGATCGAAAAACTGTGTTTGTATAGAGTTACAAGAGAAAATAACCAAAAGTAAATATGATTTAACACCAAGAAATGCATCGGTTATTAGGGAAAAGGAGTTGGACACAGGAGACGGAGTTTCCCAAAGTCAAGATCCCCGTAACTTAGTTCATGAAAAACTAGACAAGTGGAGCTTTGAGTTCACAATTAAGATCGAGAAAAAGAATTTCAACTTGACAAACACAAATCACTTGGATCATGCGTTAAATATGAGATTAATTTGAAAACATTGCTTTTATTCATTTTAGGGGTCCCCTTTGTTTATTAGAAACAACGTGATTTAGTTTTGTTGTTTAGGTAGTACATACGACTTAAGAAAACCAATACTTTTTGTTTACTATTATTCATGTTGTTCTTCCATTTAAATTAAAGATCGAGTGTTAGTAGATGATTTTCGGTTACAAGTTGATTTGGGATCAAATTGTAGATTTGGTAAAAATAAATGTTCAAGCAAGGTTGAAGATTAGAGGTTCATCCCAAATGCTCCTCAAATGCTCCTCCCCAAGAATTACCCACCTTTGTTTTGCTGACGACCTCATGATGTTCTGTAGAGGTGATGCTCCTTCTATCAGCATCCTGAAACGCACTCTGGACTATTTTGAATCTTACTCTGGGCTTACCATTAACCTTTCAAAATCCTCAAACTTTCTTGGAGGCCTCACTGATTCTGAGGGTGATCTTCTCGCTTCCTCTTCGGGCTTTCAAAGAGCCTTCCTTCCTTTTATCTACCTTGGTATCCCTGTTGGTAGAAAAAGATTGAATGTCTCCGAGTTTACCCCCCTTATTACGAAGATCACAAATAAAATTTCCTCTTGGAGTGCACGTCACCTAAGTTACGCTGGAAGAAAACAACTTATTGCTTCTGTCCTCATGTCACTCCACCACTACTGATGCTACACCCTTCTCATCCCTTCATCCATCATGATTAAGATTAGGAGCTTGCTGCGTTCCTTCCTTTGGGTTGGGAAGGCCTCCAGCTCGATTGCCCTTATCTCTAGGGGCACCGTCTGCCTACCTAAGTCTGACGGTGGCTTGGGTTTTAAGGAGGCTCTTTCTTGGAACAAGGCCTGCTTATCCAAACTTCTTTTCGAACTTAATGGAAATAATGCCGAGTGTAGTCTCTAGGGCGCTTGGGTATCTCACAACATCCTTAAGACCCAATCCATCTTGACCTGCAACGCCAATTTCAACAATAGTTACTCCTGGTGTCAGCTCATCAAGGTAAGGGATGAAATTCTCACGCTGATGACTGGCGATCGCTTCATCAACCTCACCTCTGGCACCAACAATAAATTCTCCACTTCTGCCGCTTACAACTCTTGTTGGACCCCGCCTCCACCCTCTCCTCCTTACCAATACAACATCATCTAGAAAGTTCCCTGCCTACCAAAGTGTTGCGTCATTGCCTGGATCGCCAGCCATAACCGCCTCCCAACTCTCTCCAAACTTCGTGATTGGAATATCGTCACCAACAACACTTGCCATACTTGCAACCTCCTCCTTGAAGACGAGACTCACCTGTTTCACCACTGCAGCTATGCGCAACTAGTTCTTAACCTCATCTCCTCCTGGCTCAGAATCCCCCATCCACTTCCTTACAGGGATAATGTTTGGTCCTGGCTATGCACCATTTCACTGAGAAAAGACGACTTGATCTCCAACGTTCGAGCCTCTACCATTCTAAGCTACATCTATTTCATATGGAAGGCTCGAAATGATCTCTTCTACAACAACAAAAGCACACACCCTACCTCTTGTGCTCACAACATCATCAACACAACCAAGGCTCACTTTTCATTCAAATGGAAGAACCGATCTAGGAACTCACAATGCTGGGCGAAGATTCTCGGCATAAACTTCTCTCCTCAATAATTCTTGCAATTGTTCCCTTTATTGCTCCCTGCTTTGC
This sequence comes from Fagopyrum esculentum, assembly GCA_033239045.1. NCBI lineage: Eukaryota > Viridiplantae > Streptophyta > Magnoliopsida > Caryophyllales > Polygonaceae > Fagopyrum > Fagopyrum esculentum. Next base: position 146,959,078 of record BSUD01000001.1, read on the forward strand.
TCACTTATGTATCTAGTCATGCCCCATGCACCGTTCACTCTACTACTCTAAGCTAGTAGCTTTGTAATTCCCCCTTGTTTTCTGGTTATATATACATAAACTTTCAAAAAAAAAAAAAGATTAGAGGTACAAGAAAATAGGCATACGACATAAATAAGAAAATAAACAAAAAGATGAGGTTGAATTTAAAAATTCGATTTACTAAAGATTAATAAAAAGATAGGGGGCATTTGATTTTTGCAAATAACCTAACAATAAAGTAGATCAAATCAAAGAACAATCAATGATTTTCAACTTGACAAACGCAAACCACTTGACAAACGCAAACCACTTGACAAGCACAAAAACAACTCTAAATTTTTAAAGACCTCATCTTTTCTTTTCTTTTTTGCAAGAGTTGAAAAAAAAAATTTCAAAGAAGACTACAATTAAAAAAAAACAAAAAGAACCCATGAACAAGAATATAAAAAAAATATAACATGAAAAAAAAAAGAAACATACACAGTAAGATGATTTTACAAAGAGACGAGTATGGAAAACAAAGCAAAGGAGATCCCGAAGAAAGAAAATAATAAATAGAAGAGTCAAAACAAAAACAAAGAAAAAGATGGGAAAAAATAAATTAAAAATTATCCCTCTAGATTTTCTTCTATCATTATAGAAGAAAACGAATTTCCCTCAAAACATAGCCCATTGTTCTATTCAAGGGATCCAAAATTGCCTTCATAGCTAATGGCGTGACCCCAAAATAGAAGATTTTTTCTAAAGTGTTGTAGGTTCAAACCTTTGAAGTCACCAACCAAGTAGTATCAAACTCACTGGGAAATACATTGTTGCTTCTAGATTGGAGTTCTGGTATGATTTCTGGTCGAGTTTCCGGTATGATTTCCGGTTGAGTTTCTGGTATGAGTTTATGATATGAGTTTCTAGATTGAGTTTGGTATGGTTTTTGGTATGACTTTGATATGGGTTTTTGATATGATTTGTTGATGTGTTTATAGTATGGTTACCGGTTGAGTTTCTAGTATGAGTTTCTGGTATGAGTTTTTGGTATGAGTCTAGTATGGTTTCTAATATGAGTTTGATATGGATTTCTGGCATGATTTGTTGATGTGTTTTTGGTGTGGTTTTTGGTATGAGTTTCTGGTATGGTTTCTGATTGAGTTTCCTGTATAAGTTTCTGATATGAGTTTCTAGTATGAGTTTTTTATATGCAAAATTTGAGTTTTTTAATCCCTAAAATAATTCCATAAAATCCAATTGTGATCAGACATTATATGTACACCATACCTTGTAAGATGAATGAATGATGGATAAGCTTGGAAGTGAATTAATTTGATGAACCAAATCTGACTGACGTCATATGAGTTTGTATACCATTATGATCTTCCTCCCTTCTCAATATTCTTCACCAGCATCCACTTTTATCCCTCTTATGGTTGTGATTACATCGCATCCGGTCACCGTTCTTCTTCGAGCTTCTCTCGTTGCATGAAGATCCCTCGAAACATCGCCTTTCAGCAGCTCGGTTCCCATAGCTAAGGGGTTAAGCTCCCAAAAGTTTTGATTAGAGTCTCAGGTTACTGTTGTTTCAATCGCCTATTGCATTTGAACTTCTTGTTGTTGGTGCATAAAACCGCGCCTTCTTTTCTAAGGTTTCCAATGGAGATCTGTTCATGACCTGGTTTCATTGCATGTTGTTTTGTAGTTTTGCTTGTTGTGGATGTGAGAGATCGTGGAATCAGCATCCATGGACATGGATTTCAATGGAGATATCACGTGTTTGGATACTGACTTGGTGCAACTATCCAAGTTGTCTCCTTTCACGATTAAATCGATTCCTTATCAGGGGCATGAGATTTCCTGGGTACCATAGAAAGTGAGAGAGGAGAACTTTGAACAATAAAAATTTAGGGGTATATTCATTAAATATGTTTATGCTATGAGTACTCTTAATAGACTAAATATGGCAAAAGGCCTAGTTAGTGAATTTGACCTTATTGTTTTTAACTTAGATGATTATAAATTTATCATTGATACTTGTTTTCCGATCTATAAGAATGATGTTTTATGGCCTAAGCTAACATGAATATTGAATAGTAGTGGACTATGCATACTAGATCTTAAAAATGAAATATACATCATATTTCATTTACGTTTGATGACCCAATTTCTGAAATTTGCAGAATATGTCCCCAAAGTGATTAATTACTAAAATTGGCACATGTTTATATTTACGAAAAATGACCCCAAACTTTTGGAAGTGCACCAAATGCCCTGAATTGAATTATTACAGAATATGGCTTAAGTTTAAAATTACAAAAAAATGTCCCAAAATTTATAATTATACTTTGTGGCCCAAGTTTTAACAAATGGAGTTAATCTTGTGTGGTTGACTTGCTTAGGTTCTTGGAGGCACGTTTGGATGAGAAGATAGTCTTTTTTTGACTTCGATACATGAGATTCTACATTGTTTGACTTGAGATTGAGTCTTCTAAACCCTTGAGTATCGTTTTATTTGGACGTTTGTTGTAGGTGTGAGATTATTGCTTGAGTTGATAGATTTATATATTGTGATAACATTATTAGGTACTTGGTTGCTAGGAGTTGTATTGGTGATTATTTGAGTTTTTCTTTTTGAGGTAAGTTATATTGACTTACTTAGTCGTCATTTTGTTTCATGTTAAATTTGTTATTGATCGATTGTGAGTAGAACTTATTTTGTGATTATATTATATCCCATATATATATTTGTATGTTTTAAATTAGATTGTGTGTTGGCTAGTACTATAGAGGTTTAGATTGTACTTGTTGATCGTGTGATTAGCCGATATTTGTGTTTGTGCTGCATTGCAATGATTGAGATAGTGACACATATAGTTATGATTTGAGATTGTAATTAATAGAGATATAGTTGGGACTGTGACAGACACATTTATGACTGAGATTGTGGTAGACTGAGTTATGATTGACATTGTGAGAGGTGTTCAGAATAAGATGATTGGTTATGTTACGTGCAAATAGTTACACCTCAAGAAGCCGGATTACAACAAATGATTATATGATATGTTGGACTAGGCTAACTAATTATGTTACACACTCACAATTAAGCCTAGAGGGTAATTGGTTATGTTACGCACTGATGGTTACCCCTCAAGTGACCCAATTATGATGGACGGGTTATATGATATACTGAACTAGGCTAATTGGTTATGTTACACACTAACCGTTAAGCCTAGATGGTAATTGATTATGTTAATCACTGACATTTACTCTTCATGAGACCATATAATGATCGATCTTTATGGAGAGAATGTTGTATATTATGGACTTAAAGGAAGTACAATGATGCGTACAAATAAATATCGACTGTTATACATGAGCAAATATAAGCATAGTAGGGAAGATGAGAGATCGATGTTGATGGATATGGATATAGATATGGATATGGATATAGCCGTTATGTTTGTTATTACTAATCTTATGTATTTGATTTCTTATTATACAATAGTATGTCTTTTTTATGATCTTGTTTCAGTTTATTTGTATTGTGTTATACTTATACCATGGTATCGCTTTTTCTTAGTATACTTGCTTAGCTTGCTTCTTCATTTGTTGATGAATTTCACTTATTGATTTATACTCCCGATTTATACACTTGTATTTTAATGTTATTATTAACAGATGTTGTGTCCCTCGCATGATGTGTACGGATTTGATCTGATTTCGGAGTTTAGACTCCATTCTTGGAACGTTAGATAATGGTTCCCCTTTTGTTGTCTTAGGAATTTGTTCATAAATTGAACTTGCCTTGGAGACTACCTTTTCGGATGATGATGTGCAACTGGACTCATGTGTGTCTTAGGTGTTTGAGAAGGTTGTTGGGTCTTGGTCTTTGGATTTTGTTGTTGGGTTTATGTCGTTCAATTTGATTCGGTCTTTGTCATATCAGTTTGCATGGTTTCAAATTAGCATTACTTCAATTGTTTTATAACAAAAGATCGGATGCTTTATTTTATATTTTGTTGTGCTATTGTTGGAAGGTTCAATAGTGAATTTGTTATCAGACTAATCTTAGTGGACCTACTATGTGGTCCAAATCTTAGTGACACCCCGGGTTTCAAATCCGAGGCAGTACAAAATAGTAGTGGACTATACATACTAGATCTTAACAATGAAATATACAACATAAACACGAAAAAGCAAAAATCGACTTAATCAAGCTAAACTATTTTGTGGCATTGTCGACTGGGCCACATTGACAGAAATCGCATGAAGGAACTCCAAAATGTTGGAATTCTAAAAATCATTTGCTTTCGAAACTTTTCATGCATGTGAGTCATGTCTAATGGGAAAAATGACACTCTTTACTAGATGGAGTAAGAAGTATTTGGTTCCTTTAGCTTAATGATGTCCGTGGTTCTATGAGTGGTACACAAACTAGAAATGACTATCGATACTTCATTACAATTATTGACGATTTTAGTAGATATGGACATATCTACTTAATGAAGCATAAATCGAAAACATTTGAAAAGGTCAAATAATTCTTAATGAAGTTGAAGCACAAACCGGTATTTCTTAAGGCATAGTTGTATTTTGATCCTTTAGTTCACCAAAGTCCGTGATATGATCCACAAAGCTACCATATTCGATCAAAAATTCAAAAGTACCTACAAACACTAGATAAAAGGCTGTATATATCTATTCTTAATATATATACCAAAATTTATGTAAAGGTGCACATTCTCATGCATAATGAATGCAAATCTGCATCTAAATGCATGTCTTAGACCGACCGATATGCATGTCAAAAGTCATCAATTGAGTGTGTGTTCCTTGATATATTATTACGTTCAATTGTATCTTTTGCTAGTTGTCGATGGAAATGTTATAGTATTCATTGTTCGTTTGTTTAATCTATGTTTTATTACGAGGCATATTGGAAGATAATATTTGTAAATATTATATGTATTTTGGTTAGACAATTTGAATTTGTATATATGCTATTTATTATTTTAGATTAATATAGATTTGATATTATTCCTATGACTTTTGTTATTCTTATAATATTCCCTTATATAGGATATATCATGATAAAATCAATATATTTATAGATTTGTTCCACAAATTTATTAGTGTTGGATCCGAAACATGTATATGTTTAGCTAGGATAGATCTTAATATATGAAACTAGACTGTAGTAGCGCATCAATAGATTCATGTAAGATAGGAATCAAGTAATCACCTGTCTCTGCTGAACTGAAGATGATGATCATGTGAAAGTCATGTATCCACTGATGCAGCATCATCAAGATTCTCATCGATCATTACAAATCTGTCGTGTGAATCTTGATGAAGCTGCATCTGTATATACTGACTGATCGATCGATGGATCTCGTGAAACCCTAGCTTTCAGTGGGAGTTGATCGAGAAGGGCATTGGAGAGAAGCTAATTTATAGAGTTGAAGTGCAGATGCAAGGAATAAAGCGAGTGTAATAAGGTAATTGGGTGGTGTTGCAAGATGAGATATTTAAATGCAGCAAAATCATTAGCCAGAGATTGCAATCTTAGAAAAATTCGTTAGAACCTATGACAAATGGGAGACAAGACAACCTCAGTAGCAGAACAAGATTCTAGATATGATTAATGATTAATCATTCGTCATTATCTTAATTACTTGGTGGCCAGTATTCTAATTAGTGGTAGACCTTTCATCGCTTTAAACTCCACTTTAGCCCTAGTTTTCTCGTTATTCAATTGGGATGGGGCTTTTAGGTTGGTTAGCCGCCGAAAGGCCCCACTTAAATGTAAGATTCCTAAATTGAGCTTTTGTGGTTTTAGACCTTTTCTTTTGGGCCTCGAATACCATATCTTATGGCCCAAGTTTAGAGTTGCATGTCCGTCCCCTATCAATATTAATATAGTTGTCAAATGTTAACCTGAAATTAAGCTGACGAACCTGAACATAAACTCTGACCCTTAAAATTTTGAAAAATGAGAATATTTATAATCGAGCCGCTTTAAACTGATTTAACCGGATATCATAAATGAGCTGAAGTAACCTGACCCGAATGATTTGATAGCTCAAAGTAACTGACTCGAAAGACTCGATAGCCCAAAATAATCCGATTCAAAATGACTCGATAATCCCGTCTATTTTAATGCCTACAAATAGGATAATTAAGTTACATTGATAGTTTTGAGTTAAATTTATAATTATTTACATGGTTCATTAAAACTTAAAAGATACAATAGATGTAATTTACCTAAAAGTAGATTAATTCTAAAATATAATAAGTTAGTCATACACCGACTATTTAAATGTATACATCATTATTTGCATGATTTATTATCATTTTTTTTGTCTATTTACAAGAAAGAAAATCCATTACTTAAATCTTAAATAATGAAAACAAATGAATAAATAAGACAATAATAAAAACAAATCCATAAATTCAATAAATCATCATAAATCATTAAAATTACATAACTCAATATTTTTTATTTATAATAAATATCATATTTTTCCTTTAAAAAAACATATCTCAATATTTTGAACCCTAAATATAATTTATCAAAATTATAAACATTGAAACTAAGAAATGATATACTTATTAATCCATCGTAGACAACTTCACTAAAACTGCTTTAAACTCTCCATACGTGAAATCTGATGAAACGAAATATTAAACTAAAATATAATATAATAAACTAAATAACAAAAATCATTATACAATTTAACTACCATATACCATCACATCCTGTCAGCCAATTACTAGTAGTGAGTAACACTTTATAACAAACAAAATAGAAATAACGTATATGGATCAAATAGATCAGTCATATTAGGTATTTGGATCAAACGGATCAATAAGATATCCAGATTTGGTTAAAGTCAATTTCAATCAAACGGATCGGGCTAAAATCATTATGGTCAAACATATTACCCAAATATTCATGGATAATTATCCGATCCAATAAAAGTCGTTTTGGGAGACCATGTTTTAGAATTTGGATCAGACGGATCAACTGAATATCCACAGATTATTATCCAATTCGCCAAAAGATGACAAATTTCATTTAAATTTTTTATAACATTTAAAATCGGGAAAAGATATATGGATCAAATGGATCGGTCAGATTAGAAATTTGGATCAACCGGGTCAATCGGATATCCATATCCAATTAAAGTCAATTTCAATCAAACAACAAATCTCGTGCATTTTGGTGAATTATTATTTCACTCCGAGCCTAAAACGGGAAATTCTTTTGAAGTTTCGTTTACTTCGGCGAAAGATCCAAAACAAAATTTAAATATAAAGAAGAATATTGATATTTAAAAAATTAATAAATCGTAGAAAAAATTTTTATAAACAGGAAGCCACAGGCCATCTTAAAACGACTTTTTTTCAAAAAAAAAAATTTTTTTTTTTTTTTGAGGGTGAGGGCTGCCCCCAAGGACCGCCCCTGATCCAAAATGACCTGACCTGAAACAACCGATTAATAATCAAGCCTTTTTTTTACTCGACCTGTTTCAACCTAAACTTGTTCTGACCCGACTCGAATCCAAGCCGTTGGTCCGTTTAACACCTCTGCCTATGAATGATGACTTCACCGCGACAATTATTGTGTTGTACAAGATATTTAGGGCATATAATATGCGCCGCATGGTGCAGGCCGTCACATGCGGGTGCTGCAGTGCTCTGCTCATATCATCTTAAGAAGAGAAGCAATACAAAAGAGCACAGTTATGTGGTTATCCATAAAATGTGTAAGAGGAAGTTTCTAAACCATACAAATATATATATTTATATAACAGAAGCAGAGTAAACTGCACTGATTTTTATAAGATATAGAGGAAAGATGAGTTTGATGCTCCCAAGGGACGGGAAGAGATGAATCTGCCTTCCGGAGCTCAGGGGGAGCCCATCAGACGAGAAGGGACATTGTTTTGGTGACCCTCAGGGTGGGTCACCCTCTCACCCACTAACTAAAAAAAATTAATTTTTTAATATATGTTTGGAAAGTGGGGATATGAGTATTAATTACAGGATTTGTTTATCTTTTTTATAGAAATTATAATTAGATAAGGATGATGGGCTTTAAATATATAGGTCTAATATAACTAATCTTATTTTATTTTATAGATTAAAAAATATTAACAAGTTTATATAGCACCCACTCATATTTGGATCAATGGATATTTTACACATTTAAGTAATTTTTAACTATTTTTTTAAAAAGTAAAATTTTATCTTTTAATAATATAATATCAATAGCCGGTTGTATACACTTTTTTTTCCAAAACTTTTTATATCCACATTAATACACCATCCAAGCCAATGAAGCCATTCTACTTTTTAAATTTTTAAATGTATTATCTTTAACATTTCTTTTCGGCAAAAGTGTATTTTGTTTGTATTTTTCTTAAATAAAAATCAAATAATTAATCTTTAAATTATCGATGCATGAATATTAATTCTTACCTTTATAAGCCTCTTTATTATATGAACTGATTTTGGAGAAAAAAAAATTTTTGTTTAAATTATTATTAAATTTTAGATAAGTTAAGAAGAAAAATACATTTGTTTGTAAATAAACTTTAAGAGAAAAAATAGGTTATAAAATAAAATAAGATTAGTTATATTAGACCTATATATTTAAAGTTAAGTTGATTTAGAAGGGACTAAGGTGCGGGTAATAAGGAACCAAAAATTAAGTATTTAATAATGTATACAAAAAGCTAAGTTGATTTAATAATATATTTAAAAATAGGTTATAAAAATACATTTGTTTAGATTATTATTAAATTATAAGTCTCTTTATTATATGAACTGATTTTTAAGTGAAATAAATAATTTCAAAAAGTTAAGTTGATTTAGAAGGGACTAAGGAACCAAAAATTAAATATTTAATAATGTATACAAAAATAAAGACTTATTTATATTTATAAGATTAGGTATTTTCAATGAATATTGCCGAACCATTTTAAGAGTAAGATATTTAAACGATAATAGAAAAGTATAATAATAAATATAATTTTATTTCCAATGTTTTATCTTTTAAAATACTTATAATAATGTATAAATATTAATAATTTATTAAAGTTCAATCCCACACAAGGTGCGGGTAATACACTAGTACCTATTAAATGAGATACCTTCTTTGTCACGTGTCAACGCCACGATGTGAGACGTCAATACCCTAGTTGCTAATCACGTAATCAAACTTAGTCGAATCGATATGAGATATCAATACCCTAGTTGCTAATCACGGAATCAACCTTACTCGAATGGATATGAGATATCAATACCCTAGTTGCTAATCATGGAATCGATATGAGATATGAACTAGGATATTGATATCTCATATCCATTCGAGTAAGGTTGATTCCATGATTAGCAATTAGGGTATTGATATCTCATATCGATTCGACTAAGTTTGATTACGTGATTAGCAACTAGGGTATTGACGTCTCATATCGTTTCGAGTAATGTTGATTCCATGATTAGCAACTTTGGTATTGATATCTCATATCGATTCAAGTAAGGTTGATTCAGTGATTAACAACTTTGGTATTGATATCTCATATCGATTCGAGTAAGGTTGATTTTGTGAAATACAACTAAGGTATTGATATCTCATATCGATTCAAATAACGTTGATTACGTGATTGACAACTAGGGTATTTACAATAAAGGTTTTTAAAATTCTAAAAAGCTATAGGTTTTTATAATTTAAAAAAAAAAACGTCTAATGCTAAAAATAAAGGTAAATAAATTCCATACATATATATATATATATATAGTTTGAAGCCCATCGTCCCTATAGTTTTTGAAACATAAGTCCAATTATGTTTTATTAAGTAAAATGAATAAAAATTAGTTTTACAAAATAGTTTACATAACAAAATTTGTTATGTGTAATTACTAAGTAAAATTTGTTTTGCTATTATTTTTTTTTAACGTTTTTGTTGTTGGTTAAATTTTTTTGTCATATTTGGATTTAAAATTAAAATTTAAACTATTGAATTAAAAAAATAGTAAGATTTGATTGATAAGAAGATTTACTATTTTCATACGAGCGAGAGATTGAAATTTTGTTTAGTTTTACTTGATTCCTAAAAAATAGTAACATTTAGAAATTTGATTATTAATAATAGTATTTATTTAGTTACTATAAAAAATAATCAAAATAATAACTTTTTAAAAATACTTTTGAGAGTTGTGTGAATTGTGGCGTTGACACGTGACAAAGAAGGTCTCTTCTTTAATAGATATTAGTGTATTACCCGTACCTTGTGCGGGATTGAGTTTTAATAAATTATTAATATTTATACATTATTATAAATATTTTAAAAGATAAAACATTGGAAAAAATTATATTTATTATTATACTTTTCTATTCTCGTTCAAATATCTTACTCGTAAAATGGTTCGGTAATATTCATTGAAGATACCTAAGCTTATAAATATAAATAAGTCTTTATTTTTGTATACTTTAGTAAATACTTAATTTTTGGATCCTTATTCCCTTCTAAATCAACTTAACTTTTTGAAATTATTTATTTCACTTAAAAATCATATATATATATATATATATATATATATATATATATATATACA
>BSUD01000001.1:146970098-146996771 GCA_033239045.1 Fagopyrum esculentum
CCCAAAATCAGTTCGTCTTATAAAAGTAAGAATTAATATTCATGCGTCGATGATTTAAATATTAATTATTTGATTTTTATTTAAGAAAAATGCAAACAAAATACACTTTTTTTGAAAATAAATGTTAAAGATAATACATTTAAAAATTTAAAAAGTAGCATGGCTTCATTGGCTTGGATGGTGTATTAATGTGAATATGAAAAGGTTTTGGAAAAAAAGTGTATACAACCGGCCATTGATATTTTGTTATTAAAAGATAAAATTTTACTTTTCAGAAAAATAGTCAAAAATTACTTAAACTTGTAAAATATCCATTGATCCAAATATGAGTGGGTGCTATAAAAACTTGTTAATATATTTTAATTTATAAAATAAGATAATATTAGTTGTATTAGACCCATATATTAAAAGCCCATTATCCCTATCTAACTATAATTTCTATAAAAAAGATAAATAACTCTTGTAATTAATACTCATGACTCCCACTTTCCAAACATATATTAAAAAATTGATTTTTTTAGTCAGTGGGTGAGAGGGTGACCCACCCTGAGGGTCACCAAAACAATGTCCGACGAGAAGTTACGTGGATGCATCTCGCGCTTTACCGGAACTCGCTCACCGACACAAATCCTGAACGACCGTTTGTCCCAGATGGCGGCGCTGACTCAACTAATTTATTAGTCCTTGGCTCCTGCCACGTGGCTCCACTCCCATCGTGTTTGGGTTTCGCTAGCTACCACCTCTGCTCCATCGATATTATCAGTTTCTTAGGATTCTTTCTCAGCTTTGTCTTACGGAGTGAGGTTTCGTTTAAAACGGACCATGTTACTAGGTTGAAGATAACTTTTGAGTGGTATTAGGTTCACGGCAATGAAATGTACAAACGCGCTGTACGTTTGCCGTTTGGAATTTGTAGTGGTCACGGTTATGGGTTTTGAAACCGTAAAAAAGAAAAGAAAAAAAATTAACAACTGTTCGGGTCTGGATCTCGTGACAGTGTCAGTTTCTTTTTTATTTGGGGTTAGAATTTACAAAGAAAATCATTACAGATTCGGGACCTGTAACCGTGACGACTACGGGTTCCGGGTCTGTGATGATTTTCTTCAAATTTTTGGGTTAGAATTCACAAAGAAAATCATCACGGTTACGGGTTCCGGAACCGTGAAAATTTTGTCACGGATTCGAAAAAACCCGTATTTGTGACGATTACGATTTCCAGATTCGTTGTGCGTTTGTGAATTTCATCACAGTGCGTTTACGACTTCCGTAACTTTTTGTATGTTATTTGTGTGAACCCTAAACTTCTAAAAGTTATTTAAAATTGAAACCGTAGGTTACTCATGTAAAATAAGTTGTATTTTTGTAGCATTTTAAAAAAATGCATGACTCTGACTAATATATATAGAATTAATATTATTAAACCAAATACTTATATATACAATTTACTCTGAATATTTACGATTATGAATGTTAAAATTCTATTACAAACGAATATTTATATTATTGTAAACAAAAGTGTAAATACTCATTTTAACTAACATAAATATTAGCTATACTAATAAAAATAACAGGCAACTATTATATTGGGTGCAAATTTATGAGAACAATCTCAATCTGGATATTGTTTTTATAGTGGCGTACAACGTAACAACAATCTTAATCTGGACGATGAATTCAAACAAAAACCATGATTAAAAGTTATCTTCCTGTTCCCAAACAAAGCTGGGATCACTATCCTCGTCACAAGCAAAAGAAATATAAAAATGAGGTAATAATTAAATGCCGATATCGAACCTAAGGAATGTGAAAGGAATCAAAGACGGAGAAGTGGGGCAAAAGCTTCTTCTAGTCACATTCATATGACCCATCGTCCCATCTTGTAGCTACTATAACCACTGCAAATTATAAATTATTATGTTTAGTTGGATCTTTCAGCATTTTAAACTAATAGTAAAACATATCATAAGAATGGGATATAAAGTTAAAGAGGGTATTACACACAGGGCGATGGATTTCGTAAACGCACGACGGTTACGGAATTCGTGACCGCCACGGTCACGGATTCCGTAACCGTAAAAAAAAAAGGCTGAATTTACAATGTAGGCCTTTTACAATGTAGAGTTTGGATTTTGGGACTCTCATAATTTCATTTAGAAAATGGGCTCTTATTATAGAAAAAATCAGAAAAGTAAGGAACATAGATATCTAGACTGATTTGATGGGTGACATGTAGAAAAAATCAGAAAATAGACCAATCAATTCAGCCAGCCCATCTTCTTTCCTCCATTGTCCCTTCTTCTTCCCTCCTTTCAAACGTAAATTTATATGTGGGTATCCATATGCAGCTCTTTTCTTCTTCCCATTGAAACGTAGGAATCTGGACTGCTTGTTGAGCTTCTATTTATGGGTAAGCAGTGTTTGTTCCTATTTTTGGGTAATCTCAAACTTCCTGGGTAATGTATGTGTGGGTAATCTGAAACTTCATCTTTTGTTTTTGTGAATCTAAAACACTGAAACTTCTTGTTCTATTTGTGGGTAAACAGTGCTTGTTTACATTTTCTATTTGTGGATAAGCAGTGTTTGTTTGTATCCATGGATAATCTCCAACTTGTCATCTTCCTGGGTAATGTATTTCGGGGTAAGTTGAAAGCCTGAAACTTCTCATCTTCCTGGGTAATGTATTTCGGTGTAATCTAAACCAGTCAAACTTTCTGGGTAATGTCAAACTTCTTGGGTAATCTATTTCTGGGTAATCTTAAAATTCCTGGGTAATGTATTTCTGGATAATCTGAAACTTCTCATCTTCTTGGGTAATGTCAAACTTCTTGGGTATCCATATACTCCACCACTAATATACACATATCTATATAATCTAAATAACTGAACTTGGGTAAACATACAATTGGGTAAGCACATATCCATATACTCCAACACTAATATACACATATCCATATCCATATAATCTAAATAATTGGAATTGGGTAAGCATTTTTTGGGTAAGCACGTATCATATACTCCAACAGATATTCATATAATCTAAATAAGTGAACATTATCATACCCAAAAAGTAACTATGTATGCATACAATTGGGTAACCCTAGTATCAGCGGAAACCCTACCTTCATCCGCCATCGAAGTCTCGCCGGCCATCCTACGCTCCTCTACTTCAATAACAGCCTGCGTAAACCCTAGACTGTAAGAGGGCGCCGGAATCTAAGCAGAAAGGAAGGGAGATCCGCCATTAAAACAAATACAGCTATTATTTTTTTTGACAGCCCATCCATCCATCCATCTTTTCTTGGGAGGTCCACAAATACAGCTATTAATTTTTTTGCAGGCCTAAATTATACTAGGAGTCCACTTTGCAAAAGTAAAATTTTAGGAGCCCTATTTCCCTCATTTAGTAAAAAAAAATAATATTTTTTTTTCCTGACATCACGGTTACGGGTTCCGTAACTGCGATGATGTCAAAAAAAATTTTGGTTAGAATTCACATAGAAAATTATCACAGATCCGGAACCCATAATCGTGACGGTTACGGGTTCCGTAACCGTGATAATTTTCTCCACTTTTTAAAAAAAATTTTGGTTAAAATTCATAAAGAAAATCATCACGGTTACGGAACCCGTAACCGTGAAAAATCTGTCACGGATTCGAAACCTGTAACCGTGAAAAATTTGTCACGGATTCGAAACCCGTGACAGATTTTTCAGAAACTTAATATTCGTAGTTAAAATCATCATCAAATTCAATGACTTGGATATTAAAAAAAAGAAGAAGAAGATGGTTATAGTATAGATAAGCTGTTTAGAGAAAATTGACTTTTTATAAGGTTTAATTGGTAAATTAGGCCGTAGTCTTTTTAAACCTATTTAAATACTTAATTACCTTTTATGTAAATATTTGTGATTTTTATGTAAGAAAAAAGAACTAAATAATAATATTTTATTCCTAAAAATTTATACTTTTAATTAAATCTATAAATATTTAATTTTATAATCTTTACGTGAATGAAAAAAAGGAGCAAAATAATAATTTATTTTTCTAAATAAATTTATCTAATTTTTTTTTGTTTTTTATGTAGATGTGTTATTAAATAAAATTCACAACTTTGTGTTGCTTTTAACAATTTATGTGTATTCAACAATTTGAGTTTAAATAGTTTGGATTTTTTTTTTAATTTGTGTTGTCAAGTTTTGTTTTATGAACATATTATCATGTATGTGTAATTTCAAATGTATTGTAAAGTTGTGAGTTATTAGTTTGTGTAGATTATGTATGTAAAAAGAGAAGTACATAAATTGTATAGACAAAAACTTATACAAATTAACACAATAAAAAAAAAAGAAACAATTTGACTTACTAGGCTTTTTATAGTTTTGTGTTCAGTAAATGTACCCCTTGAGAGAAAAGTGTGTAAAGTTTGAAAATAAATACAAAATGTTGGGGTATATCTACTTAATTGAAACATTAAAAAGCCTAGTTACTACTCTACTTTTTCAAAAAAGTCTAGTTACCAAAATTGCCCTAAAAAAAACACATGCTAACACGATCAATAAGTCTAGACAGAACCTTGTTTTTCATTTTTAAAAGTTGTTAGAGAATTAATAAGGGTATAATTAGATTTATAGAAATAAAAGTAATTTAACACTAAAATTTTTAGCCTATATAATACAATATCAAAATATTTAAGCACACTCCACCAATTTACCCAAATGCTTATCGCGAAAAAACTATACTTTCACAAAATTTATTTTATATGTTTTATTTATGGATTAGTGTGTTAGAAAGTATTTTTGGAAATGAATAATAGTATACTACCACTTTATTTCGTAATTAATTAATACCATAAAACCATTGCCATCTTTCATCAAAATATAATAATGTCATTTTATGTATAATATATTTACCTTCATTATTCATTGGATGTTTGAAATGTATTTTCGTTTATCGTTTCATAAATTTTAGTTGATGATTATAACAATTCATATTTTAAATCCTTTTAGTTTATTATTTTTTCACTAATAGTTTGTTTTGGACTAATTGCTTATTTATTATCCAACAACTCATATTTACAAATGTTTAGTTTTAAATCCTTATGAGAAATATATGTTTGCCTAATTAAATAGTTCTTTTTTTTTATTATGAATCTAATACCTTAGATTTGTGTCAGTATTAATCATGAAAAGTTTTAGAATCACTTTTTTAGTTTAAAGTAGTTAGAGTAAAATTATATTTATTTAATATCTTATAAAAAAAATAAAAAAAGAAAAGGAAATACACTTTTTATTGAAAATAAGAAAACTTTCATCCTATAAATTATCTTTATATACTAACAATGACAGTTAAATAGACTAAATTCGTTTTCATTCCGTTTTTGGAGTTAAAACCAAATACCCGTACAAGTAATTCGAATTGCTTAACCTCTTTGGTAAAACTATCTATTTATAGATGTATATAATGCTATATTCATAACCAAGTAAATTTATTATGAGAAGATTAAGTTACTCACGCATATTTTATTTCTACAATACTAACGAGGTTCCAATATTATTAAAAAAAAAAAGATAATTAGGAGGGTTAATAGGATCTTAATAAAGCAATTAAGAGAGCAGTTAAGAATAATTAATAAAAAGAAGATTGTGGCAATTTTAAAATTCTTCTATCTCCTCTTAATAATTATTAATATATTAGATGGACTAAAAAAACCTGTTAATCTCTTTCGATCTAGTATTTTTTTTGTTCCGCTTTTTATTCCCACCTTTCCCTTGATCTACCCTCACATTCTCTCTCTTCTCCTTCGTTTTATCTCTCCCGCCTGCCTTCCAAAACATAAGCCTAGCCTGCTTGTTTTCTTCTTCCCTTCTCTATGGATCACCTTCCATTATCGTCGTCCCTTGTCCCAGCCACACGCCGCCAGGAGCCGTCACCGTTGCGCCTAGGTCACAGTCGTTGTCCGTCGCAGTGGTTCTCGGGGCGTTCGTCACCTGGTGTCGCCGGCTTCTGTCATTTTAGCCACCACTCCCGATGGTCGTTGTTGTCGCACCGCCAGGGAAGTCGGCCACCAGTCTCGATTGCGTTTGGCGCAAGGAGCCGCCGCTAGGGTCTGTCGCGAGGTGGTTCAGTTCCACCGCCTGTTTCGGTCTTCCGTCCTCAAACGACCTTCTCCTTTCCCTCTGCATATATGTTCTGGTTCTTGGGTGAGTTTTTGGAACTGTTGATTTCTGCTTAATGGTTGTGAGGACGTAAATGGCTGCGTAAAGGGCTTGTACTTGTGTAACCAAACCATGTGTAAATGACGGACTTGTGTAACCAAACCTTGTGTAAATGACGAACTTGTGCAACCAAACCATGTGTAAATGACGGACTTGTGTAACAAACCTTGTGTAAATGGCGGACTTGTGTAACCAAACGCTGTGTAAATGACAAACTTGTGTAACCAAACCTTGTGTAAATGATAGACTTGTGTACATGACATAAACAAACGAAACTTGTGTAACTGAAAAATGACCGAATGTGTTAACTACATAAATTGACATACACAAATGAAATTATTTATGAAAATTGTGTAATTGAAATTATGTATTAACATTGTTCGATTGAAATTGTGTATTAATAATGTGTATCATCAAAAGAATACACAAAGTTTAATTAATATAGCTGGTATAACGGTGGGAGGGAGGGCCTGTCATTCAGAGTTCGAATCCTAAATTTGACATAGGGGTCCTATTGATGCTCATGGATACAAAACCTACCTACACACTCATGCTTAAGGTTTGGTGTGAGACTATATGCACTAGATTGAAATGTACTTTATGGTGGAATGAGTGTGTGCTTAAAAAGTTTTGGGATCAACTCTTCAATCCCAATATACATGTTAACGGTTTACATCTTGAAAATAAGTGATAATGAGATTAGTTCTATACTTATATGCTATATTTAAAACTTTTAAATTTTTTACGTTTAATACAATCGTACACAATAACATTTCTTTCAATTGTGACTTCCTCACCCACCGAATCTTAATGCATGTAAGACCCCAATTTCTGTCTTCACCGCCCCCGTGGTGACAATGAGTCGCCCCTACGGCTGGGCAATCTGCCCCTACGGATTCACCGCAGATCGTGCCCGATTTGTTTTCGTTCGTTTTATCTTCTTTTCATAGATAGAATATCCGATCTTCTATCTTATGGGCCGACTTCCTTATCTTCTTCCTAACCCTAGAACGTCCTTCCTTCTATCTTTCTAGCCCTTTCCTATATATTCCCGTCTTTTATTCTTTTTTCCATTTCTTGCTTACGCTTTCTTCAACCCTCGAGTGCTACAACCTTGCTTCCTGTGATCTTGCTGAACGTGTAAGTTCTTATTCCCTTGTTCTTCATCACATTCAGATGTACACTTCCCCCGCGGCTGCACATCTCCGCCCCGCGGCAAGCCGGCCCTGCGCCTTGCTCTACCACCCCTGCGGTTTCTTCTGCACTAACTCCCGTTTTTGTGAGTTGCTTCCTTCCTTGTTCCTTTCCTTGATTCTTATGGATGTTCTTTGCCCTCTGAGTGTTCTGTAAGACTAAGGTTGAGACCTTACCTTGTGGATATCTCTTAGAGATCATTGAGACTAGAAGTTATAGACTTCTAGCAACCGTTTCTTTCCTGATTTATGATGCCTTGTGTGAACAGGCTTCCCTTGCTCCTTTCCTGAGGGAAACTGAGTTGTTCTCTGATCGTTGAGTTACCTTCGAGTGAGTTAAGTCTCTTGGACTTACTTAGCTTCATTCTGTATATTGGTTTGAGTGTATTGGCTTGTTTGCGTTGTTATTATTGTTATATGGATAACCGGACTAGGATTGACCTTTATAACCGTAATTGGCCCAAGTGTATGATAACCTGGCGGTGACCACTTGTCTAGTTCTACAGGAGACTAGAATGTGCTCTTGCAACCCAGGCCCGCAGGTAACGGATAAATTGATCTATTCCTGTTGGTAGACGGAAGCGGAGGCGAGTTTTGGGAGATTCTCGTGTGACAAAAGAAGTTGAATTAGTAATGGATAACTTAACGAAAGATATTAACCGGTTGAGTGTGAGCATGCTATATGTTTACTTTACCTTACGTGTGTTTTGTGCACTTACGTTCTTTCTGATATCTAGAATGTTAGCTAACGATTTATACCGATGTTGTAGATGCCTTGCAGGATATAGGTACTGCTGAGTGATCCGGATGGTGTGGTCAGCCGGGGTTCCCGTACATTATAGGACGAGATCGGATTTATGTTTATTTTGTTGCTTTCCCTTTTGTTTTGAACTCAGTTGCGAGTCTTTTACGCTTCCCTTTGTTTAAACCTTTGGTTTTATATTGAGTTTAATTTGATTTTCATTTGTTTGTGCCTTATTGTAAGATCCGTTGTGTTGTTACTACTCTGAGGGTCGGGACCCATTGTGAGGTCCTAACCCGTAACGCTTCTAGGGCTGTTATACAAGCCGAACGAGCCGAGCCCGAGCCGAGCCTGAAAATTGGACCGAGCCTAAATTCGTGTTCAGGCTCGGCTCGTGAGCTCGTTCGGCTCGGCTTGTTAGGGCTCGTTCGGCTCGTTTGGGCTCGTTTGGGCTCGTTTGGGCTCGTTTGGGCTCGTTCGGGCTCGTTCGGGCTCGTTCGGCTCGTTAACCTGTTTCTTTTTTAAATTAAAACATGTGGCTAATTTTACATAAAAAATTCACATAAACTACAATCTTACAAATGCCAAAACAATAGAATATTTAAACCAACAAAGTTCAATAGTTTAAATCCGAACAAACTAACAAGTAACATCCCGATAGCAAATTAAAACACAAATGCAAAGTATCCAAAGTATGTTACACAACCATAAACCAAGTTCACATCAAAAACATACAACCCAACAACACATCTTGGACCGTATGGCAAAACGTGGTATCCTCACTTGCTCACCTACAACAAGAAAAACATCAATTTTTAGAAGCCACGTCCTTACAATATCAAATAACATTATTCTAAATTAAGTTAGAGCAACATCACACTTCAAATTCAGCTCAAAACCAATTTGATGCACAAAGAATTCCTTCAATTATATCATCACCCAAGGAACATCGATCATCACTAATAACTCTACGCCCGGCACTAAAAGCCGACTCAAAAGGTACCGTAGTTACCGGAATTGAGAGAATATCTCGGGCCATCTTAGATAACGTTGGAAACTTCAAAACATTTGATTTCCACCAAACCAAAACATCAAACTCTTTACCTCCACCCAATAACACACCTTCTTCAAGATAGATGTCCAACTCCTTTCTTGATGGCATATTTTCACATCTTGTTTTGATCCAATCTTCAAATTCATCCACATCTTCATCCACATGGACCACATCATCCGTGCACCTTCCAACTAAGCTTGTTTTTCCGGCATTACTCGAACCACACCCACAACTTGCATCCTTGGTGATGTAGTTCTCATATAAACGATGCATCTCACTAATAATATCCTTAAGTTTCTCTTCCACTTCATCTTCTTCATATATCTTTCCATAAACAAATCTAATCTTGTGGGTTTTGTTTCGGGGATCTAAAATAGCCGCTATAATCATAAAAAGATTGCACTCCTTCCAATATTTGTCAAATTTGGATTTCATACTATCCACCATAGCCTTCATAAAATCTCTTGGGTCATTCTCCATATCATCTAAAATTTTCCTAATCTTCCAAATTTCAGAAAAATATAGATTTGCAGTTGTATATTGACGACCTGAGAAGATGTTTGTTACCTTATCAAAAGTAGACAAGAACTTGCACACATCTTTAGCTCTTTCCCAATCCTCATCAGATGGTAATGTAGAATATGCCGGATCTCTATTTGCAAACCTAGCAAAAGCGTCTTTGAAGATGAGAGCCCTTTCCAACATATGAAATGTCGAGTTCCACCGGGTGATGCAATCAAGAATTAACTTCTTATTGGAAGGCAAAGACATGTTCTTCACAACTTCATTCCACTTGTGAAGGCGTGATGGACTCAAAAGAATAAACTTCACACTCTCACGAACATTCTCAATGACGGACTTTAGAGGAATCAATCCATCTTGCACTAAGAGATTCAAGATGTGTGCACAACACCTTATGTGGAAAATCTTCCCACCAAAAAACAATGCATCTCTAATCTGAAAATGTTCTTTCAAAGACTGAATAGCTGCATCATTTGAAGAAGCATTGTCGAAGGTAACAGTAGAAATCTTGTTCTCTATTCCCCATTCAGTCAAACATTCATACATCTTGTCTGCTATTACAATGCCGGTGTGAGGTGGAGACAAGAGACAAAAGTTTAGAATGCGGTTCTGTAAATTACAATCTGTGTCTACAAAGTGACCGGTGATACACATATAACCTTTAGTCTGGTTAGAAGTCCACAAATCAGAAGTCAAGCTAACTTTTCCAACTTTTGCAAACATTTTCTTCATCTTAGCCTTTTCTTCCGCATACAACTTCATTGCACGATCTCGAATAGCAAGGCGGCCAAAAGGTTCAAACTTCGGGTTAAGCATCTTACTATAACCTCTAAAGAACTTGTGTTCAACCATCATGAATGGGTACTCATGTACCATGATCATCTTCGCCGTCATATCCTTGATTGCTTCTTTATCATACTTGTAAGGTGCTAGTGCTCCAGTTCCACCGGCATCAAAACTAAGCAATGCTTGCACTGGACCGACTCCTTTACCAGAGATCTTACTCTTACGAATAGCACATATAGCAATGTGTCTCTTATAGTGTGTTGTTGGTCCTCCTATTCTATAAGACATCCGAATCCCACAATGGTTGCATTTCACACATGTGACACCATTCTCTACAACTTCACTCACATCATTCCAAACATTGGAAGTTTTTCGCCGCTTGGAAGGATTTTCAGTCACTTGAGATGGAGCCTCATCAACTTCCTCATCAACATCAACTTCCTCATCAACATTCGTAAACTGGTCCGTTTCTGAAGCCGACATAATCTAAAAAAGTATAAATTAAAAAAATCAGCATAGTAAAAAGAATAGAAATAAGCAATTTAGCACATATCATTCATGAAAGTGCGGTAGCAACAACCCATAAAATCAATAGAAAGTAAATGAGTTATAGTAGACAATAAATGAGTTACAGACAAATAAACACAGCAGCCCATTAAAATCAATAAATCATACACATACAAAAAGTAGACAATACTACATTAGACAAGCAATCACAAAACCAACAACAAGTAGACTAGAGTTATATCTCCATGAACACAAGCAAAGTAGACAGTAATTAGTAAATGAGTTACAGTAGACACTAAATCAGTGTTCAAAAGAGATTTACGCAACAACAAATCAATCAATATACAAAGAGTGCATACTGTAGAGGGCTGTGATATCAATAAATAAAAGAATTAATTAGAGAAATTGGACCCCTTGAAATTCTCTTTTGCAAACTAGGTCTCTATACAAAAGGAAGAAAAAATAGGTATGAAAACTAAAAAAATAGGGGTAATAATTTCTCTAATTGAAATGATGGTGATTAGATGTTTACTTTTGATTTAAGTATCTTTTTTACATGGATTGGTTTTGTAGATTATTTCTTGGGTATGGTTTTGGGTATGATTGTGAAAATAGAGGCAATATATTTTTTGACAAATTTATTTTTGGGTATGATTATGACATTATTTGGGTAAACGGGTTTTTGGGTATGCTTTTATATGTGTATTGGCTTTGTAGTATATTTCTTATTATTAAGTATATTTTTAAAGTGATATCGTGGGTATGTTTTATGGTTACCCAAACTGTGTTATAATAATCAAATTCAAGCGAATTTTTGGGTAATGATCAAATGTCATTTGATATTGATGTTTGTGTATAATATCGAGTTTTGAAAATTTTGGGTATGACAAATTTAAATTGGGTATGGTTTTTGTATTAAGTGATATTTAAATTGGGTATAAATATAATATATTATCCAATTTATGGATATGATTTTATTTTGATATTTAATTTTTTGGGTATGTTGTTTTCGAGTATGTTTATGTACTTTGACAAATTTATTTTTGGGTATGATTGTGACATTATTTGGGTAAGCGGATTTTTGGGTAATAGGTGATAAAGTAAGAATGTTGGAAATTCCTTTTTCTGATTGATGTGACATGTGAGATAGTACAACCTGTCACATCCGATGGGTTGTCAAACTTTGCCCTCTTTTGTACTCTATTTCTTTTATTCTATTTTATAGGGGGTCAAAATATCAATCACAAATAGTATGAGTCTTCTTTCTCAATTGATTTGCTTAAAAGACTAGTTTGCCAATTTTGCCTAAATAAAATCCAAAATGAGCTCAAAATAAACAAAGTATTCGATCACAAAAGAGATTTACACAACAACTGGTCAGTCAATTAAAAACCTCAACCAATCAACAAAATCCACAATCACAAAACCAACAGAAGATGATGTGAATCAACAAAAGTCAGTAAGTCACACAAGAGAACTGAAAGTGTAAATGAAACATCAATCAAGAAAGAGGTGAGGAGATACTCAAAAATTACACTACCAAAGGTCCAAAGCAAGCTAGTCGGGAGAGTGCAGAGGGTTGGTGAATAAGTTGGAGCCTGGAGGTAGCCGGAGAAGCGACCCACTGGACCAATTAGCCGGAGAAGCGAACCACTGAACCAATTAGCCGGAGAAGCAAACCACTGAACCAATTAGCCGGACAAATGAAGGAGAAGACTGAGAAGAAATAATGAGTTGGCGCTGATTCCGCTGAAGAGAAGCAAGCTAGTCGGCTGTCGGACCGCCTCACTGCCGGAACACTGAAGGAGAAGAGTTGAAAAGTTTGATAACTTTGATTAGTGAAATAGAAGACTGAGAAGAGAAGCAAACCAGACATAGGGCTTCGACTTACGAGTCTCGCCGCCGAACAGATGCGAAGGAGTGTCGCCGCCGAACAGATGCGAAGGAGTGTTGCCGCCGAAGGAGGGTCGCCGTCGAGTAGCCGGAGCCAGAGGAAGATGGTTGAAGGTGGTTCACTGGTTTGCCAATCGCTATTCGCTGTTGTTGATAGTCGAGAGAAGAAAGGAATGCGGCGGCCCTTGCCTTGCCCTTCTCACTTCAGTTTTCTTCAAAAAATCAAAAACCCTAGGAATTTTTTTTTTAACGAGCGGCTCGTTAAGGGCTCGGGCTCGTGACGAGCCTAGTAATAAGCTCGGGTTCGGCTTGTTAGACTACACGAACGATCACGAGCCGAGCTTTTAGCGAGCCGAGCCCGAGACGAGCCCGAGCGGCTTGTCTCATGTAACAGCCCTAAACGCTTCGAGTTCTCAAAACTTGGGATGTTACAGCACTGACCCAAGTGACGCTCTTGAATTGACCCGAACGGCCACCACATGCTCTCTTGAAATTGAGATCTCCAAAAAGACTCACCAAGAAACACTCATTTGACATACACGACCACCGCATGCTCACTCTTAGAAATTGGAGTCTATATTTGAAATCAGCCCACAAAACAACTTTGATACTAATTTGTTGGTGAAATGTGAATAAAAAAATTTTCAAAGAATAATAACACAAATTTATAATGTTTCACCAATTTATTACGTCCGCTTAAAAACTTTATTAAGAGATTCATATATCGATGAACAAATACGATATAAAACAACAAAACCTTAAAAATAATGTTTAGCTTTCGAGTATCAAAGTAAATCGAATAATAAAATTTCAAATGCTAGATGATCCAATAAAGTGATATCATCGAAGGCATATCAACATGCTCAATTACTATACTAAACAATTATGAAGCACTGGCTGTGCAGTTCGCGGTCCTTTCCGCGACCCCTTTCTTCGGTGGGAATGTGATCATTGAGACTGATGCTTCCTCAGTCTGGCGCATTCTATCTCAGGGCTCATCTTCAACTGACTATACCTATGTATCGTTAGTATGTAACCATGTCCTTTCCTTGCTTCAAAACTCGTCACGTTGTTCTTTTACACTTGTTAGACGTTCGGCAAATGTAGTTGCCCATCATGCTGCTAGGCTCTTAGATATTGGAGCTCCGTCTCATGTATGGTTTAATCAGTTCCCTCAAGTCATCATTGATCTGGCGGGTATTGATCTCTTATAATAAAATTGCCCCGTTTCCTCTCAAAAAAAAATAGACACATCTAATTGTTTAGTATAGTGGACTCAAATTTGTGAAAAGTCCATTATAAAAGGAGATTGTCATGGATAACTAAAAATCACACAATAAATATGAGAGTCAATGACTTAATCTTAATTTATAACTGGGTTGAATATTTTTATCATCAATTATTTTTAAAACAAAATTATAATTAGGTTAGGAACTGATCTTTGTATTTTGAACCCAAGAAAATTTGTCTCCGATATTTTATTTACTCAATGAATATTTTATATTGCTAAATCTTAGGAATGATGTCAAAATATATAGGGATAAGTGTTGAGATGTTAGGAAGTAGTTGTTTGTGTAAGTTTTCGATGGAGATAAGGTAGGTGATTACTTATCTTATTGTCACTTGTTTTTTGGGTAAAATTTATTCGACTTATGTGTTGGGTGTATATGTGCTCGTATGCATACGATTCCTTTCTACCGCCCATCAATGTTGGATTTTGACAAGTTCACTGTTCATCAGAGTAAATTCTAAAAAATTTAATGAAATAGTTATAACGGTTTGTTCATGAAAATTTAATGGGTAAACCTACCCTCTTATCCATGTTTTCTAACGGCCTATCTTTGAAAGTATGACGATCGAGTAGGATGACATATTATCGCTACACTTCCCTAAGATGCTTCCATGAGAATCACTCACCATCACAAGTGTAATCAATATAGGACGAAGTAAAGCAGCATTTGTCTAAGGTCCTCAATCATTTCACAAGCAATCCTTAAATCGCACATGAATACTAGAAATTCCTTAAATATATATGAACATCAAAATATGACAAGTATTTATATCCACAAAACGAGTCTTCTCCTTACTATGAAGCTTATTCTCAACATTAATTTTAGACACAATCAAATCATATATCATCTTAATTATAAGATTTTGATTGTTAGCTTCTTCAACCTTCTCTCTACCATTTTTTCTTCTCGTAATACTTGACTACTTCTATGAGAGTCATAGGTTAAAGCATAAAATTCTTCTCTTAAACAGCGAAACAATATCTATTAAATATCCCTTTGGGATCAACATCTCTATCATATTTTCATGGGAGGTCAAACAAAATATGACAAGAATGCATGATGCAGTGTCACATAAGATAATATCCTCGTAAGCACCAAGTTTCAAATACATCTTAACTTGTTTATCCACCTTTAGTTCTCCACAATCATTCATTCATCCTACCTTATAAGGCCTGGGTGTTGAATAGTAGTAACTTGCAACTTTTACACCATTTCAATACTAGCTAAACTATTACAACTCCCACTAACTATCAATGTTAATGTTACATATCTTTAATTTGACTAGGTATTTAGTTGAAGATGAGCTTTTGGTGTCGAAGACCGTGACAATCTACAACTATCCCTATATCATCTTCTGATTGATTGCATCTCTAGAAACAAAAAACCGAATGATAAAAAAAATATTTAGACCATATACATACTCTTGTCCATGAAAAGTTTTGAAATTATCCCTTGTAGTTTAAAGTAGTTAGAGTACAATTTGATTAACTCTGATACCTTATAGAAAACAAAATGAGAAAAAGGAAACACATTTAATATTAAAATTGGGAAAGTATTCACCCTATAAATTATCTTTATGAATGAACAATGATTGCTGAGTGAACCGAATTCTTTTTCATTTTGTTTCCGGAGTTAAAACAAAACACCCTGACAGTAATTCAAATTTTTGGATCTCTTTAGTAAAACTGTCTATTTGAGGATAAAGCTAATGCTTTGTTGATAAACCACGTAAATTTATGGGTTATATGATTTTATATTTCTCGAACTTATTTTAACAAAATGTTATCATATTAAGGTTTGGCATGGGACCAAATGCACCAGATTGAGATGGACTTTACAGTGGAATGAGTGTGCGCTTCATAAGTTACACGGAGATTCACTTTGGACTCAGCTTTTCGAGGTCAACACACAAGTCCCACATTTATATCTTATAAACAATCGGTAATGAGAGTACGTAGTCCTATACTTGTATGCTAGACTTAGAATTTTCTGAATTTTTATGTGAGGCACATTCGTAACTAACAATATCGTCTCAATTGTGACTTCCTCACCAAACCAAATTCCAATGCACCAACCCAAGGGACACCCTTGACCTACATTGGCCACCACATGCCCTTTTGAAATCGAGATTCCAAAGCAACGGACTCATCAATAAATGCTCATTTGACATCCACAACCATCGCGTGCTCACTCTTGGAATTTTGGTCACCATGCAACGGGCAAAAGCTAATCCATCAGATGCTATTATGGAGTCAATCGTGAACTCTATGTGCAACCAGTTCACCAAACATTTGACTTTGATACATGTTTGGTGTGTGAAATATGAGGAAAAAAAATATATTTAAAAAAAACAAATTTATAGTAGTTCACCAAATATATATTACGTACGCCTATTTAGAGATTTTATTAACGATATTTGGATACCAATATAAAATATATGATATATAAAATAAAATCCTAAAAATAATATTTAGGATTCATAAATCAAATAATAAAAGGTTCAAAGTAAATCAAACAACAAATATCATTAGATGATCTAAAAAGTGATACCATAGATAGCATATCAACATGCTAAATTACTTTCCTATCCACTTTTCATTTTTTTTAAAAAAAAAACATGCTTAATTAAAAAAGGCATGTCTCATCTATATATACCTTTATTAAAATAAGCTACGTTGATGTTGACGTAACAGTGTCACACTTTTTCTCAAAATAAATCTTTTACTAAATAACTAATTAAGCAAAAAAAATTTTACTAAATCTATAATCTAATTATAATTGTGGCGCTTTTCTTTTTACGTAACTAATTTAAAACTTCTATACTCTGTTTCTTAAGGGTTTATCGTGGAAATCTTCTTTGATTTGATCTGATCTGATCTAATTACGTTATATCAAAATCGTTCTCTATAGATTTTCTCGGAATAAGATTTTTACCAAATAAATAATAATGCAACTAAGTATTTTTACTAAATCTAAATCCATATACCTTAACAAAAATAGATAACGTTGATGCTGACGTGGCGGCCTCATGTTTTTTCTCGTGATAAAATACTTTACTAAATAACTTGTTAAACCAATAAATCTTGTTTACTAAGTCTAAAATCTAAATTATAATTGTGGCATTTTTTTAACATAATTAATTTCAAAACTTCTTCTATACTCTTGTTATTAAGGGTTTATCGTGAAAATCTTCTTTGAACTGATATAATCTAATTACATTGTATCAAAATCGTTCTCTATAGATTTTCTCATAATATGTTTTTTACAAAATAACTAATTAAGTCACCATATGTTACTAAATCTAAATCTAAATATCTTTACTATAATAGGTAACGTTGTTGCTGATGTGACGGCCTCACATTTTTTCTCCGAATATATTTATACTAAATAACTAGTTAAGTCAAGAAATCTTTTTTACTAAATCTAAAATTAAATTATAATTGTGTAATTAATTTCAAAACTTCTCCTATACTCTTTTTCTTAAGGGTTTATCATGGAAATATTATTTAATTTGATCTGATTTAATTATGTTATATCAAAACCCTTTTCTATAGATTATCTTGAATATTATTTTTTACTAAATAACTAATAAAATTCTTTTTCTATAGATTTTCTCGGAATAATATTTTAATAAATAATTAAATAATCCACCAAACATTTTTTTACTAAATCTAAATATATATAGATACTCTTACTAAAATATGCGACGTTGATGCTGACGTAGAGGCCTCACGTATGTTCTCACATAAATATTTTACTAAATAACTAGTTAAGCCAATAACTCACTAAATCTAAAATCTAAATTATAGTTGTGGCATTTTTATTTTTACGTAACTAATTTCAAAACTTCTTATATACTCTTTTTCTTACGGTTTTATCGTGGAAATCTTATTTAGCTTATTCTAATCTAATTACGTTTTATCAAAATCGTTCTCTATAGATTTTATCGGAATAATATTTTTACTAAATAACTAATTGAGTCACCAAATCTTTTTTTACGAAATCTAAATCCAAACAATAGTTTTGGTGTTTTTAATTTTACGTAACTCAAATCTTTAACCGAAAGTCTTATCTATATCTATATACTTTACTAAAACAAAAAAACTAATGCTAATGTGGCGCCTCCACAGTTTTTCTCGAATTAAATCTTTTACTAAATAACAATTTAAGTCAATTAATATTTTTTTACTAAAGCATATAAATTTTTTTAAAATTAACTGACGTCTTTATCGTTTTTTTTTTTTTTGACATGGAAATATACTTTTATTTATACGGTATTACTATTTACATAGAAGTAGAAGGTAAGCGAGCAACAAGTTGCGCCGCTACCCCTTTTTGGATGGCAAAACCTAACCTTTTAAAAACAAGTTACGCCCCCACAGATTCTTTATCGTGAAAGTAGAATCTGGATCCACATTTTTTGTAAAACTTTTTTTTTTGAATAATATGTTATCATGAATATTTTTAAAACTTTTATTTTCAATTAAGCTGATTTTCAATTTTTAATTAAACTAATTTTCGAGTTTTTTAAAACTTTTTACTAAAGCATATAAATCTTTTACTTTTTTTTGTAAGTAGCATTTATAATCTAACAATCTTTTTATTTATTAGTAATAAATCGATTTGTTCGTCTTTTAAATTATTTTTTATTCTGTATCTTCTATATATACTACTAAAGTAGACTACACTAATGTTGTGGCGCCCCCACAATTTCTCTCGGATAAATTTTTACTAAATCAAAAATTTAGCCAATAAATCTTTTTTTACTAAAACAAAATCTAAAACAAATCTTTTCTTAACTAATCTTATAAAAAATTAATCAAAAAAGTTAAGTATATCACCTTCTGAACTTCTTCTGTAAATTTTATCAAATTAAAAAAATATCAAAATCTAACAAAATCTACTAATTCCACAATTTACGTTGGCTCATCATCTATATATACTAATAAAGTAGACTACACTAATGCTCACGTGGTGCCACCACAATTTTTCTCGGATTAAATTTTTTACTAAATCAAGAATTAAGCCAATAAATCTTTTTTTACTAAAATAAAATCTAATACAAATCTTTTCTTAACTAATGTTATAAAAAAATTAATCCAAAAAGTTAAGTATATCACGTTCTAGACTTCTCCTGTAAATTTATCAAATTAAAAAAATATCAAAATCTACTAATTCCACAATTGACGTTGGCTGATCATAAAACCTAAATTTCTCTTGTACATTTTACTTCTCCTCCACGTTTTATATCACACGCTATATATGTGGATAATACCTCATCCTTTTTCTGATATTTTTTGTCTTCCAATATTGATCATATATCTTCATCTTTTTCAGGGATGTGATAATTTGAAGATCGGATTTTTTAAAGCTGCTTCGTCTAAATTTTCAGGTTATCTCATACGTTTTCAATCATCACACTCATTCTGTCATTGTTTATTCATTCCTTATTTTGTTTTCAATAACTTTTATTTTAACAACTTTGGTTTTTAATATTCCCTGTTTATGAAAGTCTCTTCCCTTTCGCCTTTCTTCTCACTTACCTACTCGCAGACAGATCTTCCAAGACCCTGCCTATGAAGATCCATCAATATTTATGAACCAATAATTTAAAAAAACATTTCGATTACTGTTATACATATTTCACTTTTAGACTTGATTTCATGTTGCTTTTAATAAAGGAACTCATTCAAAAAAGAATTACTCTAATAAAACATATAAACCATTTTATAATCAATTGACGATAATCAAATCCTTCATAATGAATATAAAATGGTAAAGTTAAATGAATTTATACTCACATTTCTGTTTATTTTATGCAAAAAACTATTATTGTGTTTGTTTTGTAAATTAATAATAGAATTTTATGTTTGTATTGTTTTAATAAAAATCCATTACTAAAACAAGAATTACTCTTATAACTAGATGACGTTTCTGTTTGTTTTTAAAAAATTGTGGGTCAAATAGGTAAGTATGTTTTTTTTTAGTTTTTATTATACTAAGTAGGCTTATTGTATTTTCCAATTAACTAAGTGTACCCCGTTTAATTTTTTACTATTCAAAATATTGAAACCCTAAATCAACGTTTCATATACCTCTCCCCTCCGTTCTTTGACATTTGAACGCAACTCATCCATCTCCCTCTCCATTCTCTGAATCATAGATGTTGATACCATTGAATATCTGTTCTCTGGCTTGTGAATACAACCCATCCATCTCCCTCTCCGTTCTTTGAATCACAAATCCGACGGAGGTGGCGAAGGTTTCCAAGGTTTCTTTGATACTCAACTTCTTCTTCAAGACGATAAATTAGGGGTTTTGTAGGCAAGGTTTCGTAGCACTGTAGCAAGTGCATCAATTGAGATCTGACGGAGGCGGCGAAGAATCCGACGGAGGCGGTGAAAACCATTCTCTGCAACCAAGATCTAGATCTTATATTGAGTCACTGCCTCCACCGGGATCGGAGCACCTCCTCGTTACCGAAAACTCCATCTTCATTGTAATTAATTATAAACCCTACTATATATTTTACAAATTGATTTACATTTGGACATCTTTGTAACCTCGATCTGGTCTATCACGTGACAGGGGTAATGAGGAAGGGCTTGGACTCCGGGAGGCGTTGGCGGCGGAGGTAGGAGATAAAGAGAGGGTATGGAGAATATGGCGGTCTGTAAGCAGGCTTGGAGCAACGTGAATCTAGATCTAGATTTGGCATCACTTGTAACACCCCGAATTCTCAGAACTCGGGACGTTACTGGTTAGGACCTCACAATGGGTCCCGACCTCAGTTTGACAACAATATTACTAGGATCTTGCAACAAGACACAAATAAGAAAAACCGAAATTTATAAAATAGTATTTTTATAAGCATGAATGCAATAAGGTCTAACAACCTATAGTACTTAACAACGGGAAAAGAGATCAACTGACTTAACAAAAGAAAGAACGACAAACAATAGCCCCAACCCCCACCCTAAGGAGTACGGAGACCCGGCTGACCACTACTTCCGGATCACTCAGCTGCTGGTCTAACCTGCGGTAAATCTAAAAACACAACAAGAGAAACCATTAGCTAGTTATCTAAACATTAGGAGAGTAATAATAGCACACACACACACATAAAAATATAAACACCCATCATGCTTGCAAACAAGTCTATTTATTATCTTCAGTTAAGTTATTCACTCTTACTAATTATACTTATTTTGTGACACGAGGGATTCCCAAACCTCGCCTCCGCCTCCGCCCCCGTGTAACCATCAAGAATGGATCCGATGCATCTCACCTTGTACCTGCCTGGTCTGGGTATAGAGAACCTCCCAGTCTCCTGTCAGAGCTGGGCAGTGATGTCACGGCCCGTTATACATACACTTGGGCCTTACACATAATAATAACGGTCGTCCTAGCAAGTTGTTATTATTATAATCACGCACATCGCACACACACAACTACTATCACTCAACTAATATCCAAAAACTGGCTAAGTAAGTCGCAAGGACTTACCTGAGTCAAATCACACTCTAACAAGTCTCGAACTGGTCTGTACTCGTGGTAACTCAAACGCCTGTCAAATAAGGCATGTGGATAAAAATCACATCCAGATGTCCAACCTCATGCGAAGGGATTACGGAAAAAGCTCTCTTACGGTAAAAGACCATTTTACCCTTAGTGCCGAAAATTTTCTCAAAGTTTATTCTTAATTTCTACTAATTTCTTTTAGAACTTGTATTCCATAATTTGTTTCTCTCTGATAGTTCTTATAAGTTATAAGTTAAAACTCGAAACCACTCCTCAAAGAACAACACTCCTCCTCTTTCCCGATTACCATTCTACTCTTCTACATGTATATATACGTATGTACATACTCTGACTTTTCCTTCCACTCGTATAAATCTGTAACTAATCGATATTTATATATAGCTACATAATTTCATACTCTCAAACTCGCATTTATATAATATACCCAAACATCTATCTATACATATATGCACCTATATACAAACCTATATAAACTCTCGGCACATTAAACTTCTCTACCTACTTACACATCCATACACACAACACTAACCCTTCCTACTAAACTTGTCCATCTCTACATATTCCATTATATGTTTACTGCAAGCCTAACCTCTTCACCAGCTATATACATATGTACTTATACAAATTGCACTCTCCGTCATACTATCTATATATACTATATTTAAGCACCTACTGTAAAACTAAACAGAGGCACTCTTCCACAGCCCGTTATTCGATAAGAGAGGCAGCACAGGAGGAAGAGAGTTGTAGAGGAGAGGGACAAGGTACTCACAGATGACTCGCGACTGGCTGCAAGGTTCTGGCCTAGTTTGCTCGTACGCCCCGCGCTGCCCCGCTCTTCTTAACTGGCGCCTACTACAACGCTTGAAGTACACCCATCCTCCGGTTAAACACAGGAGCAGCCGAAGGGAACAGAAGGAAAGAGAGCTGGCTCACCTACTGCAGCACTTGGGTCTTCGTCTGTATCGATCGTCCTCACCGGCGCGAGCACTGCTGTTGTGTGAAGCCCAAGTCAAACGACTACTACGACTCAAGAATAGAGAGGAAGGAGATGGAGGGGTGGTGGCATACCTGGCTGTGAACTCGTGCCGGAGACTTCTTGGCGGCGTCCTTGATCCTGTCGAGATGGTAGGGAGTAGGCGGTACTGGCGTGGAGTCTGACGGCCTAGGTTTGGAAGAATGAGGGTGAAGATTTGCTGAAGGAAGGAGATCGTGATTAGTTGTTGCGAAGAATTCGGACTGGAGAAGGAAAGAATATGTGGGGAAGGGAAGGTTTAGATCGTGTGAGGGGATACGTAGCGCAGCGTAACATCCGCTTCGCTGGACTCCTCCAATAGTTGGGCCGCTGCAGCTCCAGGTTGAGACAAGGAATGGGCTGCTGCAACTCCAGGCTGAAACAAGGGATGGGCCGCTGCAGCTCCGGGCTGAAACAAGGGATGGGCTTAAAACAAGAGAGGTAAATGGCTAGGCTGTCAAGACTTGTCCAACTCGTCATGGCTTTGTCACTATGTTGTCGAACCTCGTCGTAGTCTCGTCTCAGCTTTGTCACGATCTTGTCAAGAGTCGTCGTTAATTAAATAATTAAGGACTAGGGTTTGGTATAATTCTATCATTTTATGTGAATTTAATTCTACATAAAGTGATAAAATTACGGATATTACATCGCTATTGCCTTCGACAACGAGTCCATCTTCCTCCGGGTGGTGAGATATATCTGAAGCATTCGTCTCCAAAGTCAAAGGAACATATCAAATGATTAGGTCGGGAACCAATAGCATGGTCCAAGATCCAATGAAGAGCGTTGTTAACAAAACACCCTGGTAGTTTAGAAGGTATTGTGCATGGTGCATCACCAATTCTCCTCCATGTATTATTGCTCACACCGAAATCATATATATCAGCAAACAATTTATCTACATGAGTATCCTTTTCATGGAAGATTCTTAGGACCTTGTATACCTTTGTCCTCGGAGAATAGCCAAACCCGGCTACAACATTGTCATATGAAACAGTGTGTGGTATATAATTTTGGTAGGAAATGGTATGTAATTTTGGTTGTAAAAAATTCTGGTATGAAAAATTCTGGTATGAAATTCTGGTATGAAATTCTGGTATGATAATTTCTGGTATGAAAATTCTGGTATGAAATTCTGGTATGAAGAAATTCTTGTATGAACTTCTGGTATGAAAAACTTCTGGTATGAAAATTTTCTGGTGTGAAAATTTTCATAACAGAAATTCATTCCAAAATATAAAAAAAGAAAATTATAAAGAAAATTTTTCATACCTGAAATTGTTCATCCCAAAAGTTCATATTAGAAGTTCATATCAGAATTTTTTCATACCAGAATTTTTACCATAAACTTTCATACCAAAATTTTTTACTACCAAAATTACATAGCAGAATTTTTTCTACCAAAATTACATACCAAACACTGTTTCAGACAACAAGTGTTGTAGCCGGGTTTGGCTATTCTCCGAGGACAAAGGTATACAAGATCCTAAGAATCTTCCATGAAAAGGATACTCATGCATATAAATTGTTTGCTAATATATATGATTTTGGTGTGAGCATTAATACATGGAGGAAAATCGGTGATGCACCATGCACAATACCTTCTAAACTACCCGGGTTCTTTGTTAACAGCGCTCTCCATTGGATCTTGGACCATGCTACTGGTTCCCGACCTAATCATTTGATATGTTCCTTTAACTTTGGAGACGAATGCGTAAGATAGTTCTCACCACCCAAAGGAAGACGGGCTCGTTGTCGAAGGCAATAGCTAGCGAGGCCAAATCGAGATCTACGTTGCTCCAAGCGTGCCTATAGACCTCCGGATTTCCCATACCCGCTCTTCATCTCTTACCTCCACCGCCAATGCCTCCCGGAGTCCAAGCCCTTCCTCGTGACCCCCTGTCACATGACATGCCAGATCTAGGTTACAACAATGTCCAAATGTAGATCAATTTGTAGATAATATATAGTAGGGTTTATAATTAATTACAATGAAGATGGAGTCGTCGGTAATGAGAAGGTGCTCCGATCCCGGTGGAGGCAGTGACTCATTATAAGATCTAGATCTTGGTTGCAGAGAATGGTTCTTCGCTACCTCCGCCATGTTCTTCTCCGTCTCGTCGAATCTCAACTGATGCACTTGTTACAATGCTACGAAACCTTGCCTACAGAAACCCTAATTTATCGTCTTGAAGAAGAAGTTGAGATTCAAAGAAACCTTCGCCGCCTTCAGTGCTACGAAGCCTTCGCCGCCTCCGTCGGATTTGAGATTTAAAGAACGAAGAGGGAGATGGATGGGTTGCGTTCACAAGTCAGAGAACGGAGATTCAATGGTATCACCATCTGTGATTCAGAGAATGGAGAGGGAGAGGGAGATGGATGGGTTGCGTTCAAAGTCGGACAACGGAGAGGGAGAGGTATCTGAAGCGTTGATTTAGGGTTTCAATATATTGAACAGTAAAAAATTAAACGGGGTACACTTTGTTAATTGGAAAATACAATAGGCCTACTTAGTATAATAAAAACTGAAAAAACCTACTTACCTTATTAGCCCAATATTCTTTTAGTTCGCACCATTCATGACATATTACTCAAAATATTCAATATAAATATACTCGCACAAGGTGCGGGTTATGCACTAGTACTTTACTAAAGCATGCGAAATAATGCTGACGTGTCGGCCTCACGTTTTTTCTCGGATTATATCTTTTACTAAATCACTATTTAAGTCAAAAAATCTTCTTCCTTTTTTTTTACTAAAACAATATCTAAACTATAAATGTTTAATTTTCTAAAGATATGATAGATTGATTGTTATCTTCTCAAGTACTTTACGATGTTAACTTACAAGGGAAGCAATATCTTGATTTTAGATATACTTAACTTAAATTTCTCTAGTACATTCTCACATTATTTCCGTTATATATATGAAACACATATTCTCATAAGCCAATACACTTTTCTTATTATTCATGCTAATCTACAAATTTCTACATATTCCAATTCTAATTCTACTATTTATTAATCATGTTTCTTCGTCTCTTTCTGGTTGTGACGATTTGAAGATATTTTTCAAGTTACAATTTTATTGATTCGTCGTATTATTTTTCCGGGTAAATCTCGCACCATATAACAATTTTTGTTTGTAGATTGATTTGTTTTTTGAAAATTTCATGTTTTGTCGTATTTTTTATGTTCCATTTAATAAGCTTCGTCGTATTTTTCATGTTTCGTCGTATTTTTTAAAATTTTGATCAGATTTCGATCGCCCTAAACACCATCTCATAAGCAACAAACTCTTTTTTAAAATTTTGATTAGGTTCTTTTTTTAAAATACCTAAATTTGTATCAGATTTCGATCGGTTTAAACACCATCTAATAAGCAATATACAATTTTTCATGAGCTTACATCCGTATAATTATTTTTAGTATTTATCCAGTACTATTGACCAGACTTGAAATTTCGTACTTTTTCATAAACTTACATTCGGACAATCTATATATCTTACTAAAACAGAACCCACTTCGTCCACATGTCGCGTGTTAAGGCTAGCCACATCAGCTTTTTTCCAATTTATTTACAATATTGCCACAAGATATTTACAGATTTGTCATAATATTTTTCATAATAAAAAAAATCATTAAAACTAATAAACAATCATAAAACCAAATCATCATTA
The DNA here is from genome assembly GCA_033239045.1 of Fagopyrum esculentum. Lineage (NCBI taxonomy): Eukaryota > Viridiplantae > Streptophyta > Magnoliopsida > Caryophyllales > Polygonaceae > Fagopyrum > Fagopyrum esculentum. The sequence continues at coordinate 146,996,540 of BSUD01000001.1, forward strand.
ATCTAATAAATTATCATGCCACATCAATTTTACTCAAATATTTATTAAAACAAAAACATAATAAAAGCACATCTAGATTTTGTTTTTATAATTTTCAAAAATAATTTGGGCACATTTTAATTTACGAAAATAAGTTTTTGAGTTAAATTTATAATTTCAAATTTTACATATCACATTTTGTTTTCTTAATTTAAATTTTTGAAAATTTTATTTTAATTAATTTTTTAATTAT
>BSUD01000001.1:146997015-147034830 GCA_033239045.1 Fagopyrum esculentum
ATATATATATATATATATATATATATATATATATATATATATATATATATATAACCCGCACAAGGTGCGGACATTAAACTAGTTATTCTTATATGATATACATAGGTCTAAAAAAATTCGCTTAAGGCACGGACTATAAAGGAGTTGTTTAGTATGAGGGAATCGAATTTGTGAAATGTCAGCGCAGATTGTTGAGTACAACTAATTATAATTTCTGTCCGATATTTTATTTTGATCTAATTTTATAAGTTGGTTGAATATTTAATTTTTATCATCAATTAATTTTAAAATAAAATAATAATTGTCTTAAGAACCAATCTTGGTATTTGGAACCAAGAAAATTTCTCTCCGATATTTTGTTTGCTCAATGAAGATTTTATATTGCTTAATCTTAGGGTTAATGATGATAGAGTATATAGGGATTAGGGAGTAATTATAGGTTCATCAAAAAATTTAATGAAATGATTAAAACGGTTTGTTCATGAAAATTTAATGGTAAACTTACCCTCGATCTTTATCTATGTTTTCTGAGTGTCCATCTTTGAAAGTATGACGATCGAGTAGGAAGGCATTATTATTATTAAAGTTTCGAGTTTAGTAGAAAATGACATGCAAAACGACGCTTGTCATGCAACCCTCAACCCAAGCTGCTTCCTCTCTGTATATATATATGAAGTATAATCAATCTCACCGAACAACAACAATAACACACCTTCTACCGACTATCTACCTTAACTAAATCCCCTATCCAATATGCATTTACTTTCGTTTCTCTCTTCCTTCTTCTTGCTATTGATTCCAGTTGTGGTTTTCTTGCTTCTTGAATGGCGGCGCCCGAAGGATCACCGGAGACTCCCTCCGGGATCCATGGGATGGCCGTACATCGGAGAGACTCTAAAGCTTTACACCGAAAATCCCAATTCTTTCTTCTCCTCTAGACAGAAAAGGTACGGAGAGATATTCAAGACTCACATATTGGGATGCCCTTGTGTGATGATAACAAGCCCAGAAGCAGCCAAGGTTGTTTTGGTGTCCAAAGCTCATCTCTTCAAGCCAACATATCCACCAAGTAAGGAGCTCATGATTGGGCCCCAAGCTCTCTTCTTCCATCAAGGTCCCTACCATTTTCGTCTCAAGAAGCTTCTCCTATCCTCTTTTCTCCCTTCTTCACTCGCTGCATCCATCCCCCAAATCGAGCGAATTGTTCTTGACTTTCTTCCATCTTGGGACTGCAAAACCATTAACACTCTCCAAGAGATGAAGAAGGTATACTTCTACTCGTTCGGTTGTGATTTGAACGAGTTAGTCGGAGAAATAATGAGAAAAGAGAAAATGTTTTTGATTTTACGGAACTTACCGTTACAAATTTTCAATATACTTTCGTGCATAAAAAGAATGCAACCCTAAACCTATAGAATCCGTATAATGTCCTTCCATTCAATCTAACTAGATTTATTGTCTTATTATAAGAACTTGATTTTTAGAACAAAAGATTAAGAGTTAATCTGGTTTTTAATTTGTAGTATGCGTTTGAAGTGGCGATGATGGCGGTGTTCGGAGGAGGAAGAGGTGAACTTGAAGTGGAGAAGATCAAGAATTTGTACCATTGCTTGGAGAAAGGCTACAATTCCATGCCCTTAAACCTCCCTGGAACTCCTTTCCACAAGTCCATGAAGGTATCCAACTCGTTTAGAATCGAGTCAAGCTATATGGAAATTGAGCTCTAGGGTTTTGAGTTGTGGTTCTTTATGTAGGCCCGGAAGTTGTTGAATGAGACATTGAAGGAGTTAATATCAAAGAGAAGGGCTAACAACGAGTTTGAAGGAGGCTTGCTTGGCGTTCTCTTGAACTCAACTCAACAAGATTGTGATTATCTCAGCGATACCCAAATCGCAGACAATATAATTGGGGTGATTTTCGCTGCTCATGACACTACAGCCAGTGTGCAGACTTGGGTCATCAAGTATCTTCATGACAACCAAGATTTGCTTCAAAGTGTCACGGTAATTACTTTATTTATTTGATCAATTTCAAAAAAAAAAAACAAAAACAAACAAAATATGTTATGTGTGTTGTAGATGGAGCAAGAAGCAATCAGAAAAGGGTTAGATTCTGCTGGACGTGGTCTCACATGGGAGGATACAAGGAATATGCCCTTGACTAGTCGGGTATAATGAAATTACACAAATTTACTTCTAATTTAGGTTATTATACAAAATCACCCATTACATTATAAATGTGCTATGTAGGTGATACAAGAAACATTAAGAAGGGCAAGCATACTATCATTTACATTCCGAGAAGCTGTGGAAGACGTCGAGTTTGAAGGCTACATTGTTCCTAAGGGATGGAAGGTTCTTCCGCTCTTTAGAAGCATCCATCATTCTCCCAAGTTCTTTCCGCAACCGGACAAATTCGACCCTTCAAGATTCGAGGTAATAGGGGTTGAAAAATAGGGTTAAATAGACTTTTTTTTTTTTTTTATAGGGCTTTTGTTTTGTAAACCCCTCGATCAGATGCGTCTTTAGGTCCGAGCCCATCCGTGTATGCATATGTGTAAAATGTACACCTAGCTTTGAGATAAGACATTGATATGTAATAGGAAGAGGCCAAAATTGGGAGAGTTGGCAAGGGATTTGGGAGTATATAGTGATGGGAAGTATTGAGGTTTGTTAGTGTTGGTTTCTAGCTTAGATTCCATATATGAAAACCTTAGCCAGCTGTATGGGACTTCACGTGAGTTAGAAGAATTTGTATTGAAATGAATATTGTCGAAACAGGTAGCGCCGCGAGCAAACACGTACATGCCATTTGGGAAGGGAGTGCATTCGTGTCCAGGCAATGAGCTGGCTAAGCTCGAGATGCTTGTGCTCCTTCATCATCTCACCACCTCGTACAGGTCTACCTCCTCGCCACGTGTCATATCAACCCCCCAAAATATATTTTAAAAGGTTGCATTCTAATGGGTTTTTTGCGAATGTGTTGAATGCAGATGGAAGGTCATCGGTGATGAAGACGGGATCCAATATGGTCCTTTTCCGGTTCCAAAACATGGGTTGCCGATAAGTGTATATCCTAAGAGTACTCTCAATTGACGATTTGACAGTAACAAGGAAGACAGTACAGCAAGTAGAAGTGTTTTCTAGGGTTCGTAACATTTCTTTCCCTCTTTGTTGCTGTCTTTGCCCTTCAATTCTCTAATGGGTTTCAGAAGGAGTTAGCATGAATGCTGTAGTTAGTAGAAGTTGGTCTTTCTGCACAGAAGTTGAAAAGAGCAAGAAAGTTTGAGGAAGATGTATGTGTGAGCGCCCCCAGAGGTGGCGGTATCGTGTTTTGAAGATGATGTTGATGGATTGGAATTGTGTGGTCAAAAAGTTGTAAATGTAGTAAGATTTTTTTTTTTTTTTTCAACATCTTCAATATGGTTTTAACATTGAGATCCTCTCTTACGCAATTGGTTCTCAAAGATTATTAGTCACAAATTAAGGGGAAATTCCACAAGTTATAATCGAGGAGTCTGTTCTATCTGTTTCAATCATGCTCAGAGGAAACCAAAGATTTACACCAGATTATCAGATAATCAAAAGGATCGTGATAGATTTACGGTGGAAAATCACATTTTCTCGATATAGAAACTAAGGGCCCGTTTGGTTTTAATTCCGGAAACGGAATGAAAACGAATTTAGTCGATCCATATGTATATCCTTATTCATGAAATTTTATGGAATCATTCATTGTGGTTTCATGTAAGATGCATTGCTTCCCCACATTTTGTTTCTGTATAGGATATTCCAAAAGTTTTGATGAACAAGCTAAGGGTATAAGTAAGCATGTCCACGGGTCGGAGCCGCGGGTCGACGGGTCTGACCCGCCGGGTCGAGGGTCCGGGAAGGGTGACCCGGACCCGGACCCGTGTAAAAGGCCAACCCGCCGGGTTGGCCCTTTTGCTTTAAAACCCGATTTTTTTAAAAAAATAGAAGAAAAGGCATGACCCGGCGGGTCGACCCGCCAACGGCTATTTTAGCCGTTGGATCCAAAAAATTTTTATTTTTTTTTCAAAATTTACCGGTGGTGGGTCGACCCGCCGGGTCATGGGTAAGGATCACCTCGACCCTTACCCGTACCCGTGACCCGCCGGGTCACTGACCTGCCGGGTCACGGGTAACCCGTGACCCGTGAACATGCTTAGGTATAAGTATGGACTAGATACATTTCCATTCCGTTTTCGATTTCAGAGTTAAAACCAAACGGGCCCTAAATAACAAAGATATTATCACGATCTCGATCTTATTACGATCACAATCTTAATCTTATCATATCGACAACAAAGTAATAGAGTTACATTCACAATAAGAGATGCATTATTACATTCAGAGATCGTGCTCAAAGAATATCAATTTTGAATACTTCGGCATCATTAGAACAAAAATCTTAAGTTTAATATGATTTTTCCTCTTCGTGCCATTAGGTTTGGACTTTTCATCTTGTTATCCACTAAGTTTTAAAATTCTTTTTGGTGCCCTCAAGATTTCATTTGTGTCCTCTTTATACCATTCTTAATATATTACATTAAAATTCGTTAAAAAATAATTAAAAAATTAAAAAATAAATTTGAAATAGATTATGACCTCATTAAATTTAATTAATAAATTTATAATAGAAATAATTTATATATTTTTTTTTTGAAATAAATATATTTTATTTTTAAATTAGATTATTTTTTACTTTTTTACTTTCGATTTGAAAAATATATATAAAATTAAATAAAAAACATTGGTTTAAAACATTATTAAGAGTCTAGAATTAAAATATAATAAATAAATTTTTATTTTGAATTTAAATTTATATAATTTATATTAATTTTTAAATTTTTAAAAATTATGTTTTTTTAAATTTTATGATTATGAAAAAATATATTATAAAAAATACTAAATTAACACATTAAAAAATTATATTTTTATTTTCAAATTAAAATACATTATAGAAAATTAACTTTAAAAAAAATACTATATGTTTAATTTTCTGGACTCTTATGAAAATTTTAAAAAATATTATTTTTATTTTTATTATTAATAAATGTTATTAACATAAATTATATATATTTTTTAAATTGAAAGTAAAAAGTAAAAAGATATTTTAATTCGAAAATAAAATATATATTTATTTCAAAAAATAAAAAAATATATAAAAACTATTTCTATTATAAATTTATTAATTAAGGTCATAATTTATTTTAAATTTATTTTTCTAATTTTTTTTATATTTTTGATGAATTTTAATGTAATATATTAAGAATGGGTACAAAGAGAAAATAAATGGAACCTTGAGGGTACTAAGAGGAAAAGTTCAAACATTGATGGCACAAAATTTTTAATAAAAGAAGTAAATAAAGATAAAAGAAAAGCAACTTGTAAGATTAAGAAATTATTGTACAAAGTTTCCTATTTTTCTACCGTTCTATTTTCTCTTAGCTTTAATTTTATAAAACTTAAGAAATTTGTAGGATGTTCGAACATCTCCATTGGTTTTATTCTTTTTTTTGGTAGGAAGGAGAGTTAGTGGTCTCCGGCGCATCTAGACGCGCTTTTATTAATTGAAAAGAAGACTAAGTAGTCATCAAACGGGGGATAGCCCGACCCCTTACATCATCAAGTAAAAGGTTCACTACACCCTCCGGCGGGTCAGACAATACAATCAATCCAATCGGAATGTTTAAAGCAAAACTAGCAAGAAAGTCCGCGACTCTATTCGCCTCACGGAAGGCATGCCGAAACTGGATATTCCAGTCTCTTTTCATATAGTTGTGGCACATACGCACCAGACTTGCGAGGGGGTGGTGAGGGGCTATGGCGTTCTTGATAATTTTGGTAACCAACAGTGAATCCGTTTCAAAGATCACCGATCGGTATCCCAAATCCCAAGCTATCTTGAGACCGTGTACCAATCCCCATAGCCCGGCCATGGGGACGGTGCAAGTTCCAAGATTCACCCCAAAACCACTCACCCACTCCCCCGCTTCGTTCCTAACTACACCTGCTGCTAGTGAGACCGTCTTTACTCTTAGCTCCATCCGTATTGACCTTCACAAAACCATCCGGTGGTGAATTCCAAACAACATTGGTCCAGCTTTTCAGCCCTTGGTTAATGTTCCCTCTCCTCTTCCAAACCTGGATGTATTCTTTAGACAAACCTTGTACAGTCCGCACCCTATTGCCGTTGAAGATGTTATTGTTGAACACAACGTCGTTTCTCCACTTCCACGTCCACCATATACCAACTGCAAAAAGCTCACACCATAATACATCATCATTAAAATAAGCATCAGAAGAAACATTACCTCTCAACCATGCGGGGAACTATAGAGAGTAGAAATCGTCCACGTAGGCTTCAGCATGCAGAAGTCTCCACATAGACAACGTTCGGTGACAATCTTTGAATAAGTGAACAAGAGACTCCTTGGCGTGTTTGCAGCAGATGCACTCATCACTAGGGCTTATGTGGCGTCTCATTCTTTCCTCATTACCTAACACTGCTCCTTTCATTAATTTCCATATGAATATCTTCACTCTCTCTTGGACTCTGAGCTTCCATACCGGTTTATAAATAGCTCCTTCATTGTGTTGGTAGGCTTCTGCACCAGTGATAAGTCTGTACACAGATGACGTCGAGTCTTCTCCATTCCGAGTAAGCTTTCATCCGATTTCATCGTCAACAACCGGTAGGGAGAGAAGGGAGCTAAGGTTGGAGTCCATAGCTACCGGTCTCATAGCAGCAAGTTGTAGCAGCACCGAACTTGGGATCAGGCTCTCCACTTTCTGCCAGTCCCAAGCGTCGTCATCCGACCAGAAGCTATTCACCGATCTATTGAGGTCCTCAGGGTTGATAGGTTGAACAACAACGTTGATAAGAGGAGTATCTCCAACCCAGAGATCCATCCAGAACCTTATACTCCTGCCATCCCCTAAGACCCATTTAGATCCTTGTGAGATAACCTGTTTTAAGCCTTTGTCAATGCCCTTCCAGACCAGGGAATCGTAGGAACGGACCCTGCTGCTTCTGTTACGGTACTTCTACTCCAATACTTTGATCCAAAGACCGTCAGTGCACTTTAAGAATCTCCACGCCAATTTACCAAGGATGACCAAATTTGTTTCGAGCATGCTACGAATACCGAGTCCCCCTTTATCTTTCGGTAAACAAATCTCTTCCCATTTAACGGTATGCATCTTTCGGCGACCATCCTGGTGACCCCAAACAAAGTTCCGGCAAATTTTATCGATCTCATCACAAACACTACCGGGAGTAAGAGAGTGGACATGGAATAAATGGGGAGGGAGGTAAGGACAACTTTCGTGAGGGTGACCCGTCCCGCAAAGCTAAGGGTTTTACCTCTTCACCCATTCAGTTTATGATTGATCCGATCAAGCAAACTAGAGAAAGACGTTTTGGAAACTCTTCCTTGTAAAAGAGGCACACCGAGATAGTTTCCAAGGTTCTTCGTGACCTCCACTCCACTAAGCCTCTCAATACTGTCACAAAGGTCTCTAGAGACGTTGGGGGAAACAAAGATTTTTGATTTCTGGATGCTAACTCTCTGACCCGATGCATCACAGAAGATGCCAATACATCTCATGATAATCCGGATTTGGGCCAACGAAGCTTCCGCAAAAAGGGTGATATCATCTACAAAGAACAAATGGGAGAGCGGAGGACCCCCTCTAGAAAGCGTGATAGGCTTCCACTCTCCCTTTTCTACAGACTCAAGGATGAGATGGCTGAGTCTCTCAACACACAACACAAAGAGGTAAGGAGATAACGGATTGCCTTGTCTGATGCCTCTTTTTGGAATAAACTGTTAGGTCACTTCCCTATTCCAAAGAACTTACATTCTAGCAGTGGTAACACACTCTTGGATCATCGTACCCCAAGCCAGAGGGAAACCAACCTTAAGTATAGTGTCCTCAATGAAGTCCCACCTCACTCTGTCGTATGCCTTCTCAAGGCCCAGCTTCAAAATCATCCACTGTTTACCAGACTTCTTTTTTCTCATGGAATGAACCACCTCTTGCATAAGAACAATATTGTCTTGAATCAATCGACCCGGAATAAAACACCCTTGAGTAGGCCCAACCAGATTTCCAATAATGCTTTGTAATCTTCTCACAAGGACCTTGGTGATAATCTTATAGCTGACATTACACAAGGCAATCGGTCGGAATTGGCTAATGAGCTCCGGTTTCCCCACTTTGGCAATTAAAGAGATGAGAGTATCATTGCTCCCCGAGTAAAGCTGATGAGAGTCAAACAACCTAGACACCTCCTCCTTCATAGATCGCCCTACAACATTCCAACATCTCTGGTAGAAAACGAGTTGGAAACCATCAACGCCGGGAGCTTTATAAGCATCCATGCTCTTAACAGCCAACCAAACTTCCTCCATATCAATCGGTCTTTGAATGTATGCCCAATCCGTTTCCTCGATACTTGGAAAATCAAACGTATCTGATCTTCCACCCAACCTTCGCCTTCAACTTCCAGACTCATCACTCTATTACGAGATCTCCTTATGACCGTAGACGTATGAAAGAACTTAGTGTTGCGGTTACCGTGCTCTAACCACTGCTCACGGGAATTCTGGAACCAAATAGTTTCCTCTTGTTCCAGAATGGACTCCAGCTCAGCTTTCAAATCCGTCTCCTCCTTCAAGAGACAAGCGGAACTGCTTTGACTAATACGTTTTTGGATCTTAGCTAGCTTGGTCTCTGTTTCCTGTTTCCTGCGAAAGACATTCCCAAAGGCAAATCTATTCCAAACAATGAGAGAAGATTTGAGATTGGAGAGAGCCTTACTTACCTCCGGATTATGGAACTAACACATCTCTACCATCGGCTGAAAATCTCCATGTGTCATCCAAGCAGCCTCGAATCTAAAAGGCCGTCTTTCTCGTATGCAAGCTAAAGAGGAGTCTAGGGAAAGCAGGATCGGAGAATGATCGGAGGAGAACCGAGCGAGATGTCTAACATGAGCGTTAGGCCTTTTCATGCGGCCATCCTGGTTCATGAATACTCTGTCAAGTCTCTTGAAAACTTTCCGTTTGGAGGATTTGCTATCATCTCAGGTAAAGTCGGCTCCTGAATACCCTAGATCTATCAAACCATGGGTCATAACAATCTCATTGAAAACCTTTGAATCTGCGTGAAGATTACCCGAACCTCCAGCTCTCTCATGCTGGAAACGAATACAATTGAAATCACCTCCCACTATCAAAGGTTCCAAAATCGCAGCCAACTCGCTATCCAAGATATGCCAGAACTCACGACGTCTACTGATGGCAGGGGGGCATAAATAGCTATAACACTATAGGAGCTATTACTTCCGGAAATTTTTGCATGAATAAAGTATTTGTTACTGCTAAAAATACTAAGATGGATCTTATCACTCTTCCAAAGGATCCAAATACCTCCTTCAAAACCAATAGCATCCACCCGAAAGCAACTAGAGAATCTTAGCTGATCACAGATGGCATGCGCTCTTGCACCAGAAGTCCGGGGTTCGAAAATGGATAGCAAGCCCACATTATGTTGATTACAAAGGTATTTGATTGCTCTACGAAACCCGCTCTTGCAAGCTCCGAAAACATTCCAAAAAAGACAATTCATAGTAAACGGGTTAGAAGAAAAGAAACAGAACAGAGAGGAAGCTATTGACCCATCTGGGTGTCTTTCGCACCAACTTCTGTGCTTTGGTTCTCCTCCATAACTTCGTCAGACCCAACTAATTGTTCTTTACTGGGATGTTGTGTACTAGTTGTTGGTGCGGATTGGCATGGTGCGTTTGGTGTGGCCATCCCATCCACCACAATACTATCCCCCTTCTGGACATGAACCAGTATCGGATCGGGTCCACCTGCAGTGAAGGTTGGTTCATCTTCAGACCCTCTGTGGAGGACTTTGGCTTGGTTACTGTCTTCTTGACGTTGCCTTTTCAGAGAGGTTATAATAGCATCAGACTCCTCCATCTTCTTGGCTCTCCAAGCTGCTTGTCTTGCCTCGTTTTTCATTTTATTCCGTCTCTTCTATTTGCTTTCCTTACCACTAGTCTCTTCTTTATTTTCTGCAATAGAACCAAAGATTGGGGATCTAGGTGTAACATGTTGTGGTTGTACGTTTTCAACATACTCTCCGCCTACTACCGTCGATGCTTGCTTTTGCTGTTGTACATTTCTAATGTTTGAGACAATAGTGCTTGGACCGTCTCCCTTGATGGGCCCAATCATTTGAGCCTGGTTAGGATGAATGTGAACCGCACTAACAGTCTTAGTAGCTACTGGGCCGCCAGCTTTCTTTGGTCCAATTGATTGAGACTCGGAACTAGGGGCCCGAATGACCACAACTAATATGGGCGATACACGATCTGAGATAATTGATGGAGCTGATTTATTGCCAACCGACTGATTCTTTCCTTTACCATATATACTCTTTCCTTGATTGATCTTATTCACATTCCTAGAATGATCACCTGAATAACCTTGATTGCCATCTTGTGGATACTTTCCTTTCTGACCTCTAGACCTTCTCGCCACCTGCATCCATGGACCAAAGCCGGCGTCGGTTTCGTTTTCCATCGGCGTTTCCACCGGAGAGATACTTCTCTGTTGCGAATCGCTCACATTCTCGTCCGATCCCTTCTCCTTGAGCTGCTCAGTAACTTCCCCTGCTATGATGCTCCGGCCCACTGTAGAACTCACAATTAGAGGCATAGTGCCCAAATCTTCCGCATTTGAAACAGATTATGTCTAAGCCTTCGTATTCAATTGGACATCTCCGACCATTTATGTAGATCGCTTTCTTGAGAGGTCTGTTTAGATCAATTTCAACGCAGACATGAATGAACCTGCCTCTATTAAAGTGAAGAGTTTTTGGATCTATCGATATTGGAAGTCCAACTCCTTCTGATATTTTCCAGATAAGAGCTTCATGGTACCATTGTACAAGAACTCCGGTTATCCTTAACCACGTGGGTGCAGAAGTAATGGCACTTGAGGTAACAAAGTCCGGAGACCACCGTTTCATGATAAGGCACCTTCCAAAGACCGCCCACGGACCACCTGTGAGGATCATCAAGAGCTCATTCTCACTCTTGAATCGTGCCAGGTAATAATTATTATCCAGGTCCATAATCTATAGATTCTCACCACACTTCCAGAGTTCTCGTATCTTCCTCTCCATAACCGGGAAGGCGACAGGAAAACCCAACACTTTGAAAACCAAAGAGTTACTCCATCTCGACTCAAGATCATTTGCAACTTCTTGATCGATCTCAATCACCGGGTCACCTTCAGGGCCGAAAGGATAACTAACAGTAATCCGCCCATCAATGTAGTCTTTAGTAATCCTGTCTGTACTGAGATTAACATTCTGAGTTCCTCCAATAACCTCACTCCAAGATCTGGTAGCATTCCCATTGATTATTTTCGATGCTTCTCCATTAGAATCCTTTACCTGTACCCCATTCTGGTCAGTACCAACATTTGTTGGTCCGATCAGAACAATGGCATTAGCGTCCACGTTTAATTGATTCTTCTCTAGATTAGAAGTAGTTCTAGAATCCGTCATCTCTTTCATATTTGCTTGTTTATCAACCAGCTCTATTTCTTGCTTAGAATTACTAATAACTGTAGATTCTTGTTGCTGATTGTTTGAGTCGGCCATAAGGGTATCCTCAGGATTAGTATCATGAGAGGGCAAATCGACAGTGCCGACCGCCGGAGGACTTGCCTCTGACATCACCAAACCTCGAACACTCAGATGTAAAGCTAGACTTTTCGCTTCTAGAAATCAGAGCGTTTTTTAAATGATGGTTGAAATTCGTCAGCTCTCTGCCCATTGGTGTTATTCTAAGTAACAACTTTAATTGAAATAAAAATGAAACTAAAATCAAATGTGGAGTTCGTATAGTAAATCAATATAAATCTATTGGAAAGAGAAATTTGGTTTGACATAGAATAGTCACTTTTCCTAAAAAAAACTAGAAAAATATTGTTACTCGAATTGAGTTTTATAGATAAAGTGTCCGGTAAACCTGTTGAAGTAAATGAAATGGAGATTAAAGCTTATATTTTGTGGAGATTAGTGTTCGGTTTCTAGGTTGAAGGAAATGAAACTGGGGATGAAGGGATTGAAGATGAAGTGTTTTTTTTCAACCGATGGGTAGTAGATTAAGGGGATGAAGATGAAGGTTTTGTTTATCTCTTCTCTCATTCGACTCTCAATAACAATTTAAATATTCTACTTGTTTATAGACAATTCTTTAAAGGATATTTTGTTCATGATTTTTGGTTCTCTTTGCTTGATTAGTGATTAGAGTGTGATAGATATACAGAGTTATGTACCTTGGGTAAAAGTAGGTTTCTCAATCAACATCACTTTATATATCTATCCCACTCTAATCACGAGGCAAAGAGACTACATATTGGCATTTTTGGGTCTCTTTGCCTAGCTAGTGATTAGAGTTTGAAATATTAGACTCAGAGAGATTCACGACTCTACCACAAATCCTGATAATTGCCTATTCCAAATTTTATATCATAATTGAAATGTGGAATGTTAGTTTGGTTCACTTTGTTTGGTTGGTGATTAGAGTTTTGATTTTGTAACAACTTGAAGATTCTACTTGTTTATAGATAATTCTTTGAAGGATCTCAGGTTCATGACTTTTGGTTCCCTTTGCCTAGTTTTTTATTAGAGTGTGACATATATAGAGTTACGTACATTGAGAAAAAGTCCGTTTCTGAATCTAAATATCTTTATGTATTTGTCACACTCTAATCACGAGGCATAGAGACTCCATATTATCACTTTTGGTTCTCTTTGTCTAGCTGGTGATTAGAGTTTGACAAATTAGACTCGAGAGATTCATGACTCTACGACAAATCCAGGTAATTACCTATTCTACATGCTATTTCAAGATCAAAATGTGGAATGTTAGTGTGGTTTACTTTGTTTGGTGTATGATTAGGGTTTTGATTTTGTGACAGCTTGAAGATTCTACTTGTTTATAGACAGTTCGTCGGAGGATTTCTTGTTCATGATTTTTGGTTCTCTTTGCATGGTTAGTGATTAGAGTGTGACAGATATATATAGTTACGTACATTGAGAAAAAGTAGGTTTCTCAAACTACATAACTTTATATATCTGTCACACTCTAATCACGAGGTCAAGAGACTCCATATAAGCATTTTTTGTTCTGTTTGCTTGATTAGTGATTAGAATTTGACAGGTTACACGCGAGAGATTCACGGGTTTACCACAAATCCAGGTAATTATCTATTATGCATGCTTCTTTTGGGATCAAGATGTAGAATGTTATTGATGTTTACTTTGTTTGGTTGGTGATTAGGGTTTTGATTTTGTGACAGCTTGAAGATTCTACTTGTTTAGAGACAATTCTTTAAAGGATCTCTTTGTTCATGATATTTGGTTCACTTTTCCTAGTTAGTGATTAGAGTGTGACAAATATATATAGTTACGCCATTGAGAAAAACTACATAACTTTATATACCTGTCACAATCTAATCACGAAGCAAAGAGACTCCATATTAGCATTTTTGGTTCTCTTTGTTTGGCTAGTGATTAGAGTTTGACATATTAGAGTTCAGAGATTCACGACTCTACAAAAATTCAGGTAATTACCTATTCTACATGCTATTTCACGATCGAAATGTGGAATGTTTGTGTGATTTACTTTATTTGGTGGGTGATTAGGGTTTTTTTTGACACCTTGAAGATTCTACTTGTTTATAGACAATTCTTTGAAGGATCTGTTGTTCATGATATTTGGTTCTCTTTGTCTGGTTAGTGATTAGAGTGTGACAGATATATATGGTTACGTATATTGAGAAAAAGTAGATTTCTCAATCTACATAACTTTATATATCTGTCACACGCTAATCACGAGGCAAAGAGACACCATATTGGCATTTTTGGTTCTCTTTGTCTAGTAGTGATTATAGTTTGACATATTACACTCGAGAGATTCACGGCTCTACCAAAATCAAGGTAATTACATATTCTACATGCTATTTTAGGATCGAAATGTGGAATGTCAGTGTGGTTTACTTTGGATTGTTGGTGATTAGGGTTTTGATTTTGTGACAGCTTGAAGATTCTACTTGTTTATAGACAATTCTTTGAAGGATCTCTTGTTCATAATATTTGGTTCTTTTTGTCTGGTTAGTGATTAGAGTGTGACAGATATATATATTTACGTACATTGAGAAAAAGTAGATTTCTCAAGTTACAGTCTAATCACGAAGCAAAGAGACTCCATATCAGCATTTTTGTTATTTTTGTGTGCCTAGTGAATAGAGTTTGACATATTAGACTCGAGAGATTCACGACTCTACAACAAATCTAGGTAGTTACCTATATATTCTACATGTTATTTCACGATCAAAATGTGGAATGTTAGTGTGGTTTACTTTGTTTGGTGGGTGATTATGGTTTTGATTTTGCATTGTGACAGCTTGAAGATTTTACCTGTTTATAAACAATTTTTTGAAGGATCTCTTGTTCATGATTTTTGGTTCTCTTTGCGTGGGTAGTGATTAGAGTGTGACTGATACATAGAGTTATGTACATTGAGAAAAAGTAGGTTTCTTAATCTACATGACTTTATATATCTATCACACTCTAATCACTAGACAAAGAGACTCCATATATATTAGCTTTTTTGGTTCTCTTTCCTTGGTTAGTGATTAGAATTTGGTAGATTACACTCGAGGGATTCAGGGTTTTACCACAAATTCAGGTAATTATCTATTCTACATGCTTCTTTCGGGGTCGAGATGTAGAATGTTATTGATGTTTACTTTGTTTGGTTGGTGATTAAGGTTTTGATTTTGTGACACCTTGAAGATTCTTTCGGGGTCCCATGAATTCAATCCCCCATACATCGAAGATTTCCACCTCTTGGATGTTATTAAGTGGCATCTCGTTCCTCCTTGATAAATTTCCTGTTCTTTGGCATGCATCACAAGAGAACAAAAGCTTGTACATCCTTAAATAATGTAGGCCAAAAGAAACCAGAACGCAGTACCTTAGCGCATGTTTTATCGGTGCTAGCATGTCCTCCACAAGGGAGTGAATGGCAATGCCGTATAACGCTATTAACCTCATCTTCCGGAATGCATCTTCGAAGCATCCCATCCGGTCCGCGCTTAAATAACAGCGGCTCATCCCAGTAATAATGTCGTACTTCCTTGAAGAATCTCTTCTTTTGAGAGTACGTCAATCCGGGCGGTGTTTCTTGGCAAACAAGATAATTTACAATATCAGCATACCAAGGTCCGTTTTTATCAGAAAGTTGGTGGATGGAATGTTCCACCAACTGAGGATGAATGTCAGAGAAGTGAGTAGGAAGATTATTATTCTCAGTAGTCTCAGTTGACATCATCTCGCCATCGACCTCGGTCGAGGCGTACAGGCGTTGACCGAGATGTTCTTCGGTCGCCTCGCTCAGTCCTAAAAGTGCCTCGGTCGAGGTACTGCAACTGGAACCGAAACTGGAGATCTTCGTCTCCCGGATTAGCTTCTCAGTTTTAGCTATTGGATCCTCTTCCAGTGCCTTTAAGCTCCGTATATCTGCATCACAAGAAGCATCTATACCTTCCTCCATTAAACTGAAGCTAATAACTCTTTCGAGTGGATCGTTAATAAGGATAGAGCTCACCAATTCTCTTGATTCTTCTTCATCGTAGATGTTGAAGATATCATCAGTTAGCTGATCTCCTTTCATGGCTGCAAGTAGTGCGAACTCCACCTCATCGCCGCCAACGTTGAATTTCGTTCTTGCAATCCACGTTGCAACCCGAAGTTGCTAGAAATGGCCTCCCGAGAATAATAGGAACAGGATAATCTGCGGGAATGTCAAGTACAACAAAATCTATAGGTAGATAGAAGTTACCTAACTTGACCGGAACGTCCTCTAAGATGCCCACGGGATGGGTAATGGAGCGATCCGCCATATAAAGTCGAATCTTGACCGGCTTGGGCTCTCCAAGTCCGATCTTCGTGCATAGCTCCAGCGGGATGATGCTCACGCTGGCTCCTAGATCACAAAGGGCTTCACAAGTGACATCCCCAACTTGAATGGGAATGCAAAATGAGCCGGGATCTCTTAATTTAGGTGGCATCTTCTCCTTCATGATCTTTATAAGCTCCGAAGATTTAGATGTCATCCTAACTTCACCAACATCTTCCAGTTTCCTCTTCCTTGATAAGATTTCTTTTAAGAACTTCCCATAGGCGGGCATACCTAAAATAGCATCAAGGAAAGGAATGTTAATATGTAGCTTATTCATCAAGTCAAGGAACTTACCAAAGTGCTTGTCTAGATGTGCTCTGGCCCTGGAATGGGGGAATGGAAGTGGTGGTTTGTATGCAGGAGGTGGAATATAAGTTTCAGTTGTCCCTCCTGCTTTCTGTTGCTCCGCCTCGGTTGGCATCTCGGTCGAGGTGTTCTTCGACTGGATCTGGACCGAGGTGGTCTGCGTCGAGCGAGGTACTGGATCTGCAGTTTTGAGTCCACTCCTCGTCGTTATGGCCATGCACTGGCCCTTAGGGTTGCTTTCCGTCTTTGCTGGAAGCTTCCCTGGATCTCTTGGCGCTTCATTCGCCCTATTAGCAAGTTGTTGTTCGAAGGACTTTTGGGCCCTCGAAAATGAAGTCATGGAATTCTCCATAGCACTAAGCTTGATCAAGATAGCTTCCAGAACTGCGTCTTTCTTTTCCGGTTGAGACGAACTTGATCCTTGCCCTTGGCTTTTCAATGGAGTAGAAGAAGAAGAAGGGGAAGAGAGGAAAGGGTTAGAGAAATTATTAGAGTTGGAGTTAGAATAATTGTTACCAGGATTCTGGTTGCCTTGATTGTTCGTCCTCCAATTGTTGCTATTTGACCCTCTATTGTTGTTGTTGTTGTTGTAGTTGTTGTTTCGGGGACCGTTGTTGTTGTTACGGTTCCCGTTGTTGTTGTTGTTGTTCCTTTGCCCTTGCTCGTCCTTCTTGGTTTGAGCCATCAAGAGTTCCTTCAATTGCTTCACGTCATTCTTCAAGGACGTGAGTTGATTGTTGTTGGATTGAGTCTCTTGAAAGTTGACTCTTTTAACTCCACCTTCAGCTCCTTGGTGGGTATATTTCTCTATGTGCAAGGCTTGCTTCTCAATGAAGTCCCAAGCCTCATCAATCGCCATGTCCATGAGGGTACCGGCGGAGAGTAGTTGGAGATTGAACTGGGTGCTTCCGTCCAGTCCTTTGAAGTAGATCTCCAACAACTCGATCTTTGGAATCCCATGATGTGGGCAATCCAAAAGGATATCCTTGAACCGCTCCCAAGATTTGGACAAGCTCTCCTTGTCCTTCATAATGAAAGCATTGATCTTCCCTCTCATTTCATCGGTCTTTGAGGGGGGAAAAAATTTTGTCAAGAATTCCGTAGTCATCTCCTCCCATGTGCTAATGTTTCCTGGAGGAAGAGATTGATACCAAGTAAGAGCTCTATCTTTTAAAGAAAAGTAAAAAGGTCTTAGCTTGTAGTTGTTATTTTCAATTCTGGAAGGTCGCAAGGTTTCCATCAAGATCTCGTAGTTTTGAAGATGTTGATGTGGTGACTCCTTCTCTAGCCCTCCGAATTGGCATTGGCGAATCATGGATAGAACTTGCGGTCGAAGTTCGTAGTCATGGTCCGTTGGATCTCCTAGGTTCACTCCTGGACGCCTCAGTTGTTGATTAGGGTCCATCCTTTGACCTAGGGTTTGTGGGATTCCTGCAAGAAGAACATCTCGGACTGGTCTCCGAGGTGGAAGTACATCGGCCGGGGCGTCAGGTACTGGAACCTGCCTCGGTCGAGGGTCAACTACTGGATCCTGCATCGGTCGAGGATCAACAGGAGTATCTTCCCTCTGTGGCTGTAGAATCTGGTTTTGGATGACTGCTATCTCCGCTTCGATTGCTACAGTCCTGGTGCGATTCTCTTCTTTCTCTTGCCTTAGTTCTTCCTTGCTGAGACGTAGCAGCTCTAGCGTCTCTTTTAATTCGGCCGCAAGATCGCGATCGTCTTGTTGGGCCATCTTCGCTTCTCTTAAGCGTCGCTTGTATGTCTTTTCTGGTTCGGGATCGTAAGGAACGATTTCCTTCCCAGTGCGGGTTCTTCGCATATACCTAAGAAAGAACCTGCAAAAGTCACTCAAGTAGAGTGGTTAGATGACACGGGGGCAAACGCCCCAAGAGCAAACCGTACCGGCTCGGTCTAGACCAAGTCCCCGGCAACGGCGCCAAAAACTTGTTCGCTCCAAGAGCAAACCGTATCGGCTCGGTCTAGACTAAGTCCCCGGCAACGGCGCCAAAAACTTGTTCGCTCCAAACGGTGTGTGCAAGCTTTAAATTTATAACCCTAGACTTAAGCTTAAAACAAGGATGCGAACCCGCAGTGTACGGGTCAATCGTAGTAAAAAGCAAGAAATTCCAGGGGTCGATCACAGGGACTCGGTGAAACAAAGTCAATACGGTAAGCTTCGTGAATACTAACCACAAGAGTAATTAACACAATCAAAGATGAATAAGAAGTCAATAAAGCAAACATGCAATTCTAGGGATTAAAGCTTCTAGTTGTGGTTCCAACTCAAGATCTAAAGATAAGCGGACAAAGCTGAGATTTTTGCATAGGGAAGGTGTTACTAAAGTGGAATAGATCACCGGGTAAGTCTCACTACTCACTAATCCTAAACCATAACTCCTATTACCGGGTAAGTCTCAAGGAATTAAGATAAAGAACAGTAACCTCAAACTAACACACAATCTAAGGGAATAGAATCAGCCTTTACCGGGTAAGTCTCAGGCTAACTCACAAAGATGGGATAAAAGCACACTCAAACCCCAATAAAGGATAAACCTTTATTACCTACACTTATGATCGTTGGTACACAAACTAAGGAATTACCGGGTAAGTCTCATCCTAAGCTTGCTTTGAACCAGGGAAGGTGTAATAAGAATAGGATTTTGCAAACTCTAACACTTAACTCTCAGTTTAGGATCAGATAAGTCACCTCGGTCAGCCAAATTCCACCCCGGCCGAGATGTTCATCGACTGAACGAGATGCTTAGGGTTAAGGTTAAAGACTCGAACTTTCAGGATCCTACTGGAATCTAAGATTATTCTATCATTGTTTTTCCCACAACCTTCAGCCAATCACCCTAGAATCACACAAGGAAATTAGCCACTCATCATCATTATGAAAGTATTAAAAATATGGGAAGAAAGTGAATATTTGAACAAGAAGAATTTAATGAAAAAGACTTCAATAACTGAATCAAATATCACAACAAAAAGCGTTCCTTGGATATAAATCCAACAAGACAAGACAACGAGTGAGGGAATTGAATACAATCTTACAAAAAACCCTCCAAAAAGCTATGAAAGCTATAGACTTCAATCTTCCTTCAACCTTCAAAAACGTTCTTCGAAACTCCCAAGTGGAGTATGCTGCTGCTGCTGCGTATGCTGGATGTATATCCGATTGTATAACGGCCTCCGGATTTTTGGGAAATCCGACCCTTTTTATAGGAAAATAACCTCCAAAGATAAGATATCCTAGAAAGATCTTTTCCCATAAAAATAGGTAAAATATAAGATCTTCTTCCTTCCAAGAGCCAAGCCCAAAAATATAAGATCACTTTCCAAAGATAAAAGATCTCAGCCAAGAATAAAATATTCTCGCCGCGTCCTAGGTGTTCGCCTCGGTCGAGTCGGCGTCTCTGGATCACCTCGGTCGAGATGAATTTCTGGTTAACCGAGGTGAGTCACAACTGAATGTGAAATCTCTCAAAAGTGGTCAAAAGTAGATCTTTAATCCATGGCTATGCTCCCTGGATGTAGCTCCAACTGACTCATGATTCCTTTTGCTCCTTTTTGATGTGAAACGCGCCATTTTACCTACAATTACTGCAAAACTATGTGTAGACCTCGATTCTCGCAAAGGTAGATGAAATGGTAATATAATATCATATAACACATACAAACATGCAGATTATTGAAGATAAAACGTCCAAACAAACCCTAAAATATAGACTATAATTCATGCTATCACACACTCTAATCACAAGGCAAAGAGATACCATATTAGCATTTTTGGTTCTCTTTGTCTAGCTAGTGATTATAGTTTGACATATTAGACTCGAGAGATTCATGACTCTACCACAAATCAAGGTAATTACCTATCAGGATCGAAATGTGGAATGTTAGTGTGGTTTACTTTGTTTTGTTGGTGATTAGGGTTTTGATTTTGTGACAGCTTGAAGATTCTACTTGTTTATAGACAATTATTTGAAGGATCTCTTTTTCATAATTTTTGGTTCTCTTTGCTTGGTTGGTGATTAGAGTATGACATATATATATATATATATATATATATATATATATATATATATATATATATATATATATAGTTATGTACATTGAGAAAAAGTAGGTTTCTCAATTTACATAACTTTTTTTTTGTATTTTTCACACTCTAATTGTAACACCCCAAGTTCTTAGAACTTGGGGAGCTACTGGTTAGGACCTCACAATGGGTCCCGACCTTGGTTTAACAACAACTTTACTAGGATCTTACAACAAGGCACAAATGTATTTAAAACAATTTCCAAAACATAATATTTTTAATGGTATGAAAGTACACATGTGACAGCCTTACAAACATATATAAAGATACATAACATGCATGACGTATGGAAGACTCCCCCGTCCCCATCTAATGAGTACGTGGACCCGGCTGACCATCCGTTCCGGATCTCTCTGCAACTGTCTATCTCTACAGATCTACAACACGGATAAACCGTTAGCTAGCAATCCAAATATAAGCAGAATAAAGATAGCACAAACACAAACAAGGTAACATAAACAATCATCATGCTGGCACACAAACCGGTTATTATCTAGTAGTTAAGTGATTCACCTTATTCCATTTTACAGTTATGGCACGAGAATCTTAAGAGTTCTCGCCTCCGTTCCTTATCCAACTGGGTGTAGGTCTAGCTTAACTCCGCCGGTAGCATCACTACAAACCGAGTGTGGACTAGTCCCTAAAGAAACCCCCAGCGCCCTCAAGCTAACTGAGCAGAATGCCACCGCCCGTTACTCTTAGGCCAAGGTATAGGTCGGTATATAACTATTATTAAAATATAACTATAAGCATCTCATTCACACACCACTACCATTATTCATACTCATATCTAGAAGTCAGCTAAGTAAGCCCAAAGGACTTACCTGAATTCAAACATAATCTCGTTATCTCGACTCGGTCTGTAACCGTAGGAACTCAACCGCCTGTTATAAAAGGCAAGTGGATCAATAATATATTCCACTTAATTAGAAGTCTCTGACTTCTAAGATATTTAACTCTATCATCAGCTAAATTACCAAAATACCCTTATACGGATAAATGACTGTTTTACCCCTGGTCCCGAAACTTTATAAAAATTCCATAACAAAGTTCCAAACTATTCTTTGGAACTCAAAACCACACTCAAACTATCAAAGGAAAGTTTGCTAAAGATTTAGAAGAGTTAACTACATTCTTGACTTTCATAAAAAGTCGTCAATGTCCGACTTTGGCTTAAGATATGAGAACCGAATAAAAAAATATAAAAAGTCTAACAAAAATCTATAAGTCTTGTATGCTATGCACTCTATCCATAGTATCCAGAATTTCCCAAAAATACATAATAGTCACTTCTACACAAATTCCCAAAGTCAGCTCCTAAACTAGAAATTCAGACTTAGCCAAAAACTGAGTATTTCTTAACTGCTCAGTCAGTCCACTTTGGACCTTCATAGATCTAAATCCAACCGTTGGATCAACTCCAACTTTTGATACACCACACTATGCATGACACTCTATAAAATATTAAAAATTGAACGGTGGATTATGTTTCTAAGGTATCCAAACTTAAGCTCAAACATGACTGCACAACCCAGAAAATTCCAGCACTTAACAATTTCAGCAACATCCAGAAAACTGTTTAAGGTCTCAACTTCAAAAATTCATAACTCCTAAACCACTAGCTGGATTCATCCCAAATTTTAATATGTTCCACCACAATATGCCAACTATATCATATCCAAAATTCAAATCAAACAGAGATCAAACTCTTATTCAAAACTATGTCTCAAAACAGCATCACATGCTGTTTTTCCCAACACTCAGGATAGTTATAAAAACTGTGTGAGGAGTCAACTTTGAGACACCATAACTCTCAAACCGTAGCATGGATTCCTCTAAATTTTAGTATGACCTACTATACTATATCAACTATAACTTGTCAAAAAATCAAGTCTAACAGAAGTCAATCACCCCTCCAAATTTATTCCACAAAACTGCATCTCAAGCAAATTTCCTCAAATTCAGCATACTAAAAAAAACTGCATGAATAGCCAACTTCGGGATACTATAACTCTCACACCGTAACTCCGATTGTTCCCAAATTTTAGTATGATATACTATGCAGCATTGAATACAACATACCCGAAAATCAGCAAGAAAGGAGGTGTCTAACATACCCAAATCTGGACTCGAACATGCCTGCTTGTCACTTCATGAAAACTCAGAAAACAACATGAATCTCTACTGCTCCTCTATGGCTGTTCTGGGTAGATTTAGGAGACATAAAAGGCACTCAATATGTATGAATTTCATGGCTGGAAGTGTAAGGAAGAGAAGGGTATCAGCCTTACCCGGTTCCTAGACTCGAGGGGAGGAAGGAGATGGCATTAGTCTGTTGTCGAACCCACTGTTGCACAGAAGACTAGGATTGTGCGACTGCAGAGAAGTTGAGAGCTCTAGAGATGGTTGTGGTTCCCCGACTAGATGCAGATGCAGTTCGTCTGGGTACAGAGAAGGGGGGTGAGGCGGTCTATGCGGCCTGGTGGTTCACGACCCGTTCCTGGGCGAGAAGACGCACGGCTGATGATTCTCATGTGCAGCAGGAGTCGACTGGGATGGCTGGAGCGTTGAAGTCGACTGGGTTTTAAATTTATACTCGTGATATTTATTCTAACTCCTAGTGAACCCGCAGTGTACGGGACGTTTGTAGAAAGATAAGTATTCCGAGGTCGAACACAAAGACTAAGGTGAGATTGATTCGATTTATGATTAAGTCTAGTGAAGATCTAAGTTAAGAAATGGGAGAGTAAGCAACAAGAAAATCTCAATTGTTTTTGGTTGGTTTTTCGGTGATCAATCAAAGATCACAATTCATGCAAAAGTAAGCAATCAACTAAGCTAACAAAGAAAACAAGCTAAACACGAGATATGAATCAAAAGAGAGAAACGGATTCTAGGGGTTGGAAATTCCGATTATGGCATAGGACTCAAGCTATCTAATCATTCCTTGGGTGATCTATGATATGTCGGGAGTAAGTGTTTCTAGAGTGGGATCAATCACCGGGTAAGTCTCATGGTCCACTAATCCATTCCTAAGGTCTCATTACCGGGTAAGTCTCTAAGAACCTAAGGATTGGAATTCTACACAAACCGGATTATTGCCTAGAGGTCTAACCTATCCTTACCGGGTAAGTCTCGGAAAGGGAAGTTCTAAGCAACTATCCTAGCACACTTAGTCCAATGGCGGCTTGCGAGGCTCACCACTACCTAGGGTTTGTAATCTTCGAAATCTAAGGGTAAGAATCACCGGGTAGGTCTTTTAACACTTAGTAGCTAACACTAGGTCACCCTAGGCTAGATTAACTCAACAAACACCTAGGATTTCAACATTTTAACAATCTAAAGCTAGCTTCATCGAACCAAGAGAAAACACGGGTTGTTCTACACATCCACGGCCGTGGAATGGCAGGAACTACCCGTGATTCCTAACAGCAGCTATGTTCATACACACGAGTCATCCAAGGGTAAATCTAAGTCCGTCCTATCATAGCCCTAGCCATAACAATCCTTTCCTTACCCTAGTATCACATCTATTTAGCCTAAAACATTCATAATAGAAATCGAAACAAGGAAACATAAAATCATAACATCCATTTGCAAGATGATGAAGGAAAAGAGATAAACAAGTGAACTAAAACGAAACCAAGCTGAAAATGGAATTAGAATAACTCACAATCCTTCTTAAAGAAGGTTCAAATGGTTCATACAACTCTAGAAATTGAATCCGAAATTCTTCACTACAAAAGCTATCAAAGTGTGGCAATGGTGTGTTCTTCTTCTCCTCTTCAATGGAGCTCTTCTTCTTCCTCTTTGACACTTTCCTTCCTAGAAAGACTTCTTGTTGAGAGAATATTTTTTATTGAAGGATAATGGAATATGGAGAGCTGCTCCAAGATGCCTTTCTCAGCCAATGAAGGACCACTTTTATAACAAATTTTGCATGAGCTGGCCATGAGAGTCGTGGCACAGCTGTCACAGGAATCTGGCAAAATCCACGGGCATTTCCACGGCCGTGATTTGTCAGAGAACCGTGATTTGCTCCAGAAACTTCGCCTTGGATCATTAAGCTGTGATTTGGTGCATGGCTTGTTGTGGCAAGGCTCCATGAGTCTTCCTTAGCCTCTAGTTTGCACCCTAATGAGCCCGGAGGTGTGTCATCTCGAGGATTGATTCTCGAATGCATCAATTAAGCTCCTAAATCTCCCAAAATACCTATAAAACATGCACAAGTCCGTGTAGACGTCTATCTCGACAAAACACATGAATTGAGTGCAAAACGTCGTGAACTAATGCTAAAACGTGCATGAATGAGTGAGAAATCTATCTAAATGACTACTTAAATCTAGCTCATAAATCGTGTTATCACTGATGCTTCTCATGTGCAGCAGGAGTCGACTGGGATGGCTGGAGCGTTGAAGTCGACTGGGATGGCTGGAGCGTTGAAGTCGACTGGGATGGCTGGAAGAGAAGACGCACTGCTGGTTCTTAGAGTCGACGGTGCAAGGGTTGGAAGCTCGCCGCTGGTGGTCACGGGAAGGAACATGGTGCGCGTAGAGGAGTAGCGGCTGGAAGGCGGAAACCCTAGGGCTGAGGAGATGAGAGGAGTAGCGGATGGAGATGTACGTGGAGCAGGTTGGCTTCGTCATGGGCTGCGATGATCTTGTCAAAATGGGCCCGGATGGCCTTGTCATGACTTAGTCATGGGCTTGTCAAGTGGGTCAATTATTATAAGGCTTGCAAGAGTGTTTTAAGAATTATTTTGTATGATTAAATTTCACATAAAATCATAGAAGTTGGGAAAATGATATTTTATGTGATTATCTCTTCACATAAAATGACAAGATTTAAGTTGACTCGTGATTTACCAAAAATTAAAATTTCCGGGTATTACACTAATCACGAGGCAAGAGACTCCATATTAGCATTTTGTTGTTCTCTTTGCCTTGCTAGTGAATAGAGTTTGAATTATTAGACTCGAGAGATTCGATTCACGAGTTTAACACAAATCCAGGTAATTACTTTTTCTACATGCTATTTCATGATTGAAATGTGAAATGTTAGTGTGGTTTACTTTGTTTGGTGTGGGATTAGGGTTTTGATTTTGCAACAGCTTGAAGATTCTACTTGTTTATAGGCAATTCCTAATTTGAAGGATCTCTTGTTCATGATTTTTGGTTCTCTTTGTTTGGTTAGTGATTAGAGTGTGACAAATATATAGAGATGTACATTAAGAAAAATTATGTTTTTCAATCTACGTAACTTTGTACATTGTCACACTCTAATCACTAGGCAAACAGACTTCGTATTAGCATTTTTGGTTCTCTTTGCCTGGTTAGTGATTCGAGTTTGGCAGATTACATTCGAGAGATTCATAGATTTACCACAAATCCAGGTAATTATCTATTCTACATGCTTTTTTCATGGATTTACCACAAATCCAGGTAATTATCTATTTATTCATGATTTTTTTGGTTCTCTTTCACTAGTAATTAGTGAATAGAGGTTTACGCCACTTCGAGGACACTTCAAGGGAACTAGAGGTTTACGCCAAGGGTGCCCTCTATCACCCCTCCTCTTCACCATTGCCTTGGAATTCCTCTCCCGACTCATACTTCATAACACATCAACACCATCCTTCCACCTTCATCCCAAATGCCGAACCCCTCGCATCACCCACCTCTCTTTCGCTAACGACTTGATGCTCTTTTGTCGAGGCGACTGTTCTTCAATCAAAATCCTTAAAGAAACCCTCGATACGTTCGGTGTGATCTCGGGGCTCAAAGTTAATCCCCTCAAATCACGTCTCTTCACTGGTGGTATGACCCTGCAGGATCAATCCCAGGCTCACCTACTCACTGGCTTCGACATTGGTGCCCTCCCCTTCCATTACCTTGGTGTTCCGGTTGGTAGCAAGAGACTAGCAATTTCTGATTACATGCCCATCCTCCATCGCATCACCAACCGTATCCACTCTTGGAGCGCCAAGAAGCTCTCCTATGCAGGCCGTGCTCAATTAATCAAGTCCATACTCCTTGCAATCAACCAATACTGGAGCTCGATCTTCCTCTTGCCGGCTATCATCATCAACAAAATACACAGCATACTACGTTCGTATCTTTGGGCAGGAGAGGTGGGAAGCGGTCGTGCCTTGGTTGCTTGGGATACGGTCTGCTCTCCTAAGGACTCTGGGGGTCTTGGATTACCCGATATCCTCACCAGAAACAAAATAATGCTCACAAGACTCATTTATGACATCGACCGCAAGGACTCCAATCTCTGGTGCAAATGGACCGATCATTACATCCTCAAAGGCCAGAACTTTTGGGATAGCCCCTCCAAATTGCAACATAGCTTCTCATGGAAATGTTTACTTAAAATCAGAGATGAACTCCTCAACTCACAGGCTAATACTAACGGTATTCCCTCACTCTCGCTTACCAATGGCACATTCTCATCTGGTAAAGCTTACGAACTGCTCAAGCCGGACCTTAGCCTCACATACCCTCCACACAAATCCATTTGGCTTAAGTACAACATCCCCAGATGTTGCTACGTTGCCTGGATTGCTAGCCACAGAAGACTCCCCACCCTGAACAAGATCAAGCGATGGAACCTCATTGACTCTGACACATGTAAGCTTTGTAATTCCATGGCTGAAGATGATGACCACCTCTGGAATCATTGCAGCTATACTTCCCTCGTGTTGGACATCATTTCCAGATGGACAAAGACCCCCTACCCGGCTCCTTATCTCAATAACATATGGTCTTGGCTAAACTCCAACAACCCTCCCAAACACAAGCTCATTGATAACATCCGCACAGCCTCAATCATCTCATTCATATATACCACTTGGAAAGTCCGGAATCAACTCATCTTCAACAATTCATACACTAGAGCCATTGACTGTGCTGCTGATGTCATTCACTCCCTCCGGACCCATTTCGCACACCACTGGAAGGACCGATCTCTTGACTCCAAAGCCACTGCTAAGATGTTGGGCATTCTCCTTAATTGATCCCCTGTCTACTCACATGTCCCTGATGTGCCCCTGGATATTACTCTTCTTTTCCCGCTGATTATTGTATCCCAATGCAATATTGTAAACATTCCAATCTCAATATACGTAAATTTTCAAAAAAAAAAAAAAATTAGTGAATAGAGTTTTACAAATATATCTAGTTATGTATATTGAGAAAAGTAGGTTTCTAAATCTACACAACTTCATATATTTGTCAAAGTCTAATCACTATGCAAAGATACGTCATATGAACATTTTTTGTTCTCTTTAAATGGTTAGTCATTTTAGTTTTACGTATAAGATTCGAGAGATTCACGGTTCTACCACAAATTTGGGTAATTACCTATTCTACATACTTCTTTCGGGAAATGTGGAATTTTATTGTTGTTTACTTTGTTTGGTTAGGGTTTAGATTTGGTGGCAGTTTGAAAATTCTACATGTCTATAGTCAATTCTCTTAAAAATCTCTTGTTCGTGCTTTTTTGTTCTTTTTGTCTGGTTAGTGATTAGAGTGTGACAAATATATAGAGTTAAGTGCATGGAGAAAAAGTAGGTTTCTCAATCTACATAACTTTATATATTTGTCACACTCTAATCACTAGGCAAAGAGACTCCATATTAGCATTTTTTTTTCTCTTTACTTGGTTAGTGATTAGAGTTTGATAGATTACACTCGAGAGATTCACGGTTTTACTATACATCCAGGTAATTATCTATTTTACATGCTTCTTTCGGGATCGAGATGTGGAATTTTAGTGTTGTTTACTTTGTTTGGTTTGTGAATAGAGTTTTATAAATATATTGAGTTATGTAAATTGAGAAAAGTATGTTTCTCAATGTATACAACTTGATGTATTTGTCAAACTCTAATCACTAGGCAAAGAGACTTCATATGAACATTTTTGGTTCTCAATGCATGTTTGGTGATTAGAGTTTGACATAATAGACTCGAGAGATTCACGGTTTTACCACAAATCTCGTTAATTACCTTTTCTACACGCTTCTTTCGGGAAATGTGAAATTTTAGCATGGTTTACTTTGTTTGGTTACTGATTGGATTTTGGAATTTGTGACATTATGAAGATTCTACATGTTTATAGTCCATTATTTTAAGGATATCTTGTTCGTGATTTTTTTTCTCTCTCTTTGCCTTTTTAGTGATTAGAGTTTGACAAACATATTGAATTATGTACATTGAGAAAATTAGGTTTCTCAATCTACATAACTTTATATATCTATCAAAGTCTAATCACTAGGCAAAGAGACTTCATATTAGCTTTTTTGGTTCTCTTTGCCTGATTATTGATTAGAGTTTTATAATCAAACTCGAGAAATTCCCGGTTCTACCACAAATTCAGGTAATTACCTATTCTACATGATTCTTTCGAGATCAAAATGCGAAACTTTAGTATGGTTTACACTATTTGGTTAGTGATTAGGGTTTTGATTTTGTGACACTTTGTAGATTTTACTTGGTTCTAGTCAATTTTTATAAGGATCTCGTGTTCATTTTTTTTAATTCTCTTTTCCTAGTTAGTGATTTGGGTTTGACAGATAAATTGTGTTATGTATATTGAGAAAAGTAGAATCTCAATAGACATAACTTTATGTATATGTCAAACTCTAATCATTAGACAAAGAAACTCCGTATTAGCATTTTTGGATTTCTTTGCCTGGTTAGTGATTAGAGTTTGACATATTCCGATAGATTCACAATTCAACCCAAAATCCAAGTGATTACTTATTCTACATGTTTCTTTTGGGATCAAAATGTGGAATTTTTGTGTTGTTTATTTTGTTTGGTTAGTGATTAGGGTTTTTATTTTGTGACAGCTTGAAGATTCTCCTTTATTATAGTCGGTTCTTTTAAGGATCTCGTGTTCATGGTGTTTGGTTCTCTTTGCATGGTTAGTGATTAGAGTTTGGCATATATATCGAGTTATGTTTGAGAAAAGTAGGTTTCTTAATGTTCATAACTTTATATATTTGTCAAACTCTCATCATTAGGTAAATAGACTCCATATTAGCATTTTTATTTTGTTCTCTTTGTGTGGTTAGTTATTAGAGTTGGACATGTTCAACTCAAGAGATCCACGGTTCTACCACAAATCCATCTAAAAGACCTATTCTAGATGCTTCTTTCGGGATCATTACGTGTAATGTTAGTGTGGTTTACTTTTTTCGGTTAGTGTTAGGGTTTTGATTTGTGACTGATGTTAGATTCTACTTGTTTATATTCAGTTCATTTAAGTTTCTCTTGTTCATGATTTTTGGTTCTTTTTGCCTGGTTAGTGATTAGAGTTTGATAGATATACCGAGTTACGTACAATGAGCAATGTAGGTTTCTCAATGTCCATAACTTTATATAGTTGTCAAACTCTAATCACAAGAAAAAGAGACTCGATATTGGAATTTTTTGTTCTTGTTACTTGGTTAGTGATTAGAGTTTGAAAGATTAGAATCGAGAGATTCACGGTTCTACCGTAAATCTAGGTTTTTTGGTGATCGAAATTTAGAATTTTAGTGTGGTTTACTTTGTTTGGTTAGTGATTAGGGTTTAAGATTTGTAAGGTTTGAAGATTCTACTTGTTTATAGTCGGTTCTTTTAAGGATCTCGTGCTCATGATTTTTTATTCTCTTTGCCCGGTTAGTTAAAGTTTAACAAATACATTGAGTTATGTACATTGAGAAAAGTAGGTTTCTCAGTCTACATAACTTTATATGTTTGTCAAAGTCTAATCATTAGGCAAAGAGACTCCATATTAACATTTTTGGTTCTCTTTGCCTTTTCAATGATTAAAGATTGACAAATTAGACTCGGGAGACTCACAGTTTTAATTCAGGTAATTACATATTCTACATGCTTCTTTCAAAAACGAAATGTTGAATGTTAGTGTGATTTACTTTGTTTAGTTAGTGATTAGGGTTTTGATTTTGTGACAATTTGAATATTCTATTTGTTTAAAATGAGTTATTGTAAGGATCTCTTGTTCATGATTTTTGGTTCTTTTTTGTCTGGTTAGTGATTAGAGTGTGACAGATACATCGGTTTATGTACATTGAGAAAAGTAGAGGTTTCTCGATGTACAGAACTTTATATATTTGTAAAACTCTAACCACTAGGTAAAGAGACTCCATATCAACATTTTTTGTTCTCATTACCTGGTTAGTGATTAGAGTTTCACAACTTAGAGTCATGAGTTTCACGGTTGAACTAAAAATTCAAGTAATTACCGATTCTACATGCTTCTTTCGGGATCGAGATGTGGATTTTAGTGATGTTTACTTTGTTTGGTTAGTATTTTGGATTTTGACTTTGTGACAGTTTTAATACTCTACTTGTTTATAGTCCGTTCTTTAAAGTCTCGTGTTCATGATTTTTTATTTTCTTTCCCTAGTTATTGATTAGAGTTTGACAGATATATCAGGTTATATACATTGAGAAAAGTAGGTTTCTCAACGTAGATATATATATATATATATATATATATATATCAAACTCTAATCACTAAGCAAAGAGACTTCACATAAGCATTTTTGGTTTTTATTTTGTTTATAGTCAGTTATTAAAAGTAGGTTTCTCAATGTTCATAATTTTACATATTCGTCAAACCCTAATCACTAGGTAAAGAAACTACATATTAGCATGTTTGGTTCTCTTTACGTGGTTAGTGATTAGAGTTTGACATATTAGACTCAAGAGATTCACGACTCTACCACAAATCTAGGTAATTACTTGCTCTACATGTTATTTCAGGATCGAATTTTGGAATGTTAATGTGGTTACTTTGTTTAGTTGGTGGTTAGGGTTTTGATTTTGTGACAATTTGAAGATTTCACTTGTTTATAGACAATTCTTTGAAGGATTTCTTGCTCATGATTTTTGGTTCTCTTTGCCTGGTTAGTGATTAGAGTGTGACAGATATATAGAGTTATGTACATTGAGAAAAAGTAGGTTTCTCAATCTCATATCTTTATATATTTGTCACACTCTAACCAATAGGCAAAGAGACTCCATATTAGTATTTTTTTTGTTCTCTTTGTGTGGTTAGTGATTAGAGGTTGACATATTAGACTCGAGAGATTTACAGTTGTACCACAAATCCACATAATCACCTATTCTACATGCTTCTTTCGGGATCAACAACGTGGAATGTTTGTGGGGTGTACTTTGTTTTGTCCATGATAAGGGTTTTGATGTTGTGATTGTTTGAAGATTCTATTTGTTTACAGTCAGTTCTATTAAGAATGTCGTGTTCACGAATTTTGTTTCTTTTTGCCTGGTTAGTGATTAGAGTTAACAAATATATCGAATTATGTACATTGTGAAAAGTAGATTTCTCAATGTACATAACTTTATATATCTTTCGAACTCTAATCACTAAGCAAAGACATCTAGTTCAATTACAATAAGATTGGAAACTTGTCGCATTAATCAGCGCCTTTATTTGAACCTCATCCAAAAACTCTACTATGTACACTTGATGATTATAATTTAATATGTTAGATGTAGTTGAATTACATTTATATGTGCATTTAATCTTGTAACAAATTACTTTGCTAGCCAAAATTACTTACTTTTTCTTTTCTTTATTTTATTTCTTCTTTAGAGATTAAAATAGTTTTCAAACAATGCGCTTTGCTTTACTTTGATTCCTGATCTAGATAATATTTTAAGCATATGCATTTAACAATGTAACTCATGATCTAGACAATATTTTAACATCTACATTTAACAATGTAGTTCATGAGCTAGACAGTATTTTCAGCAACCTGTAACAAATTACACTCATATCTGCGTTTAACAATGTAATTCATGATCTAAACAGTATTTTCAGCATTATTTATATTTAAATTGTCTGTTGATTATTTTCAACATTAGCTAACTGTGAAATGTTTGTTGCATCAACTAATGGTGATCAGCTAATGATGAACTGTTTGTTGCATCAACTAAAATGATGATCGAGATGGTGTGCAAAACATTTTTCATTCCAGGAGAAATGTTTGTTGATGATATAGGCTTGATTTTTCTTTAGAAAAAATGTGTGCTGATGCTTTATAATGTCAGGATTGACTTTTGTCTTCGTTCACTTCCTATATGGATTAAGACTCCATTTTTATGATTAAAAAAAATTATACTTAAATAATTCCTTATCAGAGGATACCATTAATCCCTCTCTCGGTTAAGCTTTGGCAAGGTGCGTTTGGATTTTTATATATGGGTGTTCAAGTAGATGAAACGAATTTGGCGATTGAAAACGATGAAGCTTGAAATGTTTAAAAAATCACAACCAAATCTGTGTTCCTTCTTTTCTCACATTGGTTCTAACAGGTGTGAATGACAAAGGTCCAGATAAAATGTGAAAGGTTCAAAGCTGGCTAATACCTCTAAGAAAAAGAACAAAGGCGTGAACTAAAATGGATTGGCTACAAAATTTTGAAGGAAAATCCCATGAATAATTAACAACCATACCCAGATCATCCTCTATCTAAGGAAAGGACAAGCCTAATAATCTGTAAATGATAATAATGGCAGAGATACAATGCATGAAGCCTCAATTCAACTTCAATTGTCAACAAGGAGGAGAGAAGTAGGACCCCCACAAAAAACAATTTACCTAATTGCGGCCACAGAGCAAGCCAAACAATGCTTAAGCAGCTTTCTTGCCAACTGTAAACTAAGACATCTTAAAATATCACAAGCTATCATATTACATGGTGAAATGGACAGACTCCTGGAGATATGCATTTTGGGCAAAAATATCTGTAAGATGACAAGTGATAGATAACACTGTCTTAGGAATAGATTCAACACTATGAAAGTAGTGTTTGGTCAAAACTTGGTTTGAAGTTGGTAATAACCCAAGTTACAAAAACTGAGCCAAACCCACCCTCAAGCTTAGACCTGGCCAAACCAATCCCGGAGACAAACTTAACACTATATACAACAAAATCATGGCCTATTCCAATTTCCAAGGAGCACAAATCATGAATATAAGAAAACAGAGACAAACTGAAATTGGGTACTTCAGTTCAGAATGGTCAATGCTATGAGTAATTTGGAATAGATCTGGCAAAATAACTTAAATCGCAAAAACTTTCAGGCAAGTGCAAAAATGGAAAAGCAAGACAAAAGGAGAAGTTTAAGGTAAATGGAACACATTAAAGTAAATTCAACACATCAGAATGATACAAGTGAAAGTGCATGTTTATCTAATACACCATTATTCCTAAACTGGAGTAAATTCCTTGACTAAATTACAAAACCACCTGCATCCTAGGATGTAGCAGTAATCTATTTCTATTAGCGAAGTAAAGCAAGTAGAAATATTCAAATATTTACCAATGCATATTTCATAGATGCGAATCTATATTGGCTTATGAGTTGCTTGTTGTAGAATTTGGTCCTTTGACAAACAGGCAACTCTTCAGTATTAACCTTCAGATACTTAGCTTTGAAGCCATTACAACTTACTAACAACTATGGAGAACCTAATCAAAGATCTTACAAGGGAAAGAGTCAACTGACCAAGAATTCTGCAAACATATCTTCATGCTACTCGCTTGATCTGTTGACTACCTACTTGGAAACATTTGGAATCCAGAAAAAGACTTGAAACACGTCGTGACTCAAGTTTTTAGCTGCATTGATCCTTGCTACAAAATGTTCGATACACAGCCCTTCTTCACTATGTTGAGGTAATAAACGGAGTTTAAGAAGGAATCCAAGCTGAAATTGCATAAATTACCCGCCCTTTCCATCCCATCAAGGTCCAATTTCCATCCACATCTAAAGAATAATCCTTGTGATAGCATTTCATCTTGTGTCTTGCTTTCTCCATGATCCCCGAATCCAAAGTAAGCTGCCTAAAGCCTGACCTCATATTCCTATACTGCCACTGTTTATAAGTTTCGGGCCTTTCAACTCTCTCTGTTCCCTCACAAGCAACAACATTCATGATCTCTCGCCCAAAGAACTCCCTCTCGAACAATGACCTCTCTGGGTTTTCTCTGGAAACATTGGTATCATACATGTCAAACAGTGTGGAGTAGTAGAAAAGAGCCTCCTTGAACCGTGTCATAAAGAAGGGAGCATTGAAGCATCCATTAACAATTGCATGCACAAAAAGATCGGGTTTTATCTTCCTAATCAAGCTCAAGACGGCATCTCTTGGACTGTCTGACACAATTGTATCATCAAGAAGATTCTTGAACCGATAGAGACAATTTACAACCGTAAACTCATCCCTTTCTAGCTTAAAGTCTTCTAACTTAATTGTTTCCCATTTCTGTGCTATTGGATGAAACTCAAATGGCACCCCAAACTTCTCACAGTACTTTGCCAAGCGACGTCCCGTTTCCTCAACTCGTTCTGCCGGCTTGA
The DNA here is from genome assembly GCA_033239045.1 of Fagopyrum esculentum. Classification (NCBI taxonomy): domain Eukaryota; kingdom Viridiplantae; phylum Streptophyta; class Magnoliopsida; order Caryophyllales; family Polygonaceae; genus Fagopyrum; species Fagopyrum esculentum. The sequence continues at coordinate 147,031,915 of BSUD01000001.1, forward strand.
ATCCGGGCTGAGGAAGTTCTATGCCTGTAATACGAAGCAAAGGAGGCCCTTCAGGTCGTTCTGACAGGTGATGAATAAGCGCGGGCCACTGGAAGCCATACAGAATGCCAAAATCTATAATATGGAGCTTCTTTCTCTTCTCAGACAACTTCAGGGTATTAAAGTTTGAAAACATGATAGAGATCTTCTTAAAAGGGCAAAAACAAACAAAAAGCTGGTATGCTTTTAATATCAGCGCAGCAGTAGTCTTCTTGGAAGATAAGGCAGTATAAACCTGTGAACCAGTTCCAGCAACGCGTGCCTCGAGGGCATTTGCAAAGAAATAAGCCAATCTTTGTGAGCCATCACCTAAGGGAGATGAACCTTGCCTGATTTGTTTTAGCAGCTCAGCAGCAGTCCTTTGATCATCAGTCGCAACTGCTTGTGCACCAAGAATCAACAAGGTTCTCAAATCCACCACATTTTTATTGCTATCCTTCCTCTTATGACGACCCTTTGCACACTGATCATGTTCCTGTGATTGAAGACCTTGCATAACAGTATTATTTTCTCCATTTGGGATATCAGAGCATATATAGCAGCCCATGCTGCCCATCTCATTTTTTCCAGGAGGGAGTAAAACCCTATCAAACATCTCTGACAGGTCATCAGCATCCTCAACAGTGATAGCTGATTGCTTGCTACTCCTCTCTCCCTCTAAATGCTCATCATCCCGATAATGAATCCTCCTTACTCTCGACTCCTTGGGCAAGTCACCCTTATTGTCAGACTTCATCGCAGGTGGAGAAGCGTCAAGATCAATAACAAGGTTACTAGCTTTAGGAAGGAATTTACTGGCCTCATCCACCCCCTTTTGAAACTGTATCATTGATTCTCTATCACTGAATATATTAAAACCCACGGGCACATTGGGATTCTCTATTGAAAAACACAAGTCACTGAAACCAGATGGCTTCCTGTAGTCTACTGCAACGGTTGTGTTTGTGTTGGTGTTGGGGGCAGTAACATCATTACTACTATTGTTACCAGTGTGATCACCAAAAGAACCAGAAAAAACGTTATCTGGGCTATCAACTAAATGATATGAAAGTGGGTGTTGATCGGGTGAAAGAGGGTATTTATTTTCTAGGGCATCATAGAAGGGCTTCTCAGCAGCTTGAAGGGACAGACTGTCATGGAACATGCTAGGCTTATCATCCATGTCTTCTTCCAATAGCACTTGGCTAATGTACTTAAGAATAGAATCAGAATCATTATCATCAGGAGAGCCAACCTCTTCACCGGTCAAACCCGAGGATGAGGAAGATGAAGGGAAATTGCCGGGAAAACCATCAGTAGGTTGCAGATTGAGAAATTCAGCTGAGCTAAGATCAATAGCTGGGTCTTTGTAATTGAAGAAATTGGAATAATTCAGAAGCTCTTCAGAACCAGGTGACGTGATTCCATTGAAAGATTGGTATCCACCAATAGAATCATAAGAACCCTCAAACTGGGAATCCATGAACAACTAAAACAACAAGGGAAAATGATCACAAATACTAACAATTCTAATTAATGAAATGCTAAAAGCTGAAAACCCAGAAAAGAAAGGCTAAACTTCAAGCAAAAGAAGATGAAAAACACTAACCCATATGCCGAATTAACCTAGGGCGAAAGCCAAAAGTAATAGTGAAGGTAAAAATGGGGGAACTACAGAAATTGAAAAAAGTAGGAACCTTCGAGGAATTCGGGTGAGTTGAGGAACTTACAGTCAGGTGGAAGACGACAGAAGATCTGGTGGAGCGAAGTTGAAACGGTTGTGAGAAAGTGATGGGGTGACGAGTGATGAAATTAGACGGTGAAGCTCACGGGGATTCGCTGGGGGAAAAGGAATGAGGGCCCGTTTGTTTTACATATTCAACATCTTCAATCGATCAATCAGCTTTGTGCCATTGCATTAGTATTGTAGTTGCCTCTTTTGACCCAGTAGTGCATTTTAGTGCTCTAATGATGAATTTTGATTACTGTTCACTGGTCTTTTGTGTAGTGGCTGTCTCGTAGGTTGCTTTTTAATTACATTAAATCTTCAGGGGATCTTGTCGAAAATACGTCATTGAATTAAATTATCTCAATTTTATGAATAGTTGCTCGATTAATACTTGAGAGCTATTAAATAGAACGAATTGGTGTTGACCTAAAAAATAGAAAGATTTGGTAATTGAAAATCTAACTCTACGATTTTCATACAGATAATGGTCAATATCAATAACCAGCTATTTTAACAATGTTGTTCTGTTAAAAGTTAGAGGGATATACAAATATTGTTGATAGTCCATTGACTGTGCAATTATGTATCATTAACGGTACATAGTTGTAAGATTGGGTACAAGACGGGACGGGATTCGGCTCATCCGAGTTGTAGGATTGAGTAAGGGGTGGGACGGGATTCGGCTCATCCGAGTCTTGTATTGGCTATATTATACATGGGACAGGTTAGGACGGGATCAGGACGGACCTTGTGTTTTTTAGATTGAATCTCACCGGGCCCTATCCCCGTTGGGAACGAGAGGGGGCTCAATCTCGCTTGACCTATAATTTGTTTATGATGTAAATCTTTTACGATTTACACACAAAAATATTCACGTATATCGTACTTAAAAATGAAAAACATTAAAATTTTCAATAGTCTAAAATGTTGTGTTGCATAATCTCCTCGGTAAATTTTGTTTAAACATCCAAAATAAAAGGCCCAAACTAAAACGGAAGTCGTATTCGCACGGTTCAAGATTTCGTTATTGCACCACGCATACGGATCCCGTAACCGTGAACTTTACGGGTTCCGGATGCTGATAATTTTCTACATGAATTCTAACCCGAAAAAAAAATTATTCTGACACCTTCACGGTTACGGAACCCATAACCGTGATGTCAGAAAAA
>BSUD01000001.1:147034998-147102259 GCA_033239045.1 Fagopyrum esculentum
AAAAAAAAAAAAAAAAAAAAAAAAAAAAAATTTACGGTCACGCATTGCGTATGAGTGGTGCGTTAACGAAATCTTGAACCGTTTAAATAACACCCCCAAATAAAATTACACATCGATGGATCCGTTAGCAATGAAGCTCACATTTTCCTTACAAGACTAGGTTTGAATAAATGAAGAATCGAAGGAAAATCAAGATGACATGGATTGTAAGCTCGCTTCACCATGGACTATAGACTCTTGTGGTCAACTGAAATTAATCGAGCAACGAGTAGATTATGAGTAGGCAGATGTAGAGATCGGAAGAGAGATTTGTGCCATGAGTATACCGGGATTAGGGGTGTGCATAAATTCCGGTTAATCCTGTCCCGTCCCGGTCCCGGCAAGATTTGAAAAAAAAAGTGTATCCCGTCCTGTGTTGCAAGACGGGACGCAGGACGTAAAATTCTCATCCCGATTAATCTCGTCACGTCCTGCCTATATATACAAATAATATATATATATATTTTAAAATATATTATATCGATAAATAATATATAAATATTATAATTTTATATTAATAAGATTTATAAAAGTAATAAAATATATAAATAATCTTCTTTTACTTGTTATTTTTTGTAATCTATCGTTTTACAAATCAAACTATCGTTAGTGTAGTGCAGTATTAGGCTTTTTAAATGTGAATCGGTAAGACACAGTTTAATGTAAATTGTATTCGCTTTAATGTATAAAATACTAATGTAGTCCTCTTGAATCGGTAATATGCTGTCGAGTTTTTTTTTCATTTGTATTGTTAAAATGAGACAGGACACGCGCAGGACGAAGAAAAAAAGTTGTATATCTCGTCCCGTCCCGGTTATAATTTGCGGGACGGGACGCGGGACGACCTCAGTCCCGTCCCGTCCCATGCCCACCCCTAACCGGGATAATGAAAGACCCGCTTTCACTTTCACTTCTCCATATCCGGTTCTGTTAATCACATAAACATCAGATGTAAACTAAGTACTAAGTTCAGGATGATCAAAGTTTAATGATGATTTATCTTTCCACTTATATGTGATCATTGTTGTGAAGCAAATACAATGATTTTATGAGCTCAACCTCGACTTAAATCACAAAATTGTTAGGCGTCTAGTGAAGTGCAACAATACAAGTAGCAGATGCATCCAGAACAGCATGTTTATCTTATATACATCATAACTCCTAAGCGAAAGTAAATCGAAATTGGCTTAAGTTACTTGTGTTAACCTGCAATTAAGTCCTCTGACGACCATGCAAATCCTAATCAAAGATCCTATCAAGAGAAAGAGCCAACTGACTAAGATTTTTGCAACAGTATCTTATGCTATTTGCTTCATCTATTAACTACAAACTTGCCAACATTTGGAATCAAAGAAGTACCTCCATGGTTGCGATTCCTTGCAAGAAGATGATCACGAAACGGATGACCGGCCTTCTTCACTACAAAACTTGAGACAGTAAAAGGAGTTTAACAGGGAATCCAAGTCGATACTGCACAAGTCACCCGCCCTTTCCATCCTGTTAAGGCCCAATTACCATCTACATCTAGAGAGTAATCCTTGTGGTAGTATTTCATCTTGTACTTTGCTTTCTCCATGATCTGCGGGTGCAAAGGAAGCTGCCGAAAGCCTGCCCTCATAATCCTAACTTGCCACTGTTTGTATGTTTCCGGCCTTTCAACTCGCTCCGTTCCCTCACAAGCAACAATATTCATGATTTCTTGTCCATAGAACTCTCTCTCCAACATTGACCTTTCTGGGTTTTCTCTAGGAATAATGGTATCATGCATATCAAACAATGTGGAGTAGTAGAAAAGAGCTTCTCTAAACCGTGTGATAAAGAAAGGAGCGTTGAAAGACCCGTGGTAAACACCATGGACAAATAGATCGGGTTTTATCTTCCTAATCAACCTCAATACAGCATCTCTTGGACTATCAGCCACAATTGTTTCATCAAGGAGGTACTTGAACCGAAAGAGACAGTTCACTACTACAATCTCATCCTTTTCTAACTTAATATCTTCCAGCTTAATTGTCTCCCATTTTTGTGCTACGGCATGAAACTCAAACGGAACATTAAACCTCTCGCAGTACTTTGCTAATCGTCGTCCTGTGTCCTCAACTCGCTCTGCTGGCTTGAATCCAGGCTGAGGAAGCTCTATCCCGGTAATACGAAGCATTGGTGGGCCTTCGGGTTGTTCTGAGAGGTGTTGGATGAGTGCAGGCCACTGGAAGCCATAAAGGATGCCAAAATCTATAACATGAAGCTTCTTTCTCTTCTCAGAAATCTTCAAGATACTGTGGGTGGAAAACATCATTGAAATCTTCTTAAAGGGACAGAAAGAAACAAGGAGATGATATGCTTTTAACATCTGAGCAGCGGTAGTTTGCTTGGAAGCCAAGGCAGTAAAAATCTGGGAACCGGTTCCAAACATGCGTGCCTCAAGAGCATTTGCGAAGAAATGGGCCAATCTCTGTGACCCGTCGCCTAAGGGAGAAGAGTGTTGCCTGATTTGTTTCAGCAGCTCAGCAGCACTCCTTTGATCATCAGATGCAACTGCTTGCGCACCGAGAATTAACAGGGACCTCAAATCCACCACATTTTTGCTGCCATCCTCTTTCTTAAGACGACTCTGGTCAAGTTCCAGTGGTACAAGACATGCCATAGCATTTGGATGTTCTTGCTTTTGGAATGGTGAGGATATAGAACAGCTATTCTCATTTTTCCTTGGAGGGAGCAAAACCTTATCAAACATCTCAGACAAGTCATCAGCCTCCTCCTCAACAGAGATAGCCGACTGCTTGCTACTCCTACCTCCCTCTAAATCCTTATCATCCCGATAATGGATCCTTCTCACTCTTGACCCCCCGGGCATGTTACCCTCATTCTCAGACTTCACCACAGATGGAGTCTCCTTCGGTTCTTTAGGGTAGGTGATATTTTCAAGATCAATAACAAGGTTGCTAGGTTTAGGAAGGAATTTATTTGCTTCTTCCACCCCTTTCTGAAACTGTATCATGGATTCTTTGTCACTGAATATATTAAAATCTGCCGAAACACTAGGACCAGAACCATCAGCCCCATTAGTATCAGCAGAGGAGCCATAAGACCATGGTGAACCAGCATATGGCTTAAGATGTGGATCAGCCATATGATTCTGTATTGAAAAACCCTTATTACTACTATTGCTAATAGAATCTACTGAGACGGTTGTGGTTGTGTTTGTGTTGGTAGTACTAGCATTATAACCACAACTGCTAACGGAACCCGGAGAATTGTCATCTGGGCTATGCACATATTGATCTGAAAGTGGATGTTGGTCGGGTGAAAGAGTGTAATTCTTTCCTAGGACATCATAGAAGGGTTTCTCAGCAGCTTGAAGTGCTAAACAGTCACGGAGCATACAAGGCTTATCATCTATTTCTTCTTCCATTAATACCTGCCTAATATACTTAAGAACAGCATCTGGATCATTTTCCTCGGGAGAACCAGCCTCCTCGGCGTTCTCACCGGAAAAGGAATATGAGGGGATATTGGCAGGTAAAACATCAGGAGGTTGTAGATTGGGAAATTTAATAGAGCTAAGATCAACAGATGGATCTTTGTAATTGAAGAAATTGGCATAATTCAAGATTTCTTCCGAACCGGGGGACATGGTTGCATAGGGAGATTGGTGGCCATTAACAGAATCATGTGAACCCTCAAATTGGGAATCCATGACTTGAACAAGGGAAATGAACAAGTTTAAACACCAATAGATATGATTGACAAATTACTAGCAATTCTAACCCATGAAAAGCTAACAAGTGAAAAACCCAGATAAGATTAGCTATAACTGAAGCAGAAGGAGGTGAAATAACACTAACCCAGATGAGGAACACAGGAGAAGAAGGTGAAATAACACTAACCCAGATGAGGAACACAGGAATCGAGCGTTCCGGAGAAGGGGCGATGTCGAATAAACCGCAGGCGCCAGGAAATAGGGTTTAATAGAGAAGGTAAAAAGGGGGAAATTGTAGTAATTAAAAAAAGTGGGAACTTTCGAGGAATGCGGGGGAGCTTAGAGTCGAATGGAGGACGCCAGAGAGTTGTGGTGTTGAGGGAAGAAGAATTCGCTGTCAGAAAGTGAAGGGCTGAAGAGATTAGCCGCTGAAGAGGGACCCACTTGTTTTACATTTCAACCTCTTCAATCTTCTGCTTTGCATAGACTTTTTGCCTCCTTTGACCATCGCCTTCGTTCATGCCTCCTGCCCAAGTTAAAAATAAACTCACATGCTTAAATAAGATATTAGGGCATGCACAATGCATGTTTAGATTTATGTTAGATGAAGCACAAATTTTACCATGATAACAAAAAAAAATAAAAAATTTAAACTTCATAGTGGTGGTGGATTTTGACTAATCCGGATCTTTTCGTTGGAGAAGCTTTCTTATATTTTCCTAATAAATTAACTTGGATGTGTTTGCAAAAAAACACGTAAACACTAGTTTAAGAGTTTCTATGAGTATTATACGAAAACACTCGTTTTTAGTGTTTGAAAACACTAACGTTGTTTGGCTAATTTTTTACGTTGCACTAGTGTTACGCCTATTGGGGTCATCGAGTCACATCCACATTTCATGATTTTCGCAAATGGCGATACATAACATGCCTTGGGCGATTCATCTCGAGCGTTGGGCGATTCTTCCTGGTGGCGATTCTTGGTTTGGATTGTTCGTTCATTCTGCTATCGATAGGTAATTTATATCTAGCTCATCCTTGTTCTTCAATCCTTTTGAGCGATTCTCTTCGTTATGATTGTCTGGTTCTAGGGTTCTTCGATTCTCGTTTCGCTGCTTGTCTCCCTGCTTCTTTTTCAATTCTAGGGTTCTTCGATTCTCGTTTCGCTGATTGCCTGGTTCTAGGATTCTTCGATTCTCGTTTCGCTGCTTGTCTCCCTGCTACTTTTTCAATTCTAGGGTTGTTCTTCAATCCTTTGGGCGATAGTGTTTTGTGCAAATCTCTTCAATCCTTTGGGCGAGTCTCCTTAAATCACGATTCTCGTTTCCTTGCCTGCATTGTATGATTAGTTATCAAGCTTCAATTTTCATATGAACTGTTTAGAATTTGTTTAAATATTTTACAATAAACAGAAGGAATCAGTCAACTGAAACCTGAGTGCATCAAAGGTATGCTAGTTGGCTAACCTGTGTTAACTGTGTTTGGCTATTTGGTTTGTGCAGACTTGATAATCTTCTTTGTCATATGACTAACCACTTGGCTAACCTGTGTTAACTATGTTTGGCTATATTTTAAGCTTCATTCTCATATGAACTGTCATGTTATGAGCATAGAGCTTCTCCTAAATTGTATGATTGATTGTGAATAAGCTTCTGGCTTCATTAAGGTGTATAGAATTTTATGAACTGTCAAGCTATTTTTTAAGCTTCTTTCTCATATGAACCGTCATATGACTAACCATGAGCAAACGGTTGTGTGTGCTTCAATATATTGATACTAAATAATTGTGGGTATGACAATTTTGGTATTTTAAATGATTTTATATAAGGTTTCAGGTTTGTACAGGTTTTGGCTTTCTATGCAAAAGATCAGCATTCTCAAGTCGGTTCAGCAACTGAGAACACTAAGCACGACTAATTAGGTTCATTTACACTGTGCTTCTGTTTTTTTGTAAACATCAATAAGCCTCTGCTGCTAAGCACGACTACATTGTGCTTTTGTTTTTTTTGTAAACATCAGCAACTGAAAACACTAAGCACGACTACAAAGTGCAATATTAGCTAAACATTCGGTATTAACTTCACCTAACAGAAGTGATCACCTATACAAAGTGCAATATTAGCAAACAATTAATTAGTTTCATTTACACTGTGCTTGTTACTCTGACTTGTTATAGCTTCTGTTTTTTTGTAAACATCAACAAGCCTCTAATGTTGCTATTTTTTGTGTTGTAGTGCTGCTACTTTTTTTTTCTACTAGATCTCATAGTTTTTAAGCCTCTGTTGTTGCTACATTTAGGTGTATAAACCTCTACTGCTTGTGCCATCTTATGATCCTCTGCTATCTTATTGTTGTTGCTACTTTCTTTGTTGCCATCTTATGATCCTCCACTTCTTATACCTCGTTCTACTGTTGCTACTTGTTTTTTTCACACATCAATAAAAGCTCTGTTGCTGCTACTTTTTTTGTTGCCATCTTATGATCCTCTGTTGTCTTATTGGCACTAGATAGATAAGCCTCTGCTGCTTGTGTCATCTTATATACAATGGTCATTTTGTAGTATTTTTGCATTGCAAACTGGGAATTTTTTTTTGCAAACAGTCAGATTTTTGCTTATTGGCTGCATAAACTGATATTGATCTTGCTACTTTGATAGGGTACAATGGGCGACGACTCGAGTTACGATAGCGGTGATCTTGAGTCTTACAATTGGGGAGAGGGGATATACTTGAGTGACGATGATCCCATCGAAGATGAGATGTTGTCATACGCCTTTGATGACTGTGGTGCATCTGCAAGTTTAAGGGAGTTCGTGCAAGGGCTACGTGAAGAAAATAGAAGATTGAATTATGAATGTCGACTGTTACGCATGAGGGAACGGGACGGTGATGCTTATATTGAGCCATTGAAAGTTGATGTCACTGAACATAAAGAAATGAACAAGATGATTAGAAGGGAAAATTGTGTAAGGGCATTTGTTTTGGGTCTAGTTACCGGGTGGTTCTTGTTTCGTATGTTATGTACTATTAGGGCTTTGGCTATGTGAAACAACAATGTAATGCACTTGTTTTCTATGTCATGTAATATTAGGGATCTATTTCATGAAACATTTATGTATCCGTTTGATAAATTTATAAATGACCCTTTGGTCACACATTAATTGATTTTGTCATATCAAACCCCCATCTAAAATTAATAAAAGTTCTTAACAAAATTCTCATAATACTTAAATGTCATAGCAAAAGTCTGGATAACTGTCATACATTGCAATCCTAAACCAAATGTCATAACAAAAGTCTGGATAACCGTCACACAATATCCTAAACATTCCTTGTTGCATTCCAAATAGCCGTAACAATACGGTCGCGAATGTGGTTCATTCCTCTACCGTTGTCATTGTTGTCCTCAACTTCTTGTACCTCGTTCTGGCTTTGTCTCGTGCTTGCCAACTCTTCTTCATCTTCTGATAAGTCATCATACCTTGAGTATAACCGAATGTAGTTGTCTAAGGCAAAACAAGCGAGATGGATATCAACTTGTGTGTAGTCAGGGTAACATGGCATAGCAGACAACAACTTCCATCTCTTCTTCAAAATTCCAAAACATTGTTCGATACAACTTCTTAGAGAAGAGTGTTCTTGGTTAAATGCTTCCTTCTTGTTGCTCGGTGGCTCAATATCAAATTGATTTAAGTGATATTGTATCTTCGAATATGGCACTAGGAACCCCGGTCCATCTGGATAGCCCTTGCCACATAGATAATACTTATCGGGTGGTGGATGTGGGAAGTTGAGGTCGGGGTTGCATATGGCATTATCAAATACATTTGCATCATGAGCGGACCCTTCCCATCCAAACAACACAAAAGTGAATAGCATATTAAAACCACACACGGCAAGGACATTGAAAGTCACTAACGTGTGATACTTCTTCTATGCATGCACTAACGTGTGTACCGTCAAGACATCCAATGCAATCCTAAATAAAGATATTGTTTAAAATTATAAGTGTTCCTTGCAATGTATACCAAAATGTGAACTAGTTAACAAAAATGTGAATTATGTTTACCTTAAAGTAATCTTTGTATCTCGGGTCGACAGCAATGTGAGAAGGGGTTCTTGGAAAATTTGGGTTCCGTGGTCGGGTAATATCTCCTGCAAGTCCACAACCTTGGAGGCCACGACCAGTAATAGAATTTAGAACGCTATGGAATGCACGATGCACAGTCTCAATGGACCATTGAAAGTGCTTAGCTACAACACGTACCGAACATCCTTGGGCTAGAGCGTATAAGAACAACCCTACCTTCTCAATTACAGAGACTTCTGTAGATAGTTTTAACCCGTAAGTTTGCTCTAAATCAGTGCAAAGACGTAGGAATACCGCGGCGTCCATTCTGAACATATTCACCGTGCGAATGTGGTGACCATTTAAGATCTCCTCCATCCAAGGTCTCCCTCGGTCATACCCGGTGTAACAAGGCTCCTTGTACATATGTTTGTAGAAGTGTTCCGCTGCAACATCATATGTTCTTTGCAACTGTTGATGACTTTAAAGGAATTTAAGAGCACGTATCTGTCTACGGTTGACGTCTTTGTCACTGTCGTCACTATCACTACTTGTTGAACTTGACATTATATAATTGACCCTGTAAATAATTGTACATTTATAAAAAACATTAAATGATAAAAATCATACTTATGAAAAAAAAACATATAAAATTCTACAAATTGTATCTCTTGATTCAAGTTCAACAAAACAAATGAAAAACACCATAGAAAATTTCTTGCATAATAAAATCCAACAAATTCATCAACACTAGAAAATCACATCAAAGTCTGCTCGTGCTCCTATTTCAACCAATTGTATCTCTTCTGATCGTCCTCCAAGTTCAATAGTGTTTGCATAGCCTTCCACTAGTTAGTCTTTGAAATTATGAAACACCACAAAGGACTTCCATCCACAAGCAATCCATTCTCGATCATCCTATCAACAGTGTCCAATGTCTTCTGAACCAATATCTCGTTCTGTTTCACCTTGGAGTTAACCTCTTCTTGGAAAAGGATCATCAACCTATCACTAGTCTCCTGTGAACGGTCTAAAAACTCTTCCAACTTCGAGTACCCAATGGACTGTCTTCGCTTTCTCTTCAACGGCCCCTTGTTTATGTTACCCCTACTTGGCGGTGCAGGTTCTACAAATTCTACCGGCTCGTCAACCATGTCTGCTGGAATCCCTGAGTAGCTAGATCCTCCACCTTCATTGACCGTGCCAACAAATTAAGTTACGGAAGAACTCACGACCATCTCCATCTTCTTCACCTAAACCTAAGTCCTGATCATCTCCAAGAGACACACAATCCGGAGTTGGCTCACAAACCATTCCATATGACTTAGCTAGACGACCAGTTGCTACATTTCCATCAAAAAGTGTAGTCAACAACTCTTCATACTCCAATTCCATTCCCTTATTCTTGTATTTCTTGTAGTTTCCATCTTCCTACAACACATAAAAAAAATGAAGTTACATAACACATATAAGTCATATATATGCTATTGAATAGACATTAATTTAAATTTGTAATTACCTTGATCTTCCTTTCCCACCATTCATTGGAAGCCGAGATCATACGAGTCTTCATATCACAACCTAGACCCGTCTCCGAATTCCTAAGCAATTTCCAAGCCTTGTATTCTTTTTTCATTGACTCGAATTTATTTCTACAGAAATCTTTACCACCATTTTCCCCACACTTACTAATGAATGAAGCGGTAATAGCCTTCCAATTGTATGATTGTTTGCTCCCGTTTTTCTTTTGGTATTCAATTAAGATCGTCACTAGGAGTCTCAATAGCTCATCAGCTCAATTAAAATTTGGACCCCTAGATCGACTCTGGGAAGCGGTATTGTCATCCATCTACACTCTACAATATATTCATCATTATTTTCAAAGTATCTACAGTATATACAAAACAACACAAGTAAACAAGTACTACTAAAAACTTAAAACATAAAAATACAAACACCAATTGTCACCCTTGCAGCTTATAATAAAACAAAGTAGGGCATTCATTCAGTGTCCCGTAATTTGAAGAAAAATATATCAAGTACCTTCTATATATCGAGATTTTACAATATATTCATAACAAAATATCAAAACAGTTACATAGTTCATTCAATCTACAACTACCTAGACTAGAAAATCATCAGAATTACAATCTTGCATTACAAAATACTCAACTACCTACACAGTTCATACAAAATACTCATCAACCTAGATAGTTGCAGCTCCTCATCAGAATTGAGTCATTCCAAAGGCTACACAGTTCATTCAAAGGGCTATACAGAAGTAGCAAGAGAAAGAATAGAAGACAGAAGCTAGCAAGATCAAAATTCCATCTCAAAACAGTTGCTCAACAAGATGATAGAAGCTAGCAAAACAGTAGCACAACAAAATGACACAAGTAACATTAGCAAGATATGAAACACCATAAAATAGTTGTTATCTGCTTCTGGTGGAACCAAAAGAACATGGAAGCATGGAACAATGAAGGCTGATATATGTTTTCATACATTCATGTATTTGGAAGGCAACAAATCCACATCATTTCTAAGTTCTAAAGTATGAGGTACCGTTGAGGAAATTAGGATACTAGGTCACTTTTTCAATTTGGTTTCCAACAGACAATTTTTTCTATAGTTACTAGCTTGTTTACCTGCTTAGAACAGTCATAAAAGAGCAATCCTCCAATTATTAACGAAATGTTATTTCAATGACAGAAGCTAGCAATCTCCATTGAAGACACTTAAAACGAAAATTGGCTTGCAATCGATATACACTTATAAAAACCCTAAATTTCCAGCAATATATAATCAAGACCCGGAGAGTAATGGATGAAATTAGGGTTCTATAAACCACAATCTCCAAACGAAGAAGAGAGTTTAGGGTTCTGTTGAACATACCTCTAGTGTTCCTTCGAGTACTCTGAACTTCTCCTTCGAATCCTCTGCACGTATCCTTCGACTCCTCTGCACTTCTCCTGGTACGAGCCTTCGTCGTCTTCTTCCTTCTTCAACTTATCGGGCACAATATTTTTCAGAGGTGAGAGAGTGTTGTTAATATACATGGTAGCTTCGGTAATATTTGTTTATTTGTAGGGGTAGCAGAGTAAATTTGTAGTCAAAAACACTAGTGCAAATCGGAAAACCCTCATCTGATGGAGTGTTTCCAAAACACTCATATAAAACACTTCCAACTAGTGTTTATGTTGAGCCAAACACACGTTAAATTCAAAAACACTCAGAAACACCCAAATACACTAGTTTTTGGGAGTGCCAAACACAACCTAAGACTCTTAGATAAAAAATTAATGGTAGAGATGTATTTTATAAATATTAAACTTACTCAATATTACACTCTCATCTATTTCCTTGCTATAATTCTTCCTAGATCGATGGTCATTTGCTCCTCTTCATTTCTTTTTTATGGGTTTTTTTATAAAACTTATTCTCGTCTAAACTATAAATTTAGGTAATTTATTAATTTCTATATTAATTATCATAAAAATTAAGCATATAACCCAACTTCTTAACCAAGAATATAATAATAAAATCATTAACACCGACACCGTCAAGTTTATATAAAGTACAAACTTTTATGAAAAATGTCAATGTATTATTATTTAAGTTACTAAAAATATTAGTTTATTTTTTTATAAGAATTTATAAAGTTCAATAACCATTAATTTTTTTTTATTGATTTGTTAGGTATATTGGCGGAGATAGGTCTAGACCATACCACATTTATTTGAAAGCGTAAGAAAAGGCTAACCATTAACCTTTTATAAACTAAATGATGTATTATGAACGTATATTTATAACTTAAAAATAAGTTATAAATTATATAAATCTAAATATTGGATTAATATTAATGTTTTCAAATAAAAATTTTAATTAAAGAAAATCACAAATAATATTTTTTTTAACTTACATTTCTAAAATAATGATTTTATATTAGCGTATACTTTTTAGTAAGTTGTATGTTAAAATATTATTAACGATTTTACATTTAATTAAGTAGCTAAGTTATATAATAATTTTACTTATAATTATAATCAATATATAAATAACTATTTATACAAAATGTAAGAATAAGATGAGAAAGGGGTGAGAAATTTGTGTTTGATCATGCCCATTACTTGTTGAGATTAGATTATTAAGAAGATATTAGGTAGGTAATATAAGCACAGGAACGTGATTCGATTTTGACATAGATGATTTGGTTAAAGTGCAAATATTTAAGAGTGTAAACTAGTCTTAAATATTTGGTATATCTCCAATAAATAACTCACCTAACTTATACCAAAAAAAATAAAAATAACTCACCAAACTATTTTGTGCAAGACACAACTTCAAATATCATTTTTCAAAACGAATACGTATGATTTGATACGTAAGAAATTTGATACAAAATACGTATTAAATTCAATCACAAGTATTTTTTTTACTTTTATAGGAAATGAAAGTTATAAGGTTAAATTTCAAATATTCCTTAAACTAACTACGAGTGATTTGTTGTCTTACAAATAAAAAGAATACGTAGAAAACTCGACTTATAATTTATCGAGTCCAATCACACAAATTAAATTGACTTTTAAAAATAAAAAGTCAAACAAATACTCAAATCAAATTTAACACGCCTTAAAGAACTACGTATGATTTGATTCCGTTTTTACGGATACGTAGGAAATTTAATACAAAAGGATACGTATTAAATTCAATCGCAATATATATATTTTTTTACTTTTATATGAAATGAAAGTCATAAAGTTAAACTTCAAATATTCCTTTAAGAACTACGTAAGACTTGATTCCTAATAAAGGATACGTAGGAAATTTGGTAAATTAAGAATCGAATTCAGTCACAAGCTTTAAAATAAAATAAATAACCTAACACTTTTCTTGATCATACGCGTGATAGCGGGATAAATTAAGCAACCCTTCCTAGAAGGTGGGTTTAACTTAATCCTTTGATGCATGGTCGAGATCTAAATGTCATGTAAATAATAGTTGAGTCATCGTCTAGGCAACCCTTCCTAGAAGGTGGGTTTGGACTTTGATTTTATGATGCATGAAAACACCCCACTGAACTACGTGAGGCTTGATCCTTTTTAAAGAGATACGAACGTAGACAATCCGTCCAAAATCGGGTGCAACCCATTTCACCAAGATCAACCAAATATTGATATTTATATAACTTAGAATCATAAGCTCAAAAAGAGAGGGTCAAACTCAAATAAAAATAAATAAATAAAACATTTGTAAATTTATATCCTTACTATAGTAAAAGAGAGAGTTTGCCCAATGAATAGGGAGTTTCCTATTTTGCCCTTGTGCATGATTAATGACTATTTTGTCCTTGATTTATTAAAATAATTACATGGATTACCTAAATAGTTTATGGGGGACAAGCCCTTACTTATACACGTGTTAGTCTCTCCTCTTTACTTTTCAGCTTCTTCAAGTACGTGTTAGTCACTCCTCCCTCCTCTCTCCTTTTTCATCTTCCTCTTGAAGCAATCGATTTTTCATCTTCCTCTTGAAGCAATCGATGGCCTCACATAAAGCACTTTCAATTTGTGTTTGCAATGTCTATGAGATGAATTAGGGTTTGTGTTGTTGGTGGAATTCGACCCATCGCTGCACCGGATTTTGTTTCTTCCTCTACCACAATCCGTAGTCGCGAGGTATGTTGATTCACCTTTCTCTTCTAGATTTCGTCTTTCTCAAGCCCTTGCTTCATTCCTCAAGATGGACCGATTCCGTCTTCACCACCACACCAGTCGACAACCATCCTTCTACCGATGGTCGATACTTTTCCTACTATGTTAAACACCGATTGTAAGTCGCTCATCTTCTATTCATTACTGACTCTCCTAATTCCTATTTTATTATCCAAATGCTTAATTTCGTCTTTGAGTTGTTTGATTGGAACTTGGGTTTTCAACTATGTGGAGGAACCATGTGTTGAATTCTCTTGATCAGTAAAATTAGGCTGCAACTTACTTGCTTTGTTTAGGAATTGTTGAGTTGGTATTACTACCCTTTTCTTCCTCCGTAGGCACCGTCGAGGCCGCGACCGAAGCGCCACCGGAACCACCGTCAGAACCCATTTGGGTCAGATCGGTGTAGTTGTCTTCATCTCGCTGCTTCTGTTTTGCTTGCTTTGAATTTCAGTGTTATAATTTGAGAAATATGTGATATAAACTCAAGGATGAATATCTTTGTTTTTTCATTATTTGTAAATGCGGTTATGGTGTGGGAAAGAAGACGACCCCAACAAGCCGAACAGCGACCTAAGAATTCGTAGTCTCCTGTCTTCAACTATTTTTGATTTGCTACTGATACTTATTTTTCCAATCTCGATTCCTTCTTCCTTTCGCAGATCTTCCCTCTACCGTGGTGCGTATCTTGGAACCCCGATTTGAGTTGTAAGTCTTGAGGAGCCAGGTATGTATGTGAATATATTCTTTGTTCACAATGAATTTCAGCCGGAGAACGGAATTTCGGCTTGTCCTTGTGCGGAACCCTAACTCCAGTAATTTACCCCACTTTTTCTCTTACTATGTTTGAAGGGAAAGAAGGCGTTGGCCACAGTTCTGACTTTCAAACGTTCTGTTGAAGAGAGCTTGATTATCTAAATGACATTTCATTCATATTCTTATCAAATTTTTTATGCAATTATTATTCATTAGTAATATAATCTTATGCCTTTCTTTTCACTTTACTGATGGTTATCAATTTTTGACTATGGGTGCTAGAAGTGGCCTCTCTCTAATTTGATGCCTTTCCCCCTCATCAGATGCATTTGACACTGTGAAATTGCTTAGCACAATGGATAAGCTAATGCACGGAGAAGCTGTAGATATTCCATATTTCGACTTCAAGAGCTATAAAAATGATGTCCACTCTGCACGAAGGGTATGATAATCAGAACAATATGTGTGACTACTATATCATCTTCAATTAGATATATTATACTGCATGTATAAGGTGGCTAGGTTCGACATGTACATGCTTATCTCAGTGGAAGTTAGACTAATACTTATCTATATCAAGAACAAACTTTAAGCATATGAGATGTATATGAACTTGTCTGTTTTGAGTGATTGGAGTTGTTTCAGTTCCGATTCATGGTAATCTGTTTATATTTTCGGAATCATGGAATATGGGTTTGAAGGTTAGATTAGATTTTTTGAAATGAGGAGTTTGTTGAGTTTTATGATGAAGTAATTTCGTAATTAGTTCCTTGTTGACGTCATTTTACAGGCTGTTGGTTATGACTTTGACGATGATGATTATCATAGGTATGGAATTTCATTTCAGATTTGAAAATACTGATTTTTTTTGTACAGTTTATTAAGGTTGTGTTTAGGTCCAGAGGTTATTGAGTAGGTGAAGTTCAAATATTACATGATTCAAGTTCTCCATCAGGTGCCTGCTTGTTCATTTTATTGAAAGTTAAGTTGCAATTCTTTTGTTTCAATGCACCAAATGTTAAATAGAAAGAATTTTGGAGAATAACTATGCCTTGAAAAGAACAAGTTTTATTCTGTAGAGTATTGATCAGAGTTTGTTTTCCCATTACTTCACACCATGAAAAGCTGAGATTCAATTTTAAGATGCTTCCCGTTGATCTGGATAATGATTAGCTTGCTTGAAATACCATCATTATTAGGGCTGCAACTTACTTGCTTTGTTTAGGAATTGTTGAACCTTTTCGGTTTCTTCTACGAGTTTTCTAGCCACCGCTACCGAAGCCCGTCGCCTGATATTCGGAAAATATGCCCACAAAATTGCTTTTGACCACACTCTTCTTCGGTTTAATATAGGTTTAATTTTGTTCCCCTTTTTATTTGGGTGCTTCTTACTTTCTAAGAATATGATATTTGTTTAATTTGTGCAGGGTGAGCAAGCGAGAGTATTGTATATGTGTTGTACATGAAGATGAAGTATCCTCATCAGTTCAAATTGGAAGGTGATTTTTCCTCAAGGAAGTTACCTTGGGTAATGAAACTTCGTATGTGTTGTAGAGATGCATGTCCCCCTTTTAAGATTTTCGCCAATGAAGGTACTTCTTATTTATCACCAAGAGCTTTTAGAATGACTTCTCTTGTTGTTGTGGTTGTCTTTCTGTTCTTGTAATTCATAGGTCTTTTTAATGATGTTGCAAAGTGCACCACCTGATCTTGACTATGATAGAGACAAGAGATTTTCAAAGGTTTTCTTCTTCTTTGTAAAATAATCAAGTGTTGTAGTTTTCAAAATTTAATCATAAATTCTATTGGTGTCACTGAGCACTTTTGGACTCTTATTCATGCAGTCTTTATTACAAATGATAGCTTCTTGCTTGGTGAAAGATCCGAAGAAATGGCCCAGTGCAGATAAAATCTTGAAGCATAATTTTTTTAGGTGAAAATATGGCTTTGCATGGAAATGAAGAGCAAATATCTATGGTGTTTCGGTTTGTTGTTGTGCAGTGTTTATTAAGCCTCATACTGGTATGAACAAACTTTTACCTTCCATTTCATTCTGAATTTATGTTATTTGTAGGAACTAAATATGGGTTTTTTCTGAATTATATGAAAATTTTTAATCTCTTGAAATTCCTTTTTTTTTGTTTTGGTAGATGATGCACTTTGATTCGGTGGTAGATTCTTGATTGAGATTGTCCTAAATTATACCTCTTTCAAGTGTAGATTTATTGTTGCATGAATGTTTACTGAGTGTTCTATAATTTCTATTGAACCAGAGAAGTGGAACCATAATCTTTACGGCTATCGGGGTGGATCGACTCCATGTACACCGACTCCGGCTTCTAGGGGTAAGCTTTTCAACCTTCTCTCTGATTTCTTTTGTCCTTTTAGTCTCCCGAGCTTTGGATTTGTGACAATTTATTTTTCTAGGATTTCAGTTCGATTATAGGTTCTCCAATGTTAGATGTTTGGACTCTTCAACCGATTCATACTCATTGGTCTCGCACCCTCAAATTGAATCAGGTATTTACAGTTTTGATTTAGACTTTTGTGACAGCTTGACTTCAAATGCTAATTAACCGTATTTCAGCAGATTGTTTGGATTTCCGCCTTCTTTGTTTTCTTCGAAGGAATCGCAGTACGTGGCCGAATGTACGTTTGTGCACTTTTAGGTAGAATAAGCCCTTACTTTGGTTATCACAAATGAAGTCTAAATCAAAACTGTAAATAATTAGTTCATCTAGAAGTGTATTTTTAGTAAAATAAGCCCTTACTTTGGCTACCAATTTTATTTCAGAGATTTCAATTGAATGGGTCATGCTACTTCTCTTGTTTCACAGTTATTTGTTTGAAGAGCATTCAAGACAACTGCTAGACGGGATTGTTATTAGCTTCTTCGTTATTAGTTGCGTAGTATGTTAGTAGGTACATTCATGTTTCCTACGAAAATGTAATATCATTGTACTTTTTATATAAGATTTGTCCATCTACATACTGTAATTACATTTTTCGCGGTTAGTTTTGACAATATAGTTCCCATTTGAATATATCACCTACACAAAAATCGATTACAAACAGCGGCGCGCGTGCGTAGCACGCGCGTCCACCACAGTTCGAATAAAACATAAAAGGTGTTTTGTGACTTTGTGTATACTTTTACTCAACAGTGCAGCTTTTCAGGTCACTGAGTAGAACGGTAGAAATTGAAAAACAGAATTGTTGCTTTGTGTTCGTGAGGATTCTTCATCTGCATAACATTTTTTGATCAACATTCACCATTCAAAAACTCAGCCCATTCTGCTTGTAGAATAGATGAAAAATTTATGTCGCCGCTCAAAAACGGGGACATACATTGCGATCCTTCTTTAGCATCTTGATCAATGAACGCATTGCCTCAACCAGTGGCGGCCGCAAGATTTTTAGAAGGGGGGCGAATATAAATTATCGATGAAAATAAAATAGCGATAAAAACAAAGTCAATCTGTCGTCTACTTATGAAGTTTTGACTACAAGTCTACCAAAAATAAATAGTGAATGCTACAAATAAACAGTCAATCTGACAACAAAAGGTGTAAACCCATCTTGCGAGTTAACATATTATGATAATACTAAATAATTCATTGCTCGAATAATTCATGTTGCCAAAAGGAAAATTATTTATCAAATGGAAAGTGAAAAAAAAAACAGAATATTTTGCCACAATAAACAAAAATGAGATAAAATTTCCCAAATTAGCTTCGGAGCAAAATTATTCCCAAAATGCACGAGATTTTTGGGTTGGAGAATAAGTGCGGTCCTAGACCGCGTCTATTGCAAAAAGAAGAGCATTTACAAACCGCGCTTTAATATTTTGATTAAACAAAATACAAAGGAAAAAAAAACATTACACTTAAAGGCGCGGTCCTTGACCGTGCCTATATATATATATATATATATATATATATATATATATATATATATATATATATATATATATATATATATATATATATATATATATATATATATATATATATATATATATATATATATATATATATATTTAAAATAGTTGCTATAGGCGCGGTCTATAACCGCACCTCTTTATCTTTTTTTTCCTTTCAAAAACGTTACATTATAGGCGCGGTCTAGAACCACACCTCTATTTGTGTTTTTATTATCTTTATTTCGGATATTAAAATTGTAATAGCTAGGATTTCCGAATTCTAATTAATGTTGATTAAATTTATCGTTGATAGTAATTGACATATAACTCGCGAAGATTTCACAAGTGATGAGTAAGAGTCCCACCGTTATGTTCCTGGCGTAATTTTGGACGTTTGGGGAAATTTTTACTTTTTTCCCCGGGTAATTATTTTTACCCTCCGGTGTTATTTGGAGCATTTGGGAGCTCCAATTAATAAAAATGCAGTTGAGAGAAATGATCGGGACATCGGATATGTCCTAGATATGAAATAACATGGAGAGGCAAAACGGACAAAAGAGTCGCTATTTCGTTTCTTAACGGCTAAGAAAGACGGCTTAGGAATACACGTTATCCGAGGCAGTTGTGAATTAATTATCCCGATAATATTTCGCATTTTATATTCCAGTTTCATAAAGTTTGGAGATCGGAAAATATAACCGTGTTTTAATTAAATATTTTGGATAAGTATTATTATATTATATTTTATATATAATATAATATAATATAATATAATATAATATAATATAATATATTATATATATATTGAGGCATGTGTCGCTGTATCATCTCTTCTTCTTCAATTGCAATTGCAATTGCAATTCTTTCAGACGAAGTATCGCCGAAAGGTACGCTCCATCTTCAACCTTTCACAAATCATTCATTTTTTATCCATTTTCAAATCCGCTTGTATCAACGAGTCCCTTATCTTGTCCTCTACATCGTGGTACAAATCTATTTTCCGTTTGTTAGCTTTTTGGTAAAGCTTCCGTTTACCGCTATCGGAAAGCCGACGGACCACCGCAAGTCATCAAATGTAAGGTTTCATACCGCGCTCTTACTCCCCGTATCGCTAGGAGTCTGGATCTTCTTCCGGTTCGTATATCGGGTTAGTAACGAATAAGTTATGAATTTATTCGTTTTCCGTATTGCGGGTTAGTATAAATTGAACTTGAGTTGGTTAAAATGGATAATTGGAATTTCCACTTATGCTCGTTACATTATTCTGGTAATTATGGGATTTTAGTTGGTGATGATATCATGAGTTGGATTTATGCCCTGATGTGGCTTTTAGGTTTAGCATGTTATTCGAGGTTATAGGATATATATGATCCTTATGGATCCCTTTGGGTCTAGGTGTGACCCTTTGTTTGATAAGAGATGTGACATCTCTTTATGCCTTGTCTATAGGCTGTGTTGTCCCTCCAGTGTTGAGGTGATCCAGTTGTGGTTGAGCTTTATACGAGGTTGAGGTAAGTCCGTAGGACTTACTTAGCTACCATCCCTATATTGGGTGTTTGCATGAGTGGTGTGTGCTTTATATGTTTGCTATGATAGCATGAGTTGTCGTTTTTATCGACCTATGTTCTATTGACTGCCCCACTGCGTGGCTGTGATAACCTTTCCCTTTCATCCCGCCGTGGAGTCTGGGAGGTTCTCTGATGTCGGGCCAGACTGGTTTACAGGAAGGGCGCAATCCACTCCCATAGGGTACACGGATTGTGTGACCGATACTCGTACAGCTGGACATTGTACTCAGAGGCGAGGATGTATCGGTCCTCGTGTCACATACTTTCATCTATCTATATATATACGGTTTTTGACTGAACGGTTATTATATAAAGATAATAAATGGGTAAATGTGTGATAGCATGCCGATGTGTTTATATTTCATGATTGTGCTTGTGCTTATGCATTACCTCATATATGTATGGTTAGCTAACGGTTTCATACCGTGTTGTAGATGTTTACAGGTTAGGCGCTACTGGGTGATCTGGCAGGGTGACAGGCCGAGGACTCTCGTACATTAGGTGGTTGGTTTGGGGTTGTTGTGTTTCCCCTCCTGCGTGAGGATGATCTTTTGTACCTCCTATGTGAGGATGTCGTTTTATATACTCGGCTATGTTGTTGTTTACTTTGGGTCATACAGTTTATACTGTTTTATGTATTTGTTTTATATTTGTCAGTGCCATGTTGTAAGGTCCAGTGAACTTGTTGTCAGGCTAGGGTCAGGATCCATTGTGAGATCCTAGCCCAATGTGACATCCCGAGTCCCGCGGATTCGGGGTGTTACAGAGTTGGTATCAGAGCCCAGGTTGACAACAATGGCACTTGCTACCTGCAATGAGGTTTGATAGGTAAAATAAACAGAGCCCACATGGGATCTGACGTTTTCAAAGGTTTTTGTTTTAAGTATGGTTTTGGGATAGAATGTACGAGAAGTCGTCACCTCTGCCATGGATCTCTGCAGCGTAGATATGTATATATATTTGTATGTACTGTGGATTATGTGAATGTATTATATATATATCGATACCTATGGCATATATATAGCCTTATAAGATTAGGTGCGTATATCCTACAGATGACTCAAACTAGAGTAGTATCTGTAGTGGGATGAGGTAGGGGTACACCCCCCCTCTTCCTCCAGTGGTGATAAGTTAGGGACCAGTTTCCGTTGTTGTTTCGCCTATGGCAGAGAACGAGTTTGAAGAGGCTGATCGTGTCTCCATGAGTAAATCCGAGTTTCAAGAATATATGTAACAAGTATATGAAGCGGTGATAGCGGGTAGATCGACACCAGATTTACCAACAATTGTGAGATCAACTAAAGCTTCTGGATCCGGAAAGAAGCAATGAACTGAATCAGTTACTGGAGAAGCAAAGATGATGAATGGGGAACCAAGTCCGATATCAGGACAATCTAGTGATCCTTTGGCCATGAAGATGACTGGCAAGGAACTACAGTGTTTTAATTGCGTGGAAGTTGGGACACTGGTGAGCTGTGTGCCCAAAGGCTCACATCATATGCTTTACGTGTGGTAAAGCAGGGCATAGAGCGAAGTTTTGTCGACAGGGCAAGGCATTGCCTTTACAGGTTCCCTTCAAGAGTGAGATCATTCCAGGTGGACGACGAAGGTCGAGTTACCCTTCAATTGCACAGGTTGCAAGGATGGGATGATTATGTTTCAGTTGTGGCTATCCAGATCATTTGCGTTCTGTGTGCCCTTTGGCACTGATAGCTTGTTTCACTTGTGGTGAGCTAGGCCATCTGGCCCTTTCTGTTAGCACGGTGGTGTTTCTTCCCAGCAAGACCTTCCTCTTTCCGGTGCAGAAAGAGTGGAAGTGGAGGCTATAGTAATGACCTCAGTGATACCTGAGGAGCATGGATCTGACATTGAGTGATGATATGTAGTGGAGCTACGAGTGTTAGCTGTTATAGGTACCATTCTCGTTAATGGTTTACCTGGTGGAGTTTTGCTTGTTGTGAGTGCTATGCACTTCATGTCTTTCGATGCATGCGTTAATGGTTGACTTTTTGTATATAGTAGAAGGTGGATTTTCCTTTACAAGATTACCTTTTTGGGTCTGAGATACCCGTGAGATGCGTGTTTGTTCCCTTATTTCAGGGACCCGTGTATGGTTGTAGACTTCTTTGTCATGTCGTAGGTGCATGAGGAAGTCATTATGTGTATGGTTTGGATGAATAGATATCATGTGGTGTTAGCTTTTAATAGTAAGACTATTATAATCTTTACTGAGTTGAGTTAAATAGAGGTCTTCTGAGGTTAAGACCTTTGAAGAGACGGGTTTGTCATCAGGACTGTACAAGCAGCGAGCTGATAGCACAGGGATGTGACGCCTTCTAGTTTTATACCATAAAGGAGCGAGATAGTCCAACAATTGAAGGTATTCTAGTTGTTTATGAGTTTATAGACGTGTTACTGAACCGTCTAGTTGCCACCTCAGCGGAGTGTGGACATTGTTATCGAGTTGAAGTATGATACAAGATTGAATGGGAAAGCCACACTATATGGTTCTTGTTGAGATATTAACTTGAAAAGTTTACTGAAACGGGTTTACCCTAGTGGGTTCCATGTTCCGTATTGACGACCTGACGAGTTAACTTCAAGAAGCAATTGTGTTTTCGGGATTCCTTTATGCTCAAGATATCCCTAGTCATGGATGAGAGAGCAGCATGTGTATGAGATAGCATCCCATACCCGTTATGGACACTACGAGTTTGTAGTGATGTCATTTGGGTTGACGAATGTTTTAGTAGTTTTTATGGAGTTGATGAATAGTATCTTCATCGACTTCCTTGATTAGTTGATGGTGGACTCCATGAATGACATGTCGGTATACTCTCATAGCAGAGAATAGTAGACCGATCGTCTGAGGACCGTTCTACAGATTTCGAGAGATAGAGGGTTGTATGCTACGCTCTCTAAGTGTAAGTTGAGATGCCAGTGGTAGCCTTTTTAGGCCATGTTGTCTCCGCCAGTGGGATCATGGTTGACCTGACGATAATTAAGTATGTTGTAACATGGGAGATACTGATGAACATTAAGGAATATGTAGTTTTCTCGGCTCAACCGATTGCTACCAATGCTTTGACGAAGGATTTTATATGATTACGTATTCATTTGCGAGTCTTTTGAGAAGACCACCATAACTAGGTGATGAAAGCAGTGTGTCTATGTTCTGAAGAGTTGAGGAGGCATTTGACCTCTGCTTCCATTCTGTTGTAGTTAGAAGATTTTTGGGATCCCGTGATTTACGGTGATACATCCCAGCTAAGTTTGAGATGTGTATTACTACAAAGGAGTAGGGTTATTGATATGTGTGTTTACAGCTGAGAACGTATGATGAGAACTACTCGACTCATGATTTAGAGTTAGTAGTTGTAGTTCAAGCCTTTAAATTTTGAAGACCGTACCGGTGTGATCTTCATGTCAGATTTCTATAGATTATAGAAATCTGAAGTATATTTTATGCAATAGGGGTTGAATAACCGCCAGTATTAAGAGCTTAAGTTGATCAAGACTTTGACTTGAAGATTTCATATCATTCAGAGAAGTTGAATGTTGTCGCCGATAACTTGAATGGAAAAACGTTCCAAGAGAAGATGATTGTGAGACTGATAGTTCAGCCTCAGCTTCAGAGAGATCTAGCTTGGCTAGAGTTGGACAATCAGTTCCTTGATGAGGATACCCAGTTATACCTCAGAGGTTCTACTTGGTCTGTTGGATGAGGTCCAACAGAAGCAGGAGACATGCCCGGCCTTGACAAGGTTTAGAGAAAGGATGTCTCGTATTGAGGCACCATAGTTCTCCATGGGAGTAGATTGACTGATGAAGAGTCATGACCACTTTTGTGTACCTGCTGATGCATATGGAGACATAGAATATTATGGTATACCCACTGTACGCCTTATTCAGTACATTCAGGTACGAGTAAGATGTACCACGAGATGAGATGATTATATTGTATGAAGCCGATATAACCAGATTTGTAATACAGTGTGTGACCTGTTAGCAGGTCTAGATAGAGTATTTTCGATCTAGAGATAAGCCCCACCCACTACCAGTGCAGTAGTAGAATTTGGGAGGACATCTCTATGGACTTTTTTTATGGGATTGTGACCCAGTAGAAGATTGATGTTATCTGGATTGTTGGTAACAAATTAATGAAACCGGCACGTTTCATTTCTATCAGAACGACGTGGCTAGTGAATGAATTGGCTGAGGAGTACACTAGACAGATAGTGAGACTCCATGGTATACTGAGAACGATCATTTTTGATCGAGATGGATGTTTTTACTTTGAGTTTTTAGGCAGCAGATTCAGACTTCTTTGGGGACGAGTATGTACCTCATGACTACACTTCACCCCCTAACAGATGGTCAGTTAGAGAGGATCATCTAGATCTTAAAGATCTATTATAAGTTGTAAGTCGAATGGGAAACGGGGATGGTTATATTACCTTCCATTAATGAGTTTATTATATAATAATGAAGGACGTGCATCTTTCTGGGATGGCCCTATGAGGCAATATATATAGACATAGATGTCGTATATCCTTATGCGAGAAGTGATCTAGCAGTAGTAGTGGAATAACACCTTACCAGATTAAGGATTTTATAGTTCAAGTAACGATGATTAAAGGAAGAGTGTTGGCTCTACATAGTCGCCAGATTGTGTGTGTAGACAAGAGGTGTTAACCTGTAAAGTTCAAGTGAGAGTTCATGTCCGGCTGGAGGTATCTCAGCTGTGAGACGTTTGTTGTGTATTATGGAAAGGGGAACTGAGTTTCCAATATGTCGGTTACTTGAGATCTTGATCAGTTTTGTGAAGGCAACATGATGTTTAGCTTTCACTCTGAAGTTGGTGGATGTTCACCCAGTGTTCATGTGTCTCAACTGAGGAAGTATATACCAGGTTGGAAACACTTTGTGAGTTATAATGATCTAGTGGTTAAGTTGAACCACATCGTTGTTGAGCATCTGATTACATTCTTGGAATAAGATATGAAACGCTTGCATTTGAAAGACATTCCCATATTGAGGATATTATGGTCGAGATGAAGACCTGAAGAGGCTATGTGAGAGACTGAGGATAGTGTCCTGAGGAACTATCCAGAGTATATGTTGGGACAGACCCATTTGTGGGAGCACGAGTAGATCTTAGTGTTATCTTGATGAATGTTGTGCTTATGTGCTTATATGCCTTGATGTGTTATTTCATGCTAGTTGTGATGTGATTTATGATCTTAGTAGATCTTGATGTGCTAGCATGATGTATGTTATAGCTGGAGATGGTTACTTCCTCCACGTTATGATTATATTTATAGCTGGAGATGGTTCTTTCCTCCATGCTATTTGAGTGTGATTAGGATTCAGCTGGAGATGGTTCTTTCCTCCATGCTACCTTGATGGACATAGTTCTAGTGGAGATGTGATTCCTCCATACGATATATATGTTTATGGGTTGGCTAGAGACGTATTTCCTCTATGCTTGTGATATGTTTGGGCTAGAGATGTGCTTCCTCTATGCCTTGTGATGTGGTATGACGAGAGACGTGATTCCTCTACGCCTTTGGGTAGCGTTATGGCCCTATTTCCTGGAGATGATGATTCCTCCATGTTTATACTTGAGGTTATAGATTGTTATAGGTTGTGATCTTTTGAACGGAGATGTGATACCTCCGATAGAAAGAGTGAGAGTTATACCTCGGCGTATGGGTCCGAGAGGATTTGGGAATTGTTCAAGTTTCGGGACGAAACTTTTTTTTAAGGGGTGTGTGATGTAATAGCTAGGATTTCCGAATTCTAATTAATGTTGATTAAATTTATCGTTGATAGTAATTGACATATAACTCGCGAAGATTTCACAAGTGATGAGTAAGAGTCCCACCGTTATGTTCCTGGCGTAATTTTGGACGTTTGGGGAAATTTTTACTTTTTTCCCCGGGTAATTATTTTTACCCTCCGGTGTTATTTGGAGCATTTGGGAGCTCCAATTAATAAAAATGCAGTTGAGAGAAATGATCGGGACATCGGATATGTCCTAGATATGAAATAACATGGAGAGGCAAAACGGACAAAAGAGTCGCTATTTCGTTTCTTAACGGCTAAGAAAGACGGCTTAGGAATACACGTTATCCGAGGCAGTTGTGAATTAATTATCCCGATAATATTTCGCATTTTATATTCCAGTTTCATAAAGTTTGGAGATCGGAAAATATAACCGTGTTTTAATTAAATATTTTGGATAAGTATTATTATATTATATTTTATATATAATATAATATAATATAATATAATATAATATAATATATTATATATATATTGAGGCATGTGTCGCTGTATCATCTCTTCTTCTTCAATTGCAATTGCAATTGCAATTCTTTCAGACGAAGTATCGCCGAAAGGTACGCTCCATCTTCAACCTTTCACAAATCATTCATTTTTTATCCATTTTCAAATCCGCTTGTATCAACGAGTCCCTTATCTTGTCCTCTACATCGTGGTACAAATCTATTTTCCGTTTGTTAGCTTTTTGGTAAAGCTTCCGTTTACCGCTATCGGAAAGCCGACGGACCACCGCAAGTCATCAAATGTAAGGTTTCATACCGCGCTCTTACTCCCCGTATCGCTAGGAGTCTGGATCTTCTTCCGGTTCGTATATCGGGTTAGTAACGAATAAGTTATGAATTTATTCGTTTTCCGTATTGCGGGTTAGTATAAATTGAACTTGAGTTGGTTAAAATGGATAATTGGAATTTCCACTTATGCTCGTTACATTATTCTGGTAATTATGGGATTTTAGTTGGTGATGATATCATGAGTTGGATTTATGCCCTGATGTGGCTTTTAGGTTTAGCATGTTATTCGAGGTTATAGGATATATATGATCCTTATGGATCCCTTTGGGTCTAGGTGTGACCCTTTGTTTGATAAGAGATGTGACATCTCTTTATGCCTTGTCTATAGGCTGTGTTGTCCCTCCAGTGTTGAGGTGATCCAGTTGTGGTTGAGCTTTATACGAGGTTGAGGTAAGTCCGTAGGACTTACTTAGCTACCATCCCTATATTGGGTGTTTGCATGAGTGGTGTGTGCTTTATATGTTTGCTATGATAGCATGAGTTGTCGTTTTTATCGACCTATGTTCTATTGACTGCCCCACTGCGTGGCTGTGATAACCTTTCCCTTTCATCCCGCCGTGGAGTCTGGGAGGTTCTCTGATGTCGGGCCAGACTGGTTTACAGGAAGGGCGCAATCCACTCCCATAGGGTACACGGATTGTGTGACCGATACTCGTACAGCTGGACATTGTACTCAGAGGCGAGGATGTATCGGTCCTCGTGTCACATACTTTCATCTATCTATATATATACGGTTTTTGACTGAACGGTTATTATATAAAGATAATAAATGGGTAAATGTGTGATAGCATGCCGATGTGTTTATATTTCATGATTGTGCTTGTGCTTATGCATTACCTCATATATGTATGGTTAGCTAACGGTTTCATACCGTGTTGTAGATGTTTACAGGTTAGGCGCTACTGGGTGATCTGGCAGGGTGACAGGCCGAGGACTCTCGTACATTAGGTGGTTGGTTTGGGGTTGTTGTGTTTCCCCTCCTGCGTGAGGATGATCTTTTGTACCTCCTATGTGAGGATGTCGTTTTATATACTCGGCTATGTTGTTGTTTACTTTGGGTCATACAGTTTATACTGTTTTATGTATTTGTTTTATATCTGTCAGTGCCATGTTGTAAGGTCCAGTGAACTTGTTGTCAGGCTAGGGTCAGGATCCATTGTGAGATCCTAGCCCAATGTGACATCCCGAGTCCCGCGGATTCGGGGTGTTACAGAGTTGGTATCAGAGCCCAGGTTGACAACAATGGCACTTGCTACCTGCAATGAGGTTTGATAGGTAAAATAAACAGAGCCCACATGGGATCTGACATTTTCAAAGATTTTTGTTTTAAGTATGGTTTTGGGATAGAATGTACGAGAAGTCGTCACCTCTGCCATGGATCTCTGCAGCGTAGATATGTATATATATTTGTATGTACTGTGGATTATGTGAATGTATTATATATATATCGATACCTATGGCATATATATAGCCTTATAAGATTAGGTGCGTATATCCTACAGATGACTCAAACTAGAGTAGTATCTGTAGTGGGATGAGGTAGGGGTACACCCCCCCTCTTCCTCCAGTGGTGATAAGTTAGGGACCAGTTTCCGTTGTTGTTTCGCCTATGGCAGAGAACGAGTTTGAAGAGGCTGATCGTGTCTCCATGAGTAAATCCGAGTTTCAAGAATATATGTAACAAGTATATGAAGCGGTGATAGCGGGTAGATCGACACCAGATTTACCAACAATTGTGAGATCAACTAAAGCTTCTGGATCCGGAAAGAAGCAATGAACTGAATCAGTTACTGGAGAAGCAAAGATGATGAATGGGGAACCAAGTCAGATACTAGGACAATCTAGTGATCCTTTGGCCATGAAGATGACTGGCAAGGAACTACAGTGTTTTAATTGCGTGGAAGTTGGGACACTGGTGAGCTGTGTGCCCAAAGGCTCACATCATATGCTTTACGTGTGGTAAAGCAGGGCATAGAGCGAAGTTTTGTCGACAGGGCAAGGCATTGCCTTTACAGGTTCCCTTCAAGAGTGAGATCATTCCAGGTGGACGACGAAGGTCGAGTTACCCTTCAATTGCACAGGTTGCAAGGATGGGATGATTATGTTTCAGTTGTGGCTATCCAGATCATTTGCGTTCTGTGTGCCCTTTGGCACTGATAGCTTGTTTCACTTGTGGTGAGCTAGGCCATCTGGCCCTTTCTGTTAGCACGGTGGTGTTTCTTCCCAGCAAGACCTTCCTCTTTCCGGTGCAGAAAGAGTGGAAGTGGAGGCTATAGTAATGACCTCAGTGATACCTGAGGAGCATGGATCTGACATTGAGTGATGATATGTAGTGGAGCTACGAGTGTTAGCTGTTATAGGTACCATTCTCGTTAATGGTTTACCTGGTGGAGTTTTGCTTGTTGTGAGTGCTATGCACTTCATGTCTTTCGATGCATGCGTTAATGGTTGACTTTTTGTATATAGTAGAAGGTGGATTTTCCTTTACAAGATTACCTTTTTGGGTCTGAGATACCCGTGAGATGCGTGTTTGTTCCCTTATTTCAGGGACCCGTGTATGGTTGTAGACTTCTTTGTCATGTCGTAGGTGCATGAGGAAGTCATTATGTGTATGGTTTGGATGAATAGATATCATGTGGTGTTAGCTTTTAATAGTAAGACTATTATAATCTTTACTGAGTTGAGTTAAATAGAGGTCTTCTGAGGTTAAGACCTTTGAAGAGACGGGTTTGTCATCAGGACTGTACAAGCAGCGAGCTGATAGCACAGGGATGTGACGCCTTCTAGTTTTATACCATAAAGGAGCGAGATAGTCCAACAATTGAAGGTATTCTAGTTGTTTATGAGTTTATAGACGTGTTACTGAACCGTCTAGTTGCCACCTCAGCGGAGTGTGGACATTGTTATCGAGTTGAAGTATGATACAAGATTGAATGGGAAAGCCACACTATATGGTTCTTGTTGAGATATTAACTTGAAAAGTTTACTGAAACGGGTTTACCCTAGTGGGTTCCATGTTCCGTATTGACGACCTGACGAGTTAACTTCAAGAAGCAATTGTGTTTTCGGGATTCCTTTATGCTCAAGATATCCCTAGTCATGGATGAGAGAGCAGCATGTGTATGAGATAGCATCCCATACCCGTTATGGACACTACGAGTTTGTAGTGATGTCATTTGGGTTGACGAATGTTTTAGTAGTTTTTATGGAGTTGATGAATAGTATCTTCATCGACTTCCTTGATTAGTTGATGGTGGACTCCATGAATGACATGTCGGTATACTCTCATAGCAGAGAATAGTAGACCGATCGTCTGAGGACCGTTCTACAGATTTCGAGAGATAGAGGGTTGTATGCTACGCTCTCTAAGTGTAAGTTGAGATGCCAGTGGTAGCCTTTTTAGGCCATGTTGTCTCCGCCAGTGGGATCATGGTTGACCTGACGATAATTAAGTATGTTGTAACATGGGAGATACTGATGAACATTAAGGAATATGTAGTTTTCTCGGCTCAACCGATTGCTACCAATGCTTTGACGAAGGATTTTATATGATTACGTATTCATTTGCGAGTCTTTTGAGAAGACCACCATAACTACGTGATGAAAGCAGTGTGTCTATGTTCTGAAGAGTTGAGGAGGCATTTGACCTCTGCTTCCATTCTGTTGTAGTTAGAAGATTTTTGGGATCCCGTGATTTACGGTGATACATCCCAGCTAAGTTTGAGATGTGTATTACTACAAAGGAGTAGGGTTATTGATATGTGTGTTTACAGCTGAGAACGTATGATGAGAACTACTCGACTCATGATTTAGAGTTAGTAGTTGTAGTTCAAGCCTTTAAATTTTGAAGACCGTACCGGTGTGATCTTCATGTCAGATTTCTATAGATTATAGAAATCTGAAGTATATTTTATGCAATAGGGGTTGAATAACCGCCAGTATTAAGAGCTTAAGTTGATCAAGACTTTGACTTGAAGATTTCATATCATTCAGAGAAGTTGAATGTTGTCGCCGATAACTTGAATGGAAAAACGTTCCAAGAGAAGATGATTGTGAGACTGATAGTTCAGCCTCAGCTTCAGAGAGATCTAGCTTGGCTAGAGTTGGACAATCAGTTCCTTGATGAGGATACCCAGTTATACCTCAGAGGTTCTACTTGGTCTGTTGGATGAGGTCCAACAGAAGCAGGAGACATGCCCGGCCTTGACAAGGTTTAGAGAAAGGATGTCTCGTATTGAGGCACCATAGTTCTCCATGGGAGTAGATTGACTGATGAAGAGTCATGACCACTTTTGTGTACCTGCTGATGCATATGGAGACATAGAATATTATGGTATACCCACTGTACGCCTTATTCAGTACATTCAGGTACGAGTAAGATGTACCACGAGATGAGATGATTATATTGTATGAAGCCGATATAACCAGATTTGTAATACAGTGTGTGACCTGTTAGCAGGTCTAGATAGAGTATTTTCGATCTAGAGATAAGCCCCACCCACTACCAGTGCAGTAGTAGAATTTGGGAGGACATCTCTATGGACTTTTTTTATGGGATTGTGACCCAGTAGAAGATTGATGTTATCTGGATTGTTGGTAACAAATTAATGAAACCGGCACGTTTCATTTCTATCAGAACGACGTGGCTAGTGAATGAATTGGCTGAGGAGTACACTAGACAGATAGTGAGACTCCATGGTATACTGAGAACGATCATTTTTGATCGAGATGGATGTTTTTACTTTGAGTTTTTAGGCAGCAGATTCAGACTTCTTTGGGGACGAGTATGTACCTCATGACTACACTTCACCCCCTAACAGATGGTCAGTTAGAGAGGATCATCTAGATCTTAAAGATCTATTATAAGTTGTAAGTCGAATGGGAAACGGGGATGGTTATATTACCTTCCATTAATGAGTTTATTATATAATAATGAAGGACGTGCATCTTTCTGGGATGGCCCTATGAGGCAATATATATAGACATAGATGTCGTATATCCTTATGCGAGAAGTGATCTAGCAGTAGTAGTGGAATAACACCTTACCAGATTAAGGATTTTATAGTTCAAGTAACGATGATTAAAGGAAGAGTGTTGGCTCTACATAGTCGCCAGATTGTGTGTGTAGACAAGAGGTGTTAACCTGTAAAGTTCAAGTGAGAGTTCATGTCCGGCTGGAGGTATCTCAGCTGTGAGACGTTTGTTGTGTATTATGGAAAGGGGAACTGAGTTTCCAATATGTCGGTTACTTGAGATCTTGATCAGTTTTGTGAAGGCAACATGATGTTTAGCTTTCACTCTGAAGTTGGTGGATGTTCACCCAGTGTTCATGTGTCTCAACTGAGGAAGTATATACCAGGTTGGAAACACTTTGTGAGTTATAATGATCTAGTGGTTAAGTTGAACCACATCGTTGTTGAGCATCTGATTACATTCTTGGAATAAGATATGAAACGCTTGCATTTGAAAGACATTCCCATATTGAGGATATTATGGTCGAGATGAAGACCTGAAGAGGCTATGTGAGAGACTGAGGATAGTGTCCTGAGGAACTATCCAGAGTATATGTTGGGACAGACCCATTTGTGGGAGCACGAGTAGATCTTAGTGTTATCTTGATGAATGTTGTGCTTATATGCTTATATGCTTATATGCCTTGATGTGTTATTTCATGCTAGTTGTGATGTGATTTATGATCTTAGTAGATCTTGATGTGCTAGCATGATGTATGTTATAGCTGGAGATGGTTACTTCCTCCACGTTATGATTATATTTATAGCTGGAGATGGTTCTTTCCTCCATGCTATTTGAGTGTGATTAGGATTCAGCTGGAGATGGTTCTTTCCTCCATGCTACCTTGATGGACATAGTTTTAGTGGAGATGTGATTCCTCCATACGATATATATGATTATGGTTTGCTAGAGACGTATTTCCTCTATGCTTGTGATATGTTTGGGCTAGAGATGTGCTTCCTCTATGCCTTGTGATGTGGTATGACGAGAGACGTGATTCCTCTACGCCTTTGGGTAGCGTTATGGCCCTATTTCCTGGAGATGATGATTCCTCCATGTTTATACTTGAGGTTATAGATTGTTATAGGTTATGATCTTTTGAAAGGAGATGTGATACCTCCGATAGAAAGAGTGAGAGTTATACCTCGGCGTATGGGTCCGAGAGGATTTGGGAATTGTTCAAGTTTCGGGACGAAACTTTTTTTTAAGGGGTGTGTGATGTAATAGCTAGGATTTCCGAATTCTAATTAATGTTGATTAAATTTATCGTTGATAGTAATTGACATATAACTCGCGAAGATTTCACAAGTGATGAGTAAGAGTCCCACCGTTATGTTCCTGGCGTAATTTTGGACGTTTGGGGAAATTTTTACTTTTTTCCCCGGGTAATTATTTTTACCCTCCGGTGTTATTTGGAGCATTTGGGAGCTCCAATTAATAAAAATGCAGTTGAGAGAAATGATCGGGACATCGGATATGTCCTAGATATGAAATAACATGGAGAGGCAAAACGGACAAAAGAGTCGCTATTTCGTTTCTTAACGGCTAAGAAAGACGGCTTAGGAATACACGTTATCCGAGGCAGTTGTGAATTAATTATCCCGATAATATTTCGCATTTTATATTCCAGTTTCATAAAGTTTGGAGATCGGAAAATATAACCGTGTTTTAATTAAATATTTTGGATAAGTATTATTATATTATATTTTATATATAATATAATATAATATAATATAATATAATATAATATATTATATATATATTGAGGCATGTGTCGCTGTATCATCTCTTCTTCTTCAATTGCAATTGCAATTGCAATTCTTTCAGACGAAGTATCGCCGAAAGGTACGCTCCATCTTCAACCTTTCACAAATCATTCATTTTTTATTCATTTTCAAATCCGCTTGTATCAACGAGTCCCTTATCTTGTCCTCTACATCGTGGTACAAATCTATTTTCCGTTTGTTAGCTTTTTGGTAAAGCTTCCGTTTACCGCTATCGGAAAGCCGACGGACCACCGCAAGTCATCAAATGTAAGGTTTCATACCGCGCTCTTACTCCCCGTATCGCTAGGAGTCTGGATCTTCTTCCGGTTCGTATATCGGGTTAGTAACGAATAAGTTATGAATTTATTCGTTTTCCGTATTGCGGGTTAGTATAAATTGAACTTGAGTTGGTTAAAATGGATAATTGGAATTTCCACTTATGCTCGTTACATTATTCTGGTAATTATGGGATTTTAGTTGGTGATGATATCATGAGTTGGATTTATGCCCTGATGTGGCTTTTAGGTTTAGCATGTTATTCGAGGTTATAGGATATATATGATCCTTATGGATCCCTTTGGGTCTAGGTGTGACCCTTTGTTTGATAAGAGATGTGACATCTCTTTATGCCTTGTCTATAGGCTGTGTTGTCCCTCCAGTGTTGAGGTGATCCAGTTGTGGTTGAGCTTTATACGAGGTTGAGGTAAGTCCGTAGGACTTACTTAGCTACCATCCCTATATTGGGTGTTTGCATGAGTGGTGTGTGCTTTATATGTTTGCTATGATAGCATGAGTTGTCGTTTTTATCGACCTATGTTCTATTGACTGCCCCACTGCGTGGCTGTGATAACCTTTCCCTTTCATCCCGCCGTGGAGTCTGGGAGGTTCTCTGATGTCGGGCCAGACTGGTTTACAGGAAGGGCGCAATCCACTCCCATAGGGTACACGGATTGTGTGACCGATACTCGTACAGCTGGACATTGTACTCAGAGGCGAGGATGTATCGGTCCTCGTGTCACATACTTTCATCTATCTATATATATACGGTTTTTGACTGAACGGTTATTATATAAAGATAATAAATGGGTAAATGTGTGATAGCATGCCGATGTGTTTATATTTCATGATTGTGCTTGTGCTTATGCATTACCTCATATATGTATGGTTAGCTAACGGTTTCATACCGTGTTGTAGATGTTTACAGGTTAGGCGCTACTGGGTGATCTGGCAGGGTGACAGGCCGAGGACTCTCGTACATTAGGTGGTTGGTTTGGGGTTGTTGTGTTTCCCCTCCTGCGTGAGGATGATCTTTTGTACCTCCTATGTGAGGATGTCGTTTTATATACTCGGCTATGTTGTTGTTTACTTTGGGTCATACAGTTTATACTGTTTTATGTATTTGTTTTATATCTGTCAGTGCCATGTTGTAAGGTCCAGTGAACTTGTTGTCAGGCTAGGGTCAGGATCCATTGTGAGATCCTAGCCCAATGTGACATCCCGAGTCCCGCGGATTCGGGGTGTTACAAAAATGTTGTCTTCGACAACGCGTTTTACAAATAAGAGTGCGGTCTAAGACCGCGCTTCTATTCCGAACCACAAATCTCGTACATTTTGGTGAGTTATTTCACTCCGAGCCTAAACCGGGAATTATTTTCAAGCTTCATTCACTTCGGCGAAAGATCCAAAAAAAACATTTAAATATAATACAAGAATAGTGATATTTAAAAAATAATAAATCGAAGGAAACAATTTTATTAACGAGAGAAGCCACAACCATCTTGTAATGATTTTTTTTGGAGGGTGGGACAACTGCCCCTCCCTGTCCCTAAGGCCACCTTTGGCTTCAACATAGTTTTTGCTGAAAACATAATATGGATTTTTTCCAAAATCTTAAATCTTCTACATTTTTCATAGGAGAATTCCGCAAAACGAAAAAAAGAAATTTGAACTGACGCGGACTACGAGCTCTGATACCATATTAAATTATCTTTTATAATCCCGGCAAGTCTAATATGCGGAGGGATGCACGTAAAGTGAACTTTACAAACAAACATTCGATTCTATCCTAAAACCATTGATAATAGAAAGAGTAGTCTTAACCCTTATATAACAGTTACGTGTATCAAAATTCATACAACTTCTGATGACTACCTTGACTTGTTGAGTAGTGGACAGTGGGTTACATGTAAGTGGGGAAAATAGTGTTCTTATTGATTCATGTCTGATTCCTTGTTGCCTCTTCCTTGATTTCCCGAATCAAAACCTGCAAGGATAAACGAAAACTTTGATAAATCTCATGACAATTTGGGCTTTTTATAGGGATGGGCTGCTCAGAGTGAGTAATGACGTACATGGACCCATTATGGTTTTGAAATATGAAATTGGGCCGTCATCTTCCACCTCACTCTTCGTCTTCCACACGGCGAGACTGAGAGAGCACGAAGGCCAATTTGAACCACTACTTTCTTTGTCTGCAACTCTCCTCTCTCGACGTCGCTCTCTTCGATCTGCACCATCCAAGGTTTGTGTTTCTCTATCTGATTGACTTTAGCCTTCAAATTTTTTGCGGAATCTTCTACGAATTTTGACGTCAATTTGGGGAAATCTTCTTAGGGTTTGTCAAGTCTCGTTCAGTTTGTCCAGTAAGGCTTTGCATTCGTGATTTACCATATTGATGCTTTGATATGCATTCTAATGTGTTGATTACTGCAGATACCAAAATTAGTTCATGATTGATATCTTTACTTTGTTGAATGACGACTGAAAGCTCTAATGCTGGTAATCCCTGGTTCTTATCAACTTATTTTTAGAAATATTTTGAAAATTCAAGCTAATGACCTGAATTTCTTTTTTTTCCTTCTTGTAAATCTTAGCTCGAATACCTGTATCTCTTTCATCCTCTGGGCTTCCTCGGAGGCGCATTGCCAATCTCGGGTTCTGTCCTTCTCCTCAACGGTACTAATCTTCTGTTCTTATCTATTCGTGTCTTATATTAGTTTGGATTGCTCTTTGGAATCTCTGCCTGTTTTGAGGGAAAGAAGCTGGAAATGTTATGCTTATATTCTAAGTTGACGAAAGATATGTGAATACTGAAGTTGGTAAAATCTCTAACAAGGATGAAGAAATGTGAAAAATGGCTATGAAATTTGGTATACACCCCGATTCTCATCATTAATTAACTGCAGCATTGGCTCACTTTATTTGTCTGATACC
Source organism: Fagopyrum esculentum (assembly GCA_033239045.1). Taxonomy (NCBI): domain Eukaryota; kingdom Viridiplantae; phylum Streptophyta; class Magnoliopsida; order Caryophyllales; family Polygonaceae; genus Fagopyrum; species Fagopyrum esculentum. Next base: position 147,071,396 of record BSUD01000001.1, read on the forward strand.
CTCATTCATCACTAGATGCAGCTCCACCACCGCCTATGGACTTAATATCAGAATTTGCAAATTCAACAATCCACCACATTTGACACGCCACTTGCTGTTAACAGCTGCTTCTGTCGATGATGGTATTACTACAGAGACAGTGGGCAATGAAAACCAGGCCTCAGCTCCTCCTAGCACTTCCTTCAATTTCGATGAATCTGTTAGCAGAATTCGTCGAATTGTCAGCAATGGTCCTCCTCCATTGATGGACGAGATCCACAATTCTGTCATCAGATTTCGCCAAGTAGTCAGCAATGGTCCTCCTCCTGTATTTATGGACAGTATCAACAAATCTGTCAGCAGGTTTCATCAAATTGTTGGCAACCTTCCCCCTCCTGCAATGATGGTCAGTGCTCTTATAATTCTGCTAATGTAATGCTCATTTTTTGTTCTTCCATCATAGTATTGTTCTGTGAATGGCATATTGCTAATTACACACATTTGCTAATTTTTCTTCTCTGCTGTAAAACCCCATCTCCTGGCCTGTGAAACCAGAATGATCGTCTTCTCTTAAAAGGATGCTTATTCCCCCAGTATGTATTTTTATACTTCATTCAAACTTGATTAATTTGCATGCTATTATTAATTCAGATAAAAAGGCAACCAGGAGCAGATTTCCTGCTTGGTTTTTTTGCTGCGACTGTGTGCTTGGTCATTGCTGTCAAAATATATCTGGGTAGGAGGCCAAGCTATGACCATCCTGGCACTGTAGCTGATCTTGTCAGACGAGGCCAGCTCAGAACTGATAGAAGAGGCATGTATGATTCTAAACACTAGTAGTGCATGAATGTATTTCTAAATATGGATGGGTACATCCATTGTACAAATTAAAACTGTCACCACTTTTTCTCTCACATAATATTATCCAAATCACATCATGTTACATGAATGATTAAGAATTTCTTTTTTATAATGTAGATTTGATGTTGCACAATGTATAAGTTTTCCTGTTACCTTAATCTTGTAACAGCTCTGAACCTATGAAATATGACGACCCATTCAATAATCCATTAGTGAAGATTAGCGACGGTGAATCCACAGTAGATATGTGTGGAAAGACTTACCGCATGGCCCCTATAACTCTTACAGAAGAGCAGAGAAGTATTCATCAGAAAAGGAGGTCACGAGCGTATCAGTGGAAGAGACCAAAGGTTTTTCTTAAAGAAGGGGATGCAATTCCACCTGATGTCGACCCTGATACAATCAGGTGGATTCCTGCAAATCATCCTTTTGCAACCACTTCAAGTGATATCGACGAAGGCCTGGCTCAAACCAATGTTTACCAAAAGCATGGTGTTCCATTTCGTATAAAAGCTGAACATGAGGCGATGCAAAAAAAGCTGGAAGCTCTGCAGAAGGTAATTTTTCATGGGTTATATTTTGTATCAAATTAAATGCCCAGAAAAAAAACATGTTTTGAATTCCTATGTAGTTGTATCAGCATATGAAACACATAAACAGCATAAATGTCTAGTGATGGATTTGTGCAAATAGTACCAGTGATCTTATTGCTTTGGATGATATTTAAAGTTTTTGTTTAGGTTTTTTTTAATTTTAATTTGTTTACCTTGTGGTAGGCAAGAGACCGCAAGTGTAGGTATTATTATTAACTTATTGCATTTCATGGTTTGGGCTTGCTGAGATGCTCTATAGTTTGCATATGCAGTTTACAGTGATTAGGGATAGTTGCAAAACTAATGCTGATTGTTGAGTAATATCTTTGTTTTATTACTCTTATTTCAGGACCAAAAGCTTGATAAATTATATATTGAATCCCAGAATGCCAAAGATTTTGAGAGAGCCTTTAGGAAACAACCGATATCAAACGATCAAATGGACGAAAATGCTCAAGTGGGTGATAGTGAACGCATCATCGATGACTCTCAACGTGATTCAGAAATATGAGTACACAAAACTACTGCATATTTTTCCGTATCACGTGAGGGTAAGCTATCTAACTGCCTGTAGTTATTTGCAAATTCGACTGGAAGCTCTAATTTCTGCTACTTGTTGAAAAGAGCACAATGGTGTAAATAGTTCTTTATTTAAGTTATATTTGCAATGTATTAGCAGGAACTGATTTATTTGCTATCAATTGTCTGTAGCTCTCTTTGTTTTTACTTTTTAGTCATTCTGGAATGAATTGTTCGGGAACGATTTATCTGCTAAAGTAGCATGATCTTCCTGATTTATTTTCTGCGTGTTGGCGTAAATCAGATCATGTGAAAAGGTCTTAGCATGCCTCATGTTTCTCTCGGTTTCTCTTCTTTGTTAAATGAACTGTTTTTATTTCATTGAAAACACAGACTGAAGTGGCTGATTGATCACTTCACATGAAATTTTTTATTTATTTTTTATATATATTCAAGTTACATTCATTTAGATTTGTTTCATTTCATATCATCTTCTGTGTACAAAATAATGGTTGCATTTTGTCTACTACTCCATCTAACCTAGAATGTCACAAGTGGAAAGTTGTATTTAGGCATATATGGGCTATCATATCGAGTCTGAATGTTTTAATAGATATACTAGCAAGTCTTTGCTTCCTTGATGTTGAAGGAAGTTTATGTTCAGCACAGTGACGAACTTGTAACTTCATTTGGTAAAGCCTGGTTTCTGGGTTCCTGAAGTCAAACGGCGACTCTACCTTGCAAGTTACAAGTATCGATCATTGTTTACTTGATTAAGTAAAGCAGTATTTATGGGTTCCTAAAATCATGGGGTGGGCAATACCATTATTTATCAATCTATTATACTAAATCTGAAGAAATATGTATTGGATGTCAAGCCCACAAGAAAACTGTACATTGAAGGTTAGACTTGGGTCTGGTTTGTGGCGAACCGCCGGTTTATGTTTGTCGCTTAGCAAATCACAGTTTAGGTTAGGTTTGTTTTTACAAAAACCTAAACCGGCGGTTAAACCTCCGGTTGCAACGACACTTTGCGACCGCGTCAACTGCTCTTTCAAAAAGCCGTTAGCAGGGCCCAGCTGTGGTTTTATATTTAAAAAAAAATTTGGATACTTTAAAGTTTAAAACAAGAAAAAACAACCTTTTTCATTGGGACGTGTTAAATACACAATTTTGAATTTACTTGATACTGAATATGAACGTTTTGCGTTGGCGCTTTCCAACGGCGCTCAAATCTTCAAATAAATAAAAAAAATTGGGCAAAAATTGAAAAAAAGGAGGTTTTTGGGCGCCGGCGCATGGGGCTAGCGCCCAAAACCCTACTTTCTCTTACTTTTGCCTTCTTTTTTTTTAAGATTTGAGCGTCTTCGGAAAGCGTTGGCGCTCAAATCTTTTTCCTTTTTTTATTGGTTGAGCGCCATCGGAATGCGTTTGTATTTTACGTTAGTAAAACAAACATCGTGTATTTAGCTTTTTCGTTTTTATTCCTATAAATTCCATACCTTTCTTCCATTTTATCCAATACCATCTTCCTACATTCCTACATTATCATCTCTCTAAAATCAAATAAGTAAGTCAAAATGATTTACCTCAAAAAGACGAATTCCAATAACCACCAAAATAAATTCAAGCAACCAAGTACCTAAAATATAACATAAACAAGTCAACTACACAAATTTAACTCTATTTGTTAAAACTTGGGCAATTAATTATGATTCTAAATGTTTGGGACATTTTTTGTAATTATAAATTTAGGTCATAAATTTTGTAATAACTCGCTTCAGGATTGTGAACTTTCAAAAGTATGAGTCATTCATATAAATATAAACGTAGGCCAAAATCTGTAATTATCCATTTTGGGGCAACTTTGCAAATTCTGAAAATTTGGGTCATTTTACATAAATAAAAGTATGGACAAAATCTGCAATTATACCAAAGATCCTTCCCGCCTGATTAGGATTTCTGCTGAGGATGGAGACGGTTCAAAATCCGGCACGACACGACGAGGGCGGATCTGGGTTCAGTCGGACTCGTTGCAAGCGAGGTGGTGACCGGTGGATCTGGGCGAAGAGCGGCGGCAACGAGGACGGTGTTAGGCGGTGATAAGTGATGGAATCACTATCTTAAAGATGTAGTGTAAACATGCTTTTAGAGTCAATTGTTTGACTTTGGTGCTATCTTTGTGAATCCAGCTAAACGAGCTAACATTGATGAAATCTAAGGATTTAGCAAAGATTGGAGGAAGAAAAGAAACGAAGAGAAACCAAGGAGAAGACCTTGTTGAAGAACTTCCCCTGCGGGCATGAAGAGCCTCCCCCGCAGTGAGTTGCGCCCCCGCACCCTTGCCCGCGGCGCGCTAAAAGCTCCTTGTCACCGCGACCGCGGCAGCATTGGGCAGCACCTGCGGTGCCACCCCGCTCCCACGGCCTCAAAACTTTGCCTCGACGCCTCTTTGGATCTCCGTCCCGTGGCCTCATTTCTGAAGAGGCCAACTCTTCACTATCTCGTACCCGCACCCGCACTTCAAAACAAAAAATGAAGAGTCGCAACCGTTTCAAGAGCTGATGAAGACCCCGCCCCTGCGACCCCTTTAAAGATGAAACGTTTGTGTTTGATTTCACTATCCCGTGCATGCGGCCCCTAAAGCCCGGAGGCGCAGGATTGCTCATAAATGCAACATAAGAACACCCCCCTCCCACGACTCTTTGGATCTCCGCCTCCGCGACCTCAGTAGCCGTGCCCGCGCTTCAAAACAGAAAGCGAAGAGTCGCAATCGTTTCAAGGGTTGATGAAGACCCCCTCCCCAGCGATCATCCAAGTTGCGGCCCCTTTGAAGATGAAACGTTTGTATTGAATTTCACTCTCCCGTCCCCGCAGGGAGGTAACAACTGCAATAAACTCAACGATTTACAACCTTCACTTTCTGACTTTAAGGTGACGGTTTAGGCTGTCCTTTAGCTGCTATTTACCACATGGACTAGTATAAATAGAGGTGCTAAGATAGTGTTATAATCATCTTACCTCATATCATCATATCTCATCATCTCATATTCACATCCAAAAACCTCAATTTCTTTCTTTGTTTTGTTTTGTTCACTATGGAGTGCTAAACACTTTTAGTTGTGATTGACATTGGAAGTTCTCGACATAGATTTTGTTGCAAATTTTATAATTGAACATTTTAATCTATAATGTTTTGTATTATGTTCTTGTGCTTAAATTCTTGATTGTTTATCACCCTTCTATCTATTTTGGTCATCTAGCTACTTAAGTCTTACCCAAAGTGCTAGGAATCGTGGTTCCAGATTCGGGTAACCTTTTTAGTAGCAAACACGTTTACATAAGTGGGTTGCAAGTGTAATTCATGAGTAGAATTTAACAACATGATTTTAGTAAGGGTAGTTTCTAATGCATGTGTCTCTCTATCTTTGCTTGAATGCTATTGCTAAAATCTAATTATGTAAATTTACGAGTTAGGATTAGCAGTAAGTAATATCGGGGATGATTGAACCCGTATTTACATATGATCAAGATGAGAACAAACTTTGAAATAAACTTGATGAAAACAATGATCGACCATATCTTATGTTGAAGCGAAAAATTGTCAAGTGTAACGTTTTCTTAAATTCGTTGAAACCAACTTCCATTTATTATTTTGTTTGTCACTTTAACATCAACAACCCCGTGGTTACATATATTTTATAATTTTAATTGCGTATTGATTTGATTACTCACCTCTCTCTTGGTTCGACCCTTACGTGATTGTTATACTCATTTTAGTGTATTGAATTTGGATATTATCTTGATAAGAACTAACGACTGGAAATCCGTCTTATCAGACGGATAAGACAACGGGTCTGGGCGGTGAAGGGGAGCCGATACCGGCGAGTCATGTTCCAGTCTGGCGTTTGGCTTTGTAGATCCATGGCAACGGAGAGTTAGTGCGAAGGCGACAATGGCAGCGGTGTTCGCTGGCCTTCTTCTCCGGTGAGGGTTGATGTGGTGGCAAGCAACAGGTTGCGACGACTCCTCTTCTCGACTCAGGCTGGCGCGAGGGGGACGAGGAGCGTCAGTACAGATCAAGTCGCTTGGCAGTCGGTGTTGGTCGTGGTTTCCTTTGGCGCGTGTGTTGGTTCAAGGAAGGCAAAAACAAGAGGATGCGTCGGATCTGGAAATCGATGGCGTATGAGCTCTTCGACTGTGAATAGTGGTTAGGGTTTGTGCGGGGAAGGAGATGAATAACAACTCCCAAAAATATATCTCGTAAGTTAGGCATCCGTAGCGGGATTTCTTAATTCCGCAAAATAACGTCAATTAACTCCGCATCATCATACCGCATAATTTTTTTCAATTAACTCGTTTTTAACTCACTCGATTTCATCCAAATTAAATCGATTAGGAAAATTCTAAAACTCGGGTATTACAAACATCTTAGAATCAGATCATGACGATGCAATTATTTGAGAGGTGATGGTTTTAATGGCTAATTGTTTGGAGTTTTATCGGAATCAAGGTCTCATGAATGACGCTGCTGAAGGTACGTAGGAAGAACAAATGACTTTTTTCTCTTCTCACGTGAACGCAACCAGTAATGACACGTGCAAGTGATGTGCAACCAAAAAAAAAAAAAAAGGATAAAAGCCCATTTTGATATTTTAATCCATATTACATCCCTTTATTCCCCTTTTCAACGAACACCAAAACAAAATAATTTATTTAATTCCCTTTAACTTCATTCTTATTTTTCAATTTCATTTTCAACTTCTCCCTCAATAATTCTCGATCTACTGACCAGACCGTGTATCACTTTATAAAGGTCTATATAAATTTCATCTCACCGTAAGAAACGTTATCACCGAGCCCTATCTATATAGGCAAGACATGTGATACATCTCCTCATTAATTCATTAAGAATTCCTTCCATAGCAATGCATTAAAAATGTGAAGAAACTTGTTCATATAAAATGTACATTATGAATTCTAGTAAAACAAAGACATTCTCTAATTATAATATATCATATAAAAAGCTATCTACTCACTAAAGAATCATCTTATTATTAGTCTAACAATACATTTTCATGAACCAACTTTCTGAATTCACATTGCCTCACCTGACTGTAACTAATCTGTCATTTTCATTACCATCAACTTTATCTTCATTCCCCTTCATCACAGTACTATCATCTTCTTCATCACTCAATTGATCAATTTTTTCATCATCATCATTATCATTGTTGAGGGAGTCAATCTCCTCCATGGGATCATCGAATCGTACATTGTCCAGATCTTCATCATCACCATCCCCACTTTGTTCTTCCTGATTTTCGTGTTTCAGCTCGCTGTTTTCTTCTTCCATGGCTTTAGCTTTGCCTTCTTCCTCATCAGGCTTAATCTTCTGAGTATCCACTAGAAGCAAGCCTTTCCTTCCAAGCTTCAAATCTTCAAACTGTTTATCTTCCTTAACAGATGAATAATTTTGACTTGATGATAATTTATGATTAAGAAATAGCCTTAGCTGATAAACCATCCATATGCCAACTGCAAGCACCAGCCATGTTCGAACCACTAACTTTACCTTCATCCCCTTCTGCCTTTGATTCTGACTTCTAGTTACCAAGATCTTCAACATCCTATCAATTCTAAGTCCTACCACAAATACCCAGAACTGAATTTGCAGATTTCTGAAACTAACCCAATTATAAGCAAGGAAGAAGAAGAAGAAGAAAGATCACATGAAGTACCTGATAGTCAAGCGGAGGTAGTTGTTGGTGTTGCTCATGGGAAATGCTCTACTCTGGTTGCTATCCATGTAATAATCAAATCATGAGCTTTGAATCATTTCATGAATTCAAAGCAGTAATGATGTGTTGGGGAAACTCAGATTGGGATAAGATTGAACGACGCCGTTTGGTTAGCTTCAAAGGATAGAATTTACCTATGGGTGATTTGAAAGGTGTGGTTTCACATGGCATGGAAGACCTCTACCCTTCTTGTCGGCACAATAATTCATTTTGGTTTCGATTTTATTTTTCGGTATTCACTACAGCAAATTTATTACCCTCCGTATGAAAATGATCGACATTTTGCATAATTTAAAGTATAGAATTTTGTAAAAAGTCATCAATTCAAGGGTGATTTTGTGCAATTTATTCAAACGTATAAACTATAGAATTTTTTTGGTTACAAAATAACTATAGAATTAAGCATGGGCAGCCCTTAATGAGACATATTTGATTCACACTCAAAAGCGTCTTTTCTAATTCTTTTTATCGGAGATAATAAATTTTCGCATTAAAGTTGGAGGCATTTTAAGCCTAATATATAAGGTTGGTCGGCTAATTAAATTTAGGGTGAAACTTTATCTGGTTGTGTGTGGGGCTTGAGTCTAACACCTATGTACACTCATATGCGCATGACCCCGCTTTAAGGTTCATCTATATCGGACTTTGACATGATATCAAAGCGGTTAGCCTCGATTCGGCTCGCGATCATAGCCTGTGGGCAAGTGTCAACTCGGTCTATACCCTAGTTGCACTTGCGGGGCGTGTTGTGGATAATAAGTTCTCATATCAAAAGTTGGGGACATTCCGAGCCTATAATATAAGGTCAATGAGTTATTTCTCCTATTGTCAATTGGTTTTATCACAAAGGTAGACACGGTGATGTGAGACCATCTTTGATAGCATCTACACCTACATTTCATGGATCATTCACTAACCTAGGAACAAGAGAAACTCAAGGAAATGTCGCTTACAAGTTGCAAACATGGAATAAATCGATACAGTAGAAGATTGCATGGCAGATGCAAAATCTCGACCAACAGTGTGAAAATCGGCCGAGATTTTCATCCGAGATTTGGAGCCTGACGTGCGTTAGAAGATCCGGCCAATATCTTCTATTTTTGGAAGAACTATCTTTTATTATTTTATTACCTTAAAAGCTCTCAAACATTATTTAAGGTAATTGTTATTTTTGTATCCTATCTTTTAGAATTATTTTTAAATTATCTTACAAAAATATATTTTTTAGATTATCTTTTAAAAATATCTTTCTTAGTTTAAAATAGGAAAGTTTCTCTTATAAATAGTCTTAGAAGGAGATATTTTTAGGTTGTTCAGTTTTGAATTTGATTTACATAATATTGTGAGACACTTGTGACTTCATTAATGAAGTTTGCATTTTATAATTCATATTCAATCAAAAGGAGAGTTTTTTTTGTTGAAAAGTTATGAATCCTTGCTATGTTGTTAGTGTGTGTTAATCTTTTTAAAGGTTGGTGCTACAAGTCAAACTAGTCCCTCTTTGCGCTTGTCTTATTTAGAAGGCTTGTGTAAGGTTAAAAAAGGAAGGGTGAAAGATAATTTTTTGTATCGGGTTTTGACACATAACTAGTCTAATACCCGCACCTTGTGCAGAATTGAGTTTGAATAAATTGTAAAAAAAATAATTATTAATTGAAAAATTATTAGCTAAACAAATTACAATTTTTTTAAAAAAAAAACGCTAAATGTTAAGAAGAATATATTAAGATCAATCTGATTAGATCTTGTAACAAAAATATTTAATTATTAAATTTATAATAATTTCCAAAGTGTTAAATAAAAAAAATTAAGTACCAAATTTCTAATTTAATTTTATAAGATTATTACCTATAACTAAAAAATTAAGTTTTTTTTTTAAAAAATCATTTTTTAAAATCGATTATTTTAAAAAAAAATTGAAAATAAAACGATTATTTAAAAAAAAATCGATTTAATAAAACGATTATAAAATCTTTATTAACGATAATATAAATATTTTAAAGTAAAAATATTGTTATATCTCATTTTGTAACCAATAAGATGTAAATGTTATTTCGAATTTATTTTGTAAAATCTAGAATCCAAACAAAATCCATTGAAATCTCTAAATTCGGCTAGGTGATATGATATATTTTTTAAATTGTAAGATATTGAATATGATGAGATGAAATTATTTTTGTTGAAATTGCATGATGAGATGAAAAATATTTTAATTTTGACTTAAAATATTTATTGAACAATGGCATAATTGTAATTTAAATGTGGCAAAATTATAAATATTTGACAAAAAGTCCTAGGTGGCATGGTTAAGGTGTTGACATGTGGACTAAGAGGGTTCTATTTTAGTAGTATATATAGATTGGTTAAAGGTTCTTTGCAAGTCTTATAATAATCATATCTTCCTATATTTATCATTTTTCATTTCATTAATCATCTTCTTATCTTTCCATATCATTCAACAAAACATGGGTTCTTGTTGTTCTCTGACCCCCAAAAGGACATAATCGATAATTGAGCTTGCCATTGGAGTCAAGCCCAATTACATAAGGGCTTAAGAAGCTCACATTCCGGGAGGAATCAACTAGTTCTTCGGCAACCGAATCGATCAGCATAAGCTTATCTAGCATAGCCGAGTTGTACGATACCTTTCTAAGATAACAACAAAATATAATACCTTCTTGGCCATAACAATACCTAAATTGTAGGGATTTCACACACTAAAAGGCGTTGTTAATGGGGACAATTTTTCACGCTTAAAATCGTTGATAACACTCACCCTTTTTTTGTTCGAAATAACAATAGTTTATCTAGTGAGAAAAAAATTGTCACATCCTCTTTAACAGCATATACATTGCACACTTTTTAGTGTTGAAATAACTCACGTGTACTCATTTATCGTGACTAATTGCTATAGTTTATGATGTTACAAAATCTTAATTTTCTTGTAGTCAAGGCGACGATTGTTGAAATGACTCAAGATCTACAACCCTAGCAAATTGATTATCATGGAAAAGGCTCTTGATGCAGAGTAGGCTTCCCTTGCAGTAGATCTGGGGGTTTCGGAATCGTAAGAAGCACATCTTCGATGATAGTTGCATAAATCCAAGACAAAACAATAACAATTAACCAATTTGATCCATTTGTGGTTCTCAGGGGGTTTGATGCTTTAGCATGGATATGACTAGCAACATCATGTGCCTGAGCTGACGGAAATAGTTCGGTCCAAGAGTTGTATTGAACCTTGACCAGATCGAGGGTAAGAGAGAGGTGATTGCGGATGTTGCTAACCGATTGCTCGGCATGGAAGGACGAAGGTACGACGGTTGTCACGGCTGCATGTTGAGGGATTCGTGGTGGTGGATCTTGAATGGGATCGGTTGTACCATCCGATCTATTGGGGGTGCCGTCGGTTGCCGGATCAAACGGCATTGGGAGAGGCGAACGAATAAAGGTTTTGGTGGAGGTGGCGGATTGTGAAAAAACGTAGAGTTTCTTTCAAAGTGCTCTGATACCATGTAAATGAATTATCAGATTATGAAAGAGTCCTTCGAAGGGGGAACTTGCCACACATACATGTGTGTATATATATAAAAGAGGCCGGGTCAAAACCATAGGGCTGCAAAAGTCAACCTATACATAATATAAATAATAATACATTATTTGTATTTTTAACAAAATGGAACCTCATTGGGTTTATGTGTTGTATAGGGGTGTAAATGAGTTGGGGATTTTTCGAAATTCGCGGGTATTATCCGTCACGGGGATGAGGATGAAGATTTTAAACTAGGATGGGGACGAGGATGGGTTAAAATTTGATTCTCTGCTTGGGGATGGGGAAGGGGATGAAGATAGGGGTATTCGCCCCGCTTCTCAATCCGAACCCGAACCCGTCGGGGAACCCCGACGGGGTCCCCGATTGGGAATCCGACGGGGAAACCCGAATAATGTATTTATATTAGGCTTTAATCGTAGTTTCGAGTTTAGTTGAAATTTAATTCAAAAATTGTGTTTGCATTCAAAAATTGTCGATGATTATTAAAATTTTAAATTATATACACTTTTATGTTTTAAGAATTAAGAGTATCATACGATTCATACTCATTCCTACAATCCTACTTGCACAAAATAATATCACACTTTATCTTGACTGTGCAACCTAATTCCTAAAACCATAAAATTAAAATGATAAAATAATATAACATTTTATCTTGAGAACGTAATCTAATTTTTATTAGGATATAATTATTTTAGTTCATACTAGTTTGTACTCCGAGTCTCGATCCTACAGTTCCTACTTGAACGAACAAAACCTAATATATACACTTTTATGGGTCTTAGTCTCTCATATACGTGTTTTAATTGTGCAACTTAAATCTTAAAACCATAAAATTAAAATGATAAAATAACATAACACTTTATCTTGAGACCGTAATCTAAATGTTATTAGGATATAATTATTTTAGTTTATACCCTAGTTTGTACTCCAAGTCTCAATCCTACAGTTCCTACTTGAACCAACAAAACCTAATATATATACACAATAAACTTACCTATACTTTTACATATTGGACAAGGTGATGTGTTAATCAACCAATTTACGATGTAAATTTTGCAATGTACATCGTAAATTGGTTGACAATATGCCCATCTTTCATATAAAATTATGAAAAAGCTAACCTTATTTATGATGTTCATTTTGCGATGCAAGTTACCTGAACTAGTTGAGTAGATGACAATATGCTTGTGACACGGGCCGCATTCCGGAACGTTCGGGACGCTCGTAGAAGATTCCGGACATGACCGGAAGGCACGAGAAACATGCGGAATCATCTAGGCTTGACTTGAGCCTTGTGGAATATTCTAGAAAAATATAGAGACTTGTAATTAATTCAAGCCAAGAAGGATCCGGATTGTCCAAGACTTGTCCAAATCCGGAACCTTCCTAGGAAGGGGGCCTTGGGCTATAAATAGGTGGTGCCTTCCCCTCATTTGCATCATCCAAGTTCCAAGCTCTCAACAAGCATTGTAAAGTTCTCTTGTAATACAAAGCTTTCTTTCCCACACACAAAGCCTTCAAAGTTCTCTTAGCCATCAATCTTAAACTCTTCCGTTGGCAACATCGGGGATAGGCTGATTGTTAGCATGAAATATTGTGATATTTTAGGCACGTTTTCTAATCGTAATTGATTCATAGCGATAGTCTTTGATTGATCTTTATGCATATGTGAGCTAGTATTGCCTATTTTGTCGATATGGATGTCTACACAAGTTCTATGTTGATTATAGGTGATTTGGAGCTATTTCCGAACGAAATCGAGCAAAGGAGAGTTGAGTTGAGATGTCCATAGATCGAGGACACTTTTTGGAAGCAAATTGGAGTATTAGATTGAGGAATGCACGAATGAAGGCAAGAACCACGCTCTCACCCTAAATTACGGCCGTGGATTTTGAGTCAGAATTCGATGTTCATTCCAGGGGATATTACGGCCGTGGAACTAACCGTAATTGTTTCCACGCCCTAGAATTACGGTCGTGGAATCTTCCACGACCGTGATCTTGACGAATCTCTCGCCACACTTCGAAGCCATGATCTTTTTGAAGATTGGGCCGGGCCGACACTTCGTCTTGCCCTATAAAAAGACGGCCGAAAAGAGATTTCATCATCAGCGCTGATACCCCCGTCTACTCTCATTCATCACCACAAATCGACGCTTAGCAACGCAAAAACCCTCGTTTAGAGGTATTTGGGAGATCTCATTGGAGATCGAAGTTTGCATTGGAGAGTTGTTCAATTCTCGCATTTTTAGTGGAGATTGCTGTGGTGATCTTCAGATTTGTGGAAGATCGGAAGTTCTTGGAAGATTTTTGCAAGAAGATCTCTCTTCTTGTTTAGGTTTGATTTGAAAACGAATTGACATCTCGTTTCTCTTCTTTCCTAGAGTTGTGATTCGCTTATTCCGTTTTGAATCTTTTGATAAACATTTGTTGTGATCTTGAGATCCATTTGAAGATTATTATAGTTCTTGAAAGTTTCCATCTTTTACTCCTTGATTCTTGAATTGATATCAAAATGACTGTTATTGGCTAAAAACCCTTAACAATTCTAAGGTGAAGGGTTGATAGTTGTGGCATAGGTGATGATAGATCGCTCGCAAACAGATTAGACCCTGAGAGTTAGAGAAACATCGTCGACAGACCCAAATTACGGGCTGTTCTTGAGTCCACGGCCGTGGAACCTCAAGAACTAACCGTGATTTTCCTCTAGTTTACGAGCCTGCTTTTACTTTAATCCAAAGTTAAAGATTTGCTTTAACTTAGTTTAGACTTGTCTTTTCTAGGTGGTAGTGAAGCCTCAACAACCTCTACCTCGATTGTGAGCCTCAACAACCTCAATCGGATAAGTTAGTCTTGATCTTTAGGTTATAAGTTTGGGTATTTGACACTAATCCTAGTCTTTAGTTTCTTCCTATATTGAGCCTCAACAACCTGTATAAGGAGTGTCTTTTAGGTGAGTTACATAAGGTTTTTGGAACCTCAACCGTACGATTACCTTACATTAGTATACCTTTGCATATCTCTACTCTGTCTTTATATCATTAGTATATCTTGAATCTGTTGCCACAACTGAATACCCGGATCTTTAGGATTGTTGTTTTCCCAATATTTGCAAAACTCCCATATTTACTGCTTGATAACCTGAAATCGAATTTGTTCCCATCCAAATCCCTGTGTTCGATACTCTGGAATTCTTGCTTAGCTACCTCGATCCGTACACTGCGGGTTCGCTGCTTGATTCTAGTTTTATAAATCAAAAACTTATTTGCACACACCTCTAGGGGCGAACAAGTTTTTGTAATTCTTGATTGGGATGTACTAAATGTTTGTAATAACTCTACTCTATATGTTGCTTCTATTCCGAGACTATTATTGCATGTTCATCATATGTTACACGTTTCATTCTTGCATCGCATGAAAAAGAACTTTAAAAACCCATAAAAACTGAAAATTTTTGAAAAATTTGATGTTTCTAATGAATTGAGATGAATTCCATGATAAACACTACTTGTGAATTAAGTTGATAACGATTGCATGCTTGAAAGGATAGTAATTCGAAAAGAAATTGAATGAATAGATTTTACCTCTTTTGCAAGTTTTATAATGTGAAAATGTTACCTAAATCATGTAAGAAATCGAAGTTGAAATCACATTATAAGTTCTTATGCTTCTTTTTGAAATGATTAAGGCAATTCGATACTTTCTTTCTTCTTTCCTTTGATCATCTAACTCCTCATTGAAATACTAGCCTCCCTTACCCATCCGGGAACTTGGAAAGTGAATGAGAAAAAGGCATGTATGATGTGGGAGGGCCATGAGAGCATATATTTGCAATCAATTGAATAGAAAGAAATTATAGGTTTGGGGAAGTCAATCATGACGATGAGTAACTCGGCACCATTCACATAGCCGGGTGTTTGTGTCTTGCCAAAGTCGGATTGAGCGATATTCCTAGCGGATTATGGTATGTGCGCCAAGGGTTTGAGGCATCTCTTGCAAATTTGAGAAACGCCAATCTCCTAGGCTTCGGTTTTTGTGCACCTCTATCCATAACTCCAAAAGTAAAGTCGAAAAATGAAAAGGAGGGAGCGAAGCTCTAAGTGAAGTATTGCGGGAACCGCATAAGAAGAAGAAGGTAGTTGTCCACTTTCCCGGATTTATGCACCACTTCCCCTTAAAGTTTTCCCTCTCCTTCCATACTCTAGACCTTTTCTTTAAAAGTCCTTAAGATCAAAGGAATGTTATATGACTTGGTGATCTAAATTGAAGTTCTTATGATCGATTTTGATAAAGTTTGAAGGTTATGATGCTTGTTTGGAGGTTAAATTGATTCATGAACTCTCTTTACTTTTTACTCTTTGATTGAGTGTGTGAAAGTTTGATGAACGATTGAAGCAAGGTTTGAGAATGATCTATTCTTTAGAAATCACATTCACCAAAAGAAGGTACACATATTTCATCCTAACTCTTGTTTTAAAAAGCTTTTTGAAAGACCTTGCTTAGGGACAAGCAAGTGTTAAGTATGGGGTTATTTGTTAGCATGAAATATTGTGATATTTTAGGCACGTTTTCTAATCGTAATTGATTCATATCGATAGTCTTTGATTGATCTTTATGCATATGTGAGCTAGTATTGCCTATTTTGTCGATATGGATGTCTACACGAGTTCTATGTTGATTATAGGTGATTTGGAGCTATTTCCGAACGAAATCGAGCAAAGGAAAGTTGAGTTGAGATGTCCATAGATCGAGGACACTTTTTGGAAGCAAATTGGAGTATTAGATTGAGGAATGCACGAATGAAGGCAAGAACCACGCTCTCACCCTAAATTACGGCCGTGGATTTTGAGTCAGAATTCGATGTTCATTCCAGGAGATATTACGGCCGTGGAACTAACCGTAATTGTTTCCACGCCCTAGAATTACGGTCGTGGAATCTTCCACGACCGTGATCTTGACGAATCTCTCGCCACACTTCGAAGCCATGATCTTTTTGAAGATTGGGCCGGGCCGACACTTCGTCTTGCCCTATAAAAAGACGGCCGAAAAGAGATTTCATCATCAGCGCTGATACCCCCGTCTACTCTCATTCATCACCACAAATCGACGCTTAGCAACGCAAAAACCCTCGTTTAGAGGTATTTGGGAGATCTCATTGGAGATCGAAGTTTGCATTGGAGAGTTGTTCAATTCTCGCATTTTTAGTGGAGATTGCTGTGGTGATCTTCAGATTTGTGGAAGATCGGAAGTTCTTGGAAGATTTTTGCAAGAAGATCTCTCTTCTTGTTTAGGTTTGATTTGAAAACGAATTGACATCTCGTTTCTCTTCTTTCCTAGAGTTGTGATTCGCTTATTCCGTTTTGAATCTTTTGATAAACATTTGTTGTGATCTTGAGATCCATTTGAAGATTATTATAGTTCTTGAAAGTTTCCATCTTTTACTCCTTGATTCTTGAATTGATATCAAAATGACTGTTATTGGCTAAAAACCCTTAACAATTCTAAGGTGAAGGGTTGATAGTTGTGGCATAGGTGATGATAGATCGCTCGCAAATAGATTAGACTCTGAGAGTTAGAGAAACATCGTCGACAGACCCAAATTACGGGCTGTTCTTGAGTCCACGGCCGTGGAACCTCAAGAACTAACCGTGATTTTCCTCTAGTTTACGAGCCTGCTTTTACTTTAAATCCAAAGTTAAAGATTTGCTTTAACTTAGTTTAGACTTGTCTTTTCTAGGTGGTAGTGAAGCCTCAACAACCTCTACCTCGATTGTGAGCCTCAACAACCTCAATCGATTAAGTTAGTCTTGATCTTTAGGTTATAAGTTTGGGTATTTGACACTAATCCTCGTCTTTAGTTTCTTCCTATATTGAGCCTCAACAACCTGTATAGGGAGTGTCTTTTAGGTGAGTTACATAAGGTTTTTGGAACCTCAACCGTACGATTACCTTACATTAGTATACCTTTGCATATCTCTACTCTGTCTTTATATCATTAGTATATCTTGAATCTGTTGCCACAACTGAATACCCGGATCTTTAGGATTGTTGTTTTCCCAATATTTGCAAAACTCCCATATTTACTGCTTGATAACCTGAAATCGAATTTGTTCCCACCCAAATCCCTGTGTTCGATACTCTGGAATTCTTGCTTAGCTACCTCGATCCGTACACTGCGGGTTCGCTGCTTGATTCTAGTTTTATAAATTTAAAACTTATTTGCACACACCTCTAGGGGCGAACAAGTTTTTGGCGCCGTTGCCGGGGATTTGGTTTCGGCCGAATCCGGTTGCCGGTTGTCAAGCTTGGGAGCTTGCTCTCGTTATTTGATATCCTTTTCTTGAGTGTTCTTGCAGGTTTGTGTTCTTAGGTACATACGAAGTTCTTGTTCCAGCAACGGAACAGAGTTTCGCCAAAGAACAAGTTTTGGGAGCTTTTGTTTTTTTTAATCTCTTGGTATGAGTTTTTGAGGCTCCACTAGCTAAGTATGGCTCCATACGATCCAATATGGGTAGCGAAGCATACGGCTAGAGCAGACCATTATGAATACTTGGTAGAGAAATACGCCTTCTATTGGTTTGACAGCGAAAGAGAACGTGAACAAACCATTGAATATGAATTTGCAAAATGGGAAAAGCTGCACTACCCAAAGAAGGTTAAGAAGAAACGTCCCAAAGATGCGGAACACTCGAAACTTGAAGAATTGAAGAAGGAACTTGGTATGATCGAAGAAAAATTGAAAGCCTTTAAGGAAGAACTCCAAGTCTCGAGGAATGCTCTTATCAAACCCAAAGTTCCTCTAGAACCTCTTGAAGTTCGCATTGAAGAAGAGAGAGAAGTGGAACACCTAGACCCAATTGCTAATATTGTGGTCGAGATTGAAGAAAAGTCAGTTGTGCTTGAAGAAGAGGAAGAAGTGGTGAACCTTGGCCAAATTACTGAAATTGTGGCCAAGGTTGAAGAAGATCCAGCTGAGTTGGGAGATATTTCATGTGTGGATCATCATGCCAACATGAAACTTGTCCCAAGCCTTGAAGAACTTAACAAGGTATACTGTCTTACTTCCTTTGTTATTCCTATTAAAATTTCTGATTTTTCCAGGAATGCACCGGAGAGTTGGAGGTCTCTTCCAAAAGAACCTCCTAAGGTGAAGATGAAACCTCTATTGAAATTGCTGGAAGAAGATGCTCCTTGGACTATAAGGAGTAAATTTGGCAAGAGCTTCAACGCCAATGCCAATAAGTGTTTTTTGTTCAAGTATGGGGTCATTCACATGACGAAGACCATACATCATCCCCAAACTGGAGATGGGGAAGCTAGGAGGATTCTCGAAAAACTGATTTCTCGATCTAGGAAAGGATGGGATGGAAGACCGAATTATGTCCCATTAAAGCATAGGAAAGCTAGGAGGATTCCGGTGAGAATCAAACCGTACAAGCTTGTACGTGGGAGATCTTACCACTTGCCGGTGAAATTAGGAACCGGAGATTTCTTGGAGGAGTTTAATGATGGATTTGAAGAGCAATCCAAGATGTTCAAGGTGCATTGAGTCATCTATGGATAATGGTCTAGCTACGGACCTTAAACAAAGCGCTTCTTGGGAGGCAACCCAAGGTATTGCATTTTCGTTTTTGTTTTCGATTCATAGTTTAGCTTAGATAGATTTTTTTTTCGCTTTATTTTTCCTCGATTCCTTCCGGTATGTTCGTGTTTTTGGTTGTAGGATCGATGGAAAGGGAGAAAGGGAGGATAATGTCGAAGAGAAGCGACGAAATTTGGACTTCGAATCTTTACAGAAGGTTCCACGGTCCAAATTACGGTCGTCATAGCTACAGTGGCCGTAATTCTCAAAAGCCTGTGAAAAATCATCGAAACCACGGGTCCGTACATTTCCACGGCCGTGGAATGCCCCGACAGACCGTGATTTTTGAAAATTTGCCTGCGAGTATAAAAGCCAGCAGCACCACCACCACCACCACCACAGCCAGCACCAGCAGATGCTCCCGGATGGTATGATCATGCTCCGGGATGGTATGAGAGGATGCCGGAGTGGGCTACCGGACTTTCAGAGAGAGTCGGAGCATTAGAGATCCGGGCGGACGCTAGAGACGGACGCTTGGATGACCTTGACCACATGATGAGGGACGTCTACCGCCAGCAGTTTGGGCGGTACTATGACCCGAGTTTCTCTCCATTTCCACCTCCACCGGCACCGCAGTGATTGATGACCGGCAGCTCGTTTAGACATTCCCGCCACCATTGTGAGTTTCTTTTCTTTTCTTTCTTTTGTTCTTTCATGTGAACATTAGGGACAATGTTCGTCCTAAGTATGGGGTGGGATGTACTAAATGTTTGTAATAACTCTACTCTATGTGTTGCCTCTATTACGAGACTATCTTTGCATGTTCATCATATGTTACACGTTTCATTCTTGCATTGCATGAAAAAGAACTTTAAAAACCCATAAAAATTGAAAATTTTTGAAAAATTTGATGCTTCTAATGAATTGAGATGAGTTCTATGATAAACACTACTTGCGAATAAAGTTGACAACAATTGCATGTTTAAAAGGATAGTAAATCGAAAAGGATGCAAATGAATAAATTTCACCTCTTTTGCAAGTTTTATAATGTGAAAACGTTACCTAAATCATATTAAGAAACTGAAGTTGAAATCACATTATAAGTTCCTATACTTCTTGTTGAAATGATTAAGGCAATTCGATATTTTCTTTCTTCTTTCTTTGATCATCTAGCTCCTCATTGAAATATTAGCCTCCTTTACCTATCCGGGAACTTGGAAAGTGAATGAGAAAAAGGCATGTTTGATGTGGGAGGGCCATGAGAGCAAATGTTTGCAATCAATTGAATAGAAAGAAAGTATAGGTTTGGGGAAGTCAATCATGACGATGAGTAACTCGGCACCATTCACATAGCCGGGTGTTTGTGTCTTGCCAAAGTCGGATTGAGCGATATTCCTAGCGGATTATGGTATGTGCGCTAAGGGTTTGAGGCATCTCTTGC
This sequence comes from Fagopyrum esculentum, assembly GCA_033239045.1. NCBI lineage: Eukaryota > Viridiplantae > Streptophyta > Magnoliopsida > Caryophyllales > Polygonaceae > Fagopyrum > Fagopyrum esculentum. Next base: position 147,091,727 of record BSUD01000001.1, read on the forward strand.
AATTTTGAGAAACGCCAATCTCCTAGGCTTCGGTTTTTGTGCACCTCTGTCCATAACTCCAAAAGTAAAGTCGAAAAATGAAAAGAAGAGAGCGAAGCTCTAAGTTGAAGTGTTGCGGGAACCGCATAAGAAGAAGAAGGTAGTTGTCCACTTTCCCGGATTTATGCACCACTTTCCCTTAAAGTTTTCCCTTCCCTTCCATACTCTAGACCTTTTCTTTGAAAGTCCTTAAGATCAAAAGAATGTTATATGACTTGGTGATCTAAATTGAAGTTTCTTATGATTGATTTTGATAAAGTTTGAAGGTTATGATGCTTGTTTAGAGGTTAAATTGATTCATGAACTCTCTTTGCTTTTTACTCTTTGATTGAGTGTGTGAAAGTTTGATGAACGATTGAAGCAAGGTTTGAGAATGATCTATTCTTTAGAAATCACATTCACCAAAAGAAGGTACACATATTTCATCCTAACTCTTGTTTTAAAAAGCTTTTTGAAAGACCTTGCTTAGGGACAAGCAAGTGTTAAGTATGGGGTTATTTGTTAGCATGAAATATTGTGATATTTTAGGCACGTTTTCTAATCGTAATTGATTCATATCGATAGTCTTTGATTGATCTTTATGCATATGTGAGCTAGTATTGCCTATTTTGTCGATATGGATGTCTACACAAGTTCTATGTTGATTATAGGTGATTTGGGGCTATTTCCGAACGAAATCGAGCAAAGGAGAGTTGAGTTGAGATGTCCATAGATCGAGGACACTTTTTGGAAGCAAATTGGAGTATTAGATTGAGGAATGCACGAATGAAGGCAAGAACCACGCTCTCACCCTAAATTACGGCCGTGGATTTTGAGTCAGAATTCGATGTTCATTCCAGGGGATATTACGGCCGTGGAACTAACCGTAATTGTTTCCACGCCCTAGAATTACGGTCGTGGAATCTTCCACGACCGTGATCTTGACGAATCTCTCGCCACACTTCGAAGCCATGATCTTTTTGAAGATTGGGCCGGGCCGACACTTCGTCTTGCCCTATAAAAAGACGGCCGAAAAGAGATTTCATCATCAGCGCTGATACCCCCGTCTACTCTCATTCATCACCACAAATCGACGCTTAGCAACGCACAAACCCTCGTTTAGAGGTATTTGGGAGATCTCATTGGAGATCGAAGTTTGCATTGGAGAGTTGTTCAATTCTCGCATTTTTTGTGGAGATTGCTGTGGTGATCTTCAGATTTGTGGAAGATCGGAAGTTCTTGGAAGATTTTGCAAGAAGATCTCTCTTCTTGTTTAGGTTTGATTTGAAAACGAATTGACATCTCGTTTCTCTTCTTTCCTAGAGTTGTGATTCGCTTATTCCGTTTTGAATCTTTTGATAAACATTTGTTGTGATCTTGAGATCCATTTGAAGATTATTATAGTTCTTGAAAGTTTCCATCTTTTACTCCTTGATTCTTGAATTGATATCAAAATGACTGTTATTGGCTAAAAACCCTTAACAATTCTAAGGTGAAGGGTTGATAGTTGTGGCATAGGTGATGATAGATCGCTCGCAAACAGATTAGACCCTGAGAGTTAGAGAAACATCGTCGACAGACCCAAATTACGGGCTGTTCTTGAGTCCACGGCCGTGGAACCTCAAGAACTAACCGTGATTTTCCTCTAGTTTACGAGCCTGCTTTTACTTTAATCCAAAGTTAAAGATTTGCTTTAACTTAGTTTAGACTTGTCTTTTCTAGGTGGTAGTGAAGCCTCAACAACCTCTACCTCGATTGTGAGCCTCAACAACCTCAATCGGATAAGTTAGTCTTGATCTTTAGGTTATAAGTTTGGGTATTTGACACTAATCCTAGTCTTTAGTTTCTTCCTATATTGAGCCTCAACAACCTGTATAAGGAGTGTCTTTTAGGTGAGTTACATAAGGTTTTTGGAACCTCAACCGTACGATTACCTTACATTAGTATACCTTTGCATATCTCTACTCTGTCTTTATATCATTAGTATATCTTGAATCTGTTGCCACAACTGAATACCCGGATCTTTAGGATTGTTGTTTTCCCAATATTTGCAAAACTCCCATATTTACTGCTTGATAACCTGAAATCGAATTTGTTCCCATCCAAATCCCTGTGTTCGATACTCTGGAATTCTTGCTTAGCTACCTCGATCCGTACACTGCGGGTTCGCTGCTTGATTCTAGTTTTATAAATCAAAAACTTATTTGCACACACCTCTAGGGGCGAACAAGTTTTTGGCGCCGTTGCCGGGGATTTGGTTTCGGCCGAATCCGGTTGCCGGTTGTCAAGCTTGGGAGCTTGCTCTCGTTATTTGATATTATTTTGAGTGTATGCGCAGGTCTAGGGACACCGAAGATCTCTTGCCTCTTGATCAAGAGCTAGAGAAAACTTTAAGACAAAGGCGCAAGGAAAAGAAGATGGCTGAAGAAAACGAACGTGATTTTCATACGGAGTTGGCGGAAAAGGAAGCTCAACTCCGTTGGAATGAGACCCTCCGCAAGGATGAGATGGATCGTCATCAGGCTCAAGTTAACGGTCTACAAGACATGCTCTTCCAAATGAGGGTAAAGATGAGCGACCTTGAAGACAAGGTTGGCAAGAAGTCCTCAAGAAGGAGATCAAGGTCTAAAAGAAAAAGCCACTCATCCGCTGATGATAGTGACTCTTCCATGCCGCCATTAGAAGAAATTGATCCTACGATCAATATAAATCCTTTCCATCCACAAGAAACTACTAATCGCCGCATCCCTCCAAGGAATGCGAGAGTCGAACGTGTGGATGATGAGCCAAGAACTCTTGGCCAACGGATGGATCCAACACAACAACCACGCCGCTTGGGTGTGAATTTTGATGCTGAAGATGTGCAAGGGTTTAGCTTTAACCCTCAAGTAATCACTCTTGTTCGCCAAAGCCAATTTGGCGGTACAAGCGCTGAATCTCCACACCAACACTTGCAAAACTTTGAGTGTATGATGGAGACGATGAGACCGAAGAACGCTACTACCAACAGCTATAAGCTCAAACCCTTCTTTTTCTCCTTGAAAGGGAAAGCGTTGTCTTGGTACCAAGCTCTTCCTAATGGGAAACTAGACACGTGGGAAGACCTTTCCGCAGAGTTTCTCACCAAATTCTTTCCGCCTTCCAAAACAGCGGAACTTAGAGGTAAGATTAATGCTTTTTCTATGAGACCTAACGAAAGTTTGTTTCAATCTTGGGAAAGGTTTCAGGATTTGCTATTGGATTGCCCTCATCATGGCATATCCAAGCTTGCCTTGCTAGAGATTTACTACAAAGGGCTAGATGCGGGAACACAATTCAACCTCCAATCCCTCTCATGTGGAACGTTCATGGACATGAGAGAAGATGACGCTTGGGACTTCATTGAGAAGCAAGCAAGAGTCATAGAGAAGTATTCCCACCGGAAAGTGGAGGGAAATCGTGTGGAGCAAGGAGCGAAGCTCACACATGAAGCTCAAACTCAGATTTTCTCCCTCAACAATGAAATCAAGGAGTTGAAGGAGGCTATCAAGACCAACTTCCCAAAGCAACAAGAGAAGGATGTTGGCTATTTGGGCAACAACAACGGCGGTGATAACACCAACCGCAACAACAATAACCGGAACAATAACCGGAATAACAACTGGAATGGAAACAACAACAACCGGAACAACAACAACTGGAACAACAATCGGGGTTCAAACAACAACAATTGGCGCTCCAATCAACAAAATTCCGGTAACTCCTATCCTTCCAATTCCAATTCGCTAACTCCACCTTCCTCTTCCTCTACTCCTTTGAAAAGCCAGGAGCAATCATCTAATGGAGGAAACAATACGGGAAAAGAGAAGCCAGACCCCATGTTGGAAACGATCTTGGGAAAGCTTCAAGGGATGGAGAACCGCTTCATTAAGTTTGATGATCGAGTTTCTAAGATCGACAAAGCTCAAAAGGTTTTAGAAAACCAAATGTTCGATCATGCAGAGGAAGTTCCTAGAAATCAAGGGAAACTTCCAGGGAAGACGGAGGACAACCCTAAGGGAAGGGTGATGGCGATTACAACTAGGAGCGGAGTGACTACCACCGATCCGCAACCTACGTTCGTTGAAGTCCCCGTAGAGAAGGACAAAGAAAAGGGGAAGGAGAAAGAAGGCGTCTACGTCCCTCCTGCAGCTTACAAACCTCCCCTACCGTTCCCTCAATCTAGAGCGCGAGCGCGTCTAGACAAGCAATTCGGTAAGTTCATAGAACTCATGAGCAAGCTGCATATTAATATACCTTTCATTGATGCCATTGTAGGTATGCCGGCTTATGGCAAGTTCTTGAAGGAGTTCCTCTCTAACAAGAGGAAGCTAGAAGATTTTGGAGAGGTCAAGATGAGTTCGGATTCTTCGGATCTCATCAAGACGATGAAGGAGAAAATGCCCCCAAAGCTGAAAGATCCGGGGTCATTTTGCATTCCCATTGGAGTGGGAGAAGTCACATATGACGCTTTATGTGACTTAGGAGCAAGTGTGAGCATCATACCACTTGCGTTGTGCAGGAAGATCGGTTTAGGCGACCCTAAACCGGTGAAGATGACGTTATACATGGCGGATCGATCCATTACTCGTCCCGTCGGCATTGTAGAAGACGTCCCAGTCAAGCTAGGTAAATTCTTTGTTCCCATTGATTTTGTCGTGCTTGACATCCCTGCAGATAGTCCAGTCCCGATCATACTCGGAAGACCATTTCTTGCAACTTCCGGCTGCATGGTCGATTGCAAGAATGGGAGACTCGCTTTTGATATTGGAGAAGAGAAAGTAGAGTTCGTTCTTTCCACTCTAGTGAAGGAACCAATCTTTGACGAGGACATCTACGATATCCAAGACGAAGAAGGTTTGTCTAGGGAGGAGGTAAGTGCGATTCTCTTTAACGATCCTTTACAAAAGGTTATTACTATGAGTCTAACCAATGTAGGAGAAGAAGAAGAGTGCAAAGAGGAAATTGAAACCTTAGAAGCACAAGAAGAGATGCATGGAGTGGAGTTTGAAAAACTACACGATGAGGCTGAGAATACTAGAATCCACGGTCATACTCTGTATTCCACGACCAAAATCGACCTCCATTCCAGAGGATATTACGGCCGTGGAACAACAGAGGAAACCGTAATTATGACCGTGGAAAAGGGTGATCGGCATACTTCTTCAACTTCTTCTAATTCTCCTCCAACCCAATCAACATCCTTAGAAACTTCTAAGGAAACATCGGAAGCTCCTCAAGGATCATTGGAAGCTCCGAAATCAATAGAACTCAAACCACTCCCTACTCATCTAAGGTACGCTTTTCTAGGATCTAATTCTACCTTTCCGGTTATTGTTAGCTCCGAATTAAGCATAGATGAACATGAACAGCTCATGATTGTCCTTAGGAAACATAGAAAAGCCATAGGCTATACTATTGAGGACTTAGTAGGAATTAAACCCTCCTTATGCATGCACAAGATACTAATGGAGGAGGACTTTAGAACTTCAAGACAACCTCAAAGGCGGTTGAATCCGACCATGAAGGAGGTTGTCAAGAAGGAAATTCTTAAACTTCTTGATGCAGGTATCATCTATCCTATCTCCGATAGCAAATGGGTGAGTCCAGTTCAAGTGGTTCCGAAGAAGGGAGGAATGACGGTCATCACCAACAAGAACAACGAGCTCATTCCTACCCGAACCGTGACTGGATGGCGAATGTGTATAGACTACCGCAAGCTCAACAACGCAACGCGGAAGGATCACTTTCCATTGCCATTCATCGATCAAATGCTTGAAAGGTTAGCACAACATTCATACTTTTGCTACCTTGACGGTTATAGTGGCTTCTTTCAGATTCCGATACATCCGGATGATCAAGAGAAGACCACATTCACGTGCCCTTGGGGTACGTTTGCCTATAGGAGAATGCCGTTCGGGCTTTGCAACGCCCCAACCACCTTTCAACGGTGCATGATGGCCATCTTCTCCGAATACGTAGAGGAAATCATGGAAGTCTTCATGGACGACTTCTCCGTTTACGGTTCCTCCTTTAACGATTGTCTTTCTAACCTTTCTCTTGTTTTGCAAAGATGTGAAGACACTAACCTAGTTCTTAATTGGGAGAAGTGTCAGTTTATGGTTAAGGAAGGAATCGTGTTAGGTCACTTAGTCTCTAGTAGAGGGATAGAGGTAGACAAGGCTAAGATAGAGACCATAGAGAAACTTCCTCCCCCAATTTCGGTGAAAGGGATAAGAAGTTTCCTAGGACATGCTGGATTTTATAGACGCTTCATCAAAGACTTTTCTAAGATATCAAAACCTCTCACTAATCTATTGATGAAGGATGCGGTTTTTGAGTTTTCACAGGAATGTTTAGATGCGTTCAACACCATCCGGCAAGCTCTAATTTCAGCACCCATTATCCAACCTCCGGATTGGACTCTCCCCTTCGAGATTATGTGCGATGCCAGTGACGTAGCCATTGGAGCTGTTCTTGGGCAACGAAAGGAAGGACGAACCCACGCCATATACTACGCTAGCAAGACGCTAGACGAAGCTCAGCTCAACTACGCCACTACAGAAAAGGAATTTTTAGCCATTGTCTACGCTATTGACAAATTTCGCTCTTATCTCGTAGGTGCAAAGGTGATTGTTTACACGGATCATGCTGCGATCCGGTACCTCCTTGCGAAGAAAGATGCGAAACCAAGGCTGATTAGATGGATTCTTCTCCTACAAGAATTCGATCTAGAGATCCGCGACAAGAAAGGCTCGGAAAATTCTGTTGCGGATCATTTGAGTCGTCTAACACATCTAGAGGACGACCATTTGCCCATTGATGACTCCTTTCCGGACGAACACCTACATATCATAGAGGAGTGCATCAAGGTAGTCTCCAAAGGTAACGAACCATGGTTTGCTGATTTCGTTAACTATTTGGTTTGCCAGGAGATACCACCCGGACTGTCGTACGCACAAAGGAAGAAGTTCTTCAAGGACGTCCGGGAATATTATTGGAACGAGCCTCTCCTCTTTAAGAGAGGCCCGGATGGCATCATTCGGCGATGTGTGCCGGAAGATGAGATGCAAAGTGTCATCCGCCATTGTCATTCGCTACCTTGTGGAGGACACGCTAGTTCAAACAAAACTAGCGCAAAGGTATTGCAATCTGGATTCTATTGGCCTACTTTATTTAAAGATGTGCAATCCTTTGTTTCTTGTTGCGATGCTTGTCAAAGAACAGGCAATATTTCTAGAAGGAACAAGATGCCCCTCAACAACATCCAAGAGGTGGAGATTTTCGACGTATGGGGAGTCGATTTCATGGGACCATTCCCATCTTCTTGTGGAAACCAATACATATTATTGGCGGTGGACTACGTTTCTAGATGGGTAGAAGCAATTGCCTCTCCCACAAATGATGCCATGGTTGTGGTCAAGTTCTTCAACAAGACCATTTTCCCACGATTCGGGACGCCAAGGACAATCATTAGTGATGGAGGTTCTCACTTCATAGCCCGTCGCTTTGAAGCTCTTCTAGCCAAGTATGGGGTTACTCACAAGATCGCTACCCCTTACCATCCACAAACGAGTGGACAAGTTAAGATCTCAAATAGGGAGATCAAGGGAATTCTAGAGAAGACGGTTTCAAGGACTAGGAAGGATTGGTCCTTGAAACTAGATGATGCATTATGGGCGTACCGGACTGCGTACAAGACTCCCATAGGAACCACACCATACAACCTTGTGTATGGGAAGTCTTGTCACTTGCCGGTAGAGCTGGAGCACAAAGCGTTTTGGGCTATCAAGTGGCTGAATTTCGGCATGAAGGAAGCGGGAGAGAAGCGTCTCCTAGACATCAACAAGCTGGATGAACTCCGTTTGAACGCCTACGAAAACGCTAAGATCTACAAGGAAAGAGCAAAGCGTTGGCATGATAAGCATATCATTCACAAGGACTTTGAAGAAGGAGATCAAGTTCTCCTCTTCAATTCGAGACTTCGCCTCTTTCCAGGTAAGTTAAAATCTCGTTGGACTGGACCTTTTCTAATTAAGCACATTTTCCCCCATGGTGCAGTTGAAGTATGGGGTGAAGCTAGTGGAAGTTTTAAGGTGAATGGCCAACGACTCAAGAAGTATACGCCGGAACTCCAAGCTGAGGAGTTTGCACCTACCGCGCTCGAATAGGTACGACATTGGTCTAGCTACGGACCTTAAACAAAGCGCTTCTTGGGAGGCAACCCAAGGTATTGCATTTTCGTTTTTGTTTTCGATTCATAGTTTAGTCTAAGATAGATTTTTTTTTCGCTTTATTTTTCCTCGATTCCTTCCGGTATGTTCGTGTTTTTGGTTGTAGGATCGATGGAAAGGGAGAAAGGGAGGATAATGTCGAAGAGAAGCGACGAAATTTGGACTTCGAATCTTTACAGAAGGTTCCACGGTCCAAATTACGGTCGTCATAGCTACAGTGGCCGTAATTCTCAAAAGCCTGTGAAAAATCATCGAAACCACGGGTCCGTACACTTCCACGGCCGTGGAATGCCCCGATAGACCGTGATTTTTGAAATTTTGCCTGCGAGTATAAAAGCCACACTTCGTCACAAAACCACCACAATTCTTCCCCAATTCCACGACCTAGATACCGAAAACCCGCAGCCTCTCCCAATTCTTCATTCTCTAATCGTTTTCGACGATTCTTCGCTCTAAACTGCAGCAAATCCAACCACGAACAAGATCCAAGCAACAAATCGAGTGGAAATCGATCAACAAACGCGCATTTTGGATTTTTCAATCCGAAAAAGAGGTTATATCTTTCCCTTCGATTCTCACGGATTTGGTTCGTTTTTGCTATAGATTTTTAGGAAGAACTGACAAAGAATTGAAGGAATTAGATTAGGACTGCTTGTTGTGGTGATATTTGGTGAATTTGCTGAGATTCACGAGATTCTGTGACGAATCACGGTCTCTGGAGGTTCCACGGCCGTGGTTTACTTAGAACAGCCCGTGATTTCGAACAGAATGGACTTTGTGAGGAGAATGTCGGGAAGGATAAAGGAGAAGAAAGGGGAGCAAAGTAAGAAAAGGAAAGGGAACCCCTCCACCTCTAGGGCACCACCACCCTCATCCCCCTCACTACCATCCTCACCTTCACCTCCATCTTCACCACCTCACCCTAGCATCCCAACCATACATGAGAACCACCTAGCTGCATTTGAAAGGATAGAGAAGAGGGCAGTGATTGGCCCTAGGTATTTGTTGTTGGAGGATCTACATCCTCTCAACATAGTTGATGACCTCACATGGCTCTTGGATAGAGCCGGCTTGATAGTCTTCACGAACATTCGTGAAGACGCTTATGAGGAGATTACCCGAGAGGTTGTGACGTCCTTTGAGCACAGCCCAATTGATAGGACCGTCTCCTTCCGTCTCATGAATCGAGACTATCACCTTAGTATTGTTGAGTTCGGGACCATTTTCGGGTTCCATGAGACCTACAATGGTCGACTTCCTAGAGGTGTTTCCGCCAAGGATTTTTGGGCGGAAGTAGCTATGATTTACGCCGACGAGGACCGTTGGGAACCAGCTGATACCAAGGCTAGATTGATGTACCATCTAGCCTTGAAGATAGCTCACCGTGTTCTTTCGGAGTGTCTCTTTCCTAGGACGGAGACGCCCCAAAAGATTAAGACGGATGAGCTATTCCTTCTCTACACTATGCTTTATGGATGCCGCGCAGATTGTGCTACTCTTTTGGCGGCAACGATGAGTAAACTCAAGAACAAATCGAGAGGGAACATTGGATATGGTGGGATGGTGACCCACATTGCTAGATCGCTTGGTGTGGATTTTTCGGCTTGCACACGTATACCGGCGGTTCCATTAGGGCTACATGCCTTTATGGTTAGGGGACTCATCTTCCCCACACATAGAGGTCCGCCTTATGCGGGCATGCCTTGGGAGACGAGGACAGGCAGGGGTATAGAGTGGCTGCCAGAGTATTCCATTGTGGCGGGACGCCACAATTGGAAGGAGACGTTCGCTGCGATGCACATGAACAGGCTTGTAGCTCCCCCTTACGTTCCACCACCGGCTGAGGACGAGGAGGACATGGGAGAGCAGTACGAGAGTGGTGGAGGAGCGGAGCAGGAGTTCGGCACGTTTCCGGATCAGCCGGAGGCAGCCCCGGATGTACCTAGGCGCTCTCCACGCCCAGCTAGAGCTTCAGGCTCGTCATCTCGCCGCGCTAGCGTGAGTGAGAGGCCCACGTGGATGACTACACCTCCCACCTGGTACGACACACCTCCTCCTTGGTCCACGACGCAGCCAGCAGCAGCACCACCACCACCACCACCAGCGCCAGCACCAGCAGATGCTCCCGCATGGTATGATCACGCCCCGGGATGGTATGAGAGGATGCCGGATTGGGCTACCGGACTTTCAGAGCGAGTCGGAGCACTAGAGATCCGGGCGGATGCTAGAGACGGACGCTTAGACGACCTTGACCACATGATGA
>BSUD01000001.1:147102436-147115991 GCA_033239045.1 Fagopyrum esculentum
GAATTGAGTTTGATGACAATTGCATGCTTAAAAGGATGGTAAATCGAAAAGAATTTGAATGAATGAATTCTACCTCTTTTGCAAGTTTCATAATGAGAAAACGTTACCTAAATCATGTTGAGAAATTGAAGTTGAAATCACATTATAAGTTCCTATACTTCTTGTTGAAATGATTAAGGCAATTCGATACTTTCTTTCTTCTTTCTTTGATCATCAAGCTCCTCATTGAAATATTAGCCTCCCTTACCTATCCGGGAACTTGGAAAAGTGAATGAAAAAGGCATGTTTGATGTGGGAGGGCCATGAGAGCAATTATTTGCAATCAATTGAATAGAAAGAAATTATAGGTTTGGGGAAGTCAATCATGACGATGAGTAACTCGGCACCATTCACATAGCCGGGTGTTTGTGTCTTGCCAAAGTCGGATTGAGCGATATTCCTAGCGGATTATGGTATGTGCGCCAAGGGTTTGAGGCATCTCTTGCAAATTTGAGAAACGCCAATCTCCTAGGCTTCGGTTTTTGTGCACCTCTATCCATAACTCCAAAAGTAAAGTCGAAAAATGAAAAGGAGGGAGCGAAGCTCTAAGTGAAGTATTGCGGAAACCGCATAAGAAGAAGAAGGTAGTTGTCCACTTTCCCGGATTTATGCACCACTTCCCCTTAAAGTTTTCCCTCCCCTTCCATACTCTAGACCTTTTCTTTGAAAGTCCTTAAGATCAAAGGAATGTTATATGACTTGGTGATCTAAATTGAAGTTCTTATGATCGATTTTGATAAAGTTTGAAGGTTATGATGCTTGTTTGGAGGTTAAATTGATTCATGAGCTTTCTTTACTTTTTACTCTTTGATTGAGTGTGTGAAAGTTTGATGAACGATTGAAGCAAGGTTTGAGAATGATCTATTCTTTAGAAATCACATTCACCAAAAGAAGGTACACATATTTCATCCTAACTCTTGTTTTAAAAAGCTTTTTGAAAGACCTTGCTTAGGGACAAGCAAGTGTTAAGTATGGGGTTATTTGTTAGCATTAAATATTGTGATATTTTAGGCACGTTTTCTAATCGTAATTGATTCATATCGATAGTCTTTGATTGATCTTTATGCATATGTGAGCTAGTATTGCCTATTTTGTCGATATGGATGTCTACACAAGTTCTATGTTGATTATAGGTGATTTGGAGCTATTTCCGAACGAAATCGAGCAAAGGAGAGTTGAGTTGAGATGTCCATAGATCGAGGACACTTTTTGGAAGCAAATTGGAGTATTAGATTGAGGAATGCACGAATGAAGGCAAGAACCACGCTCTCACCCTAAATTACGGCCGTGGATTTTGAGTCAGAATTCGATGTTCATTCCAGGGGATATTACGGCCGTGGAACTAACCGTAATTGTTTCCACGCCCTAGAATTACGGTCGTGGAATCTTCCACGACCGTGATCTTGACGAATCTCTCGCCACACTTCGAAGCCATGATCTTTTTGAAGATTGGGCCGGGCCGACACTTCGTCTTGCCCTATAAAAAGACGGCCGAAAAGAGATTTCATCATCAGCGCTGATACCCCCGTCTACTCTCATTCATCACCACAAATCGACGCTTAGCAACGCAAAAACCCTCGTTTAGAGGTATTTGGGAGATCTCATTGGAGATCGAAGTTTGCATTGGAGAGTTGTTCAATTCTCGCATTTTTAGTGGAGATTGCTGTGGTGATCTTCAGATTTGTGGAAGATCGGAAGTTCTTGGAAGATTTTTGCAAGAAGATCTCTCTTCTTGTTTAGGTTTGATTTGAAAACGAATTGACATCTCGTTTCTCTTCTTTCCTAGAGTTGTGATTCGCTTATTCCGTTTTGAATCTTTTGATAAACATTTGTTGTGATCTTGAGATCCATTTGAAGATTATTATAGTTCTTGAAAGTTTCCATCTTTTACTCCTTGATTCTTGAATTGATATCAAAATGACTATTATTGGCTAAAAACCCTTAACAATTCTAAGGTGAAGGGTTGATAGTTGTGGCATAGGTGATGATAGATCGCTCGCAAACAGATTAGACCCTGAGAGTTAGAGAAACATCGTCGACAGACCCAAATTACCGGCTGTTCTTGAGTCCACGGCCGTGGAACCTCAAGAACTAACCGTGATTTTCCTCTAGTTTACGAGCCTGCTTTTACTTTAATCCAAAGTTAAAGATTTGCTTTAACTTAGTTTAGACTTGTCTTTTCTAGGTGGTAGTGAAGCCTCAACAACCTCTACCTCGATTGTGAGCCTCAACAACCTCAATCGGATAAGTTAGTCTTGATCTTTAGGTTATAAGTTTGGGTATTTGACACTAATCCTCGTCTTTAGTTTCTTCCTATATTGAGCCTCAACAACCTGTATAAGGAGTGTCTTTTAGGTGAGTTACATAAGGTTTTTGGAACCTCAACCGTACGATTACCTTACATTAGTATACCTTTGCATATCTCTACTCTGTCTTTATATCATTAGTATATCTTGAATCTGTTGCCACAACTGAATACCCGGATCTTTAGGATTGTTGTTTTCCCAATATTTGCAAAACTCCCATATTTACTGCTTGATAACCTGAAATCGAATTTGTTCCCACCCAAATCCCTGTGTTCGATACTCTGGAATTCTTGCTTAGCTACCTCGATCCGTACACTGCGGGTTCGCTGCTTGATTCTAGTTTTATAAATTTAAAACTTATTTGCACACACCTCTAGGGGCGAACACTGATCTTAGCACGACAAGGGGTCGAGGCAAGTTAAGAGCCGCACGGTTTGGAGTTAGGGAAAACTCAGCCCGTGACAAGTGGTATCAGAGCAACGTCGTTCCAAAGGGAGGTTTTGATGGCGAGCCAAGGAGGTGTGTCGGAAATCATGGACGCAAGCAATCAAGCCAAGAAAGGCAAGAAGGCAAGGGACCCATCAAGGGACGTGGTGTCAAGCACGGAGGCAAGACTGGAGAAAGTCGAGTTAGCCGTGGGCGAGATGCGAGACTCCATCGAAGACGCCAACAAGCGGGTTGATGACGTCGAATCCACGATGGAATCCTCAATTGAGGAACTCAAGGGGGAGTTCCAAGGGGCCATGAATGCGTCCTACAAGACCCTTGTCGCCGAACATGAAGTTCTTAAGACCCAATATGAGGCGCTGGCCGACAAGATGGAAGCCGTCTTGAAGGAGTTGGCGGCATGCAGGGCAGCCATGGGGGCTGGCCTAGTTGGAGTTGCCCCACTGCAGAAGGTGGATGCACCCAAACCGACGACGTTCAAGGGAAGTCGTTCCGCCAAAGACGTTGAGAACTTCTTATGGGGCATGGAGCAATACTTCCGCGTCATGGGGATCGCAGACGAGGAAAGGAAGGTAAGTACCGCTTCCTTATATCTTGGTGACATAGCTTTATTATGGTGGCGAAGGAGGACCTGCGAAAGGACCGGAGGGACCCCAATCACGACTTGGGCCGAGTTCTCGGCTGAGCTGAAGAAACAATTCTATCCCATCTATGCCGACGACGAAGCCCGGGCCAAGCTTCGCAGGCTCACCCAAAGAGGGACCGCTCGAGAATACGTAAAGGAGTTCTCGGAGATTATGTTGCAGATTTCGGACATGAATGAGAAGGAAGCCTTCTTCCAATTTATGGACGGACTTAAGCCGTGGGTAAGACAAGAGCTTTACCGGCAGAAAGTTCAAACCCTTACCGAAGCTATGACCGAGGCAGATTCCCTCATCGAGTTCCGAAGCCAAGACCGAGGTAACTCCTCCCGAGACAAGGGCAAAAGTGGGGGAGACCAAGGACGGGGAAGACCACCAAGAAGGGACAATGAAGAGTCTTCAAAGGACTCATCCAAGGACTCGTCCAAGCCAAAGGATAAGGAGAGGTACTCAAGGGCCGACAAGGGCAAGCGGCCAACTGAGAGGCAACCCTTGAGTTGCTTCCTATGCGGGGAGAAACACTTGATGTGCGACTGTCCATCAAGGAACAAGTTAAGCGCCATCATTACACGGGATGACCCACCCGAGACCGAGAAGTTGCGACTTGGGGCCATGATGCTTAGTTCCATCAAGACTAAGCGATTCACCAACCAAAAGGGTCTTATGTTCATAGATGCCATCATCGACGGGACAAAAGTAAGCGCATTAGTGGACACCGAAGCTTCGGACATCTTCATGTCCGAGGAAACATCGAAGAAGTTGGGGCTAGAGGTCACCAAGAGCACCGGCTGGATCAAGACGGTAAAATCTAAGGAAGTTCCAACACTCGGGGTAGCACAAGGAGTGGAGTTGTCATTGGGAGACTGGTCGGGAAAGGCCACAATCGAGGTAATCCCCCTAGACGACTATGACTTAGTCATTGGCTTAGCATTCCTCGATCGCATCAATGCTCTCCTTGTGCCATTTGCCAATTGTATTTGCATCTTGGACCCCCATCACCGTTGCATCATACCGGTATACCGGGAGAGGGGGCCAAGTGCTAAGGTCGTCTCGGCGATACAACTCTCTAAGGGACTGAGGCGAGAGGAGCCAACATTCTTGGCAACTCTCAAGTTAGACGAGGTGCCAAAGGAGGGAGACCCGACACCAACCGAAGTCTGTCATGTCTTGGAAGACTTCAAAGACGTCATGCCACCCGAGCTTCCGAAGAAGCTCCCACCTAAGAGGGAGGTGGATCACAAGATTGAGCTCGTGTCCGATGCCAAACCACCCGCACGAGCACCCTACCACATGTCTCCACCGGAGCTAGAGGAGCTAAGGAGACAACTCAAGGAGTTATTGGAAGCCGGTTACATCAGACCATCTAAGGCACCATATGGAGCGCCTGTGTTGTTCCAACGGAAACACGACGGGAGCCTACGCATGTGCATTGACTATCGGGCGCTCAACAAGTTGACGATCAAAAACAAGTACCCGATCCCGCTCATTGCCGACCTATTTGACAGACTTGGGGAAGCTCGGTGGTTCACCAAGCTTGACTTAAGATGGGATACTATCAAGTCAGGATCGCGGAAGGAGACGTGGAGAAGACCGCGTGCGTCATAAGATATGGGTCATATGAGTTCTTAGTCATGCCATTTGGCTTGACAAACGCGCCGGCAACATTTTGCACCCTCATGAACAAGGTACTCCAGCCCTTCCTTGATCACTTTGTTGTAGTCTACTTGGACGACATTGTTATCTATAGCCGCACATTGGAGGAGCACCTTGAACACTTACGACAAGTCTTCCAAGTACTACGCGAGCACGAGCTCTATGTCAAAAGGGAAAAATGCTCGTTTGCTCAACAAGAGGTGCCATTTTTTGGGCATATAGTCGGCAAAGGACGAATAAGAATGGATGCCGCTAAGATCAAGGCAATTGCCGATTGGGAGCCGCCGACTAAGGTGACCGAGCTTCGTTCTTTTCTTGGGCTAGCCAACTACTACCGTCGCTTCATCCACGGGTATTCACACATTACGACGCCGTTAACCAACATGCTCAAGAAGGGGATAACTTGGGCGTGGAGCAAGGAGAGCCAAGAGGCGTTTGACCGGCTCAAGAAGGCGATGACGGAGGAACCCGTGCTAGCCCTACCCGACTACGGGAAGCCGTTCGAGATACACACGGACGCATCAGACTATGCCATTGGGGGAGTTTTGATGCAAGAGGGACACCCGATAGCATTCGAGAGCCGGAAGCTCAATGACACCGAACGGCGTTACACGGTACAAGAGAAGGAGATGACGGCCATTATCCACTACCTTAGAACATGGCGTCATTATCTTCTAGGGTCCAAATTCGTGGTCAAGACCGACAATGTGGCCACAAGTTACTTCCAAAGCCAGAAGAAGCTAACACCCAAACAAGCCAGATGGCAAGACTTTCTTGCCGAGTTTGACTACGAGTTGGAATACAAGCCGGGCAAAGCCAACCTAGTCGCCGACGCACTTAGTCGCAAAGCGGAGTTAGCTGCCATTAGTCGACCAATGGGGACTTTGGAAGACCGCATCAAAGAGGGACTTGATCATGACCCAACCGCCAAGAATCTAAGGGAGTACGTCAAGGAGGGCAAGACGAGACGGTTTTGGGTCGAACGAGACTTGATCTTCACCAAGGGTCAGCGGCTATATGTACCCCACTTCGGAGGATTGAGGCGCGAAGTCATCAAAGATTGTCAAGATTCCAAGTGGGCTGGGCACCCAGGTATGCACCGCACCTTAGCCCTTGTAGAAGAAAAATATTATTGGCCGCAGATGAGGGACGGCGTCGATGTATACGTCAAGACTTGTCTTGTTTGCCAACAAGACAAGGTCGAGCAAAGACAACCGGCGGGACTCTTAGAACCTTTGCCAATACCAGACCACCCTTGGCAAAGCGTTAGCATGGACTTCATAGTCGGACTACCCAAGACGGATGGGTTCGGGAGCATCATGGTGGTGGTAGACCGACTCTCAAAATACGCAACCTTCATACCGGCAACAAAGGAATGCCCCGCAGAAGAAGCGGCCAAGTTGTTTATGAAGAACGTGGTCAAGTACTGGGGCTTGCCACAATCCATCATCAGTGACCGAGATGGAAGGTTCACGGGGAAATTTTGGATGGAATTGTTCAAGATGCTCGGATCGGACTTGAAGTTCACCACGGCCTTCCATCCTCAGACGGACGGACAAACAGAGAGGGCAAACTGCTTACTCGAGGTCTACCTTCGGCACTATGTCAGCGCGTCACAAAAGGATTGGCCGAAGTTACTAGACGTCGCTCAGTTCTCTTACAACTTGCAAAGGAGCGAGTCTACAGGGAAGAGTCCGTTTGAAATTATCATGGGCTTTCAGCCAAGTACGCCGAGTACCATTGCAACAGGCTACACCGGACCGACGCCAGCGGCGTACAAGTTTGCCAAGGGTTGGCAAGAGGAGTTGGATTTGACACAAGCTTGCCTTGTCAAAGCCAACAAGAGGACAAAGAAGTGGGCTGACGAACATCGAAGAGACATAGAGTATCAAGTCGGGGACTTAGTCATGGTCAAGCTCCACTTTATCATGCGGCACACGGGACTACACAAGGCATTGATACGGCGGTACGAAGGGCCTTTCAGAGTTCTTAAGAGGATTGGGCACACCGCCTACAAGCTCGAGTTGCCGTCTAAATTCAAAATACACCCCGTCTTCCATGTGAGTATGCTCAAACCTTACCATCAAGACATGGAAGACCCATCCCGGGGAGATGCACAAAGGGCGCCAATGGGAGTCCGGACTTCTTTTGACAAAGAAGTCGAGGAGATCATGTCTGATCGGGTCGTGCGCGAAAAGTATCGACGCCCAAGGCTCGAATACTTAGTAAGATGGAAGGGACTTTCCGAGGCAGAGATGACATGGGAACCGGCCGAGTCCTTGTGGCAATTCAAGGACAAGATCGAGGCTTACGAGGCCAACGCGACGAGAACGTCGCGGGATTCAGTGGGGGAGAATGACACGGGCCGCATTCCGGAACGTTCGGGACGCTCGTAGAAGATTCCGGACATGACCGGAAGGCACGAGAAACATGCGGAATCATCTAGGCTTGACTTGAGCCTTGTGGAATATTCTAGAAAAATATAGAGACTTGTAATTAATTCAAGCCAAGAAGGATCCGGATTGTCCAAGACTTGTCCAAATCCGGAACCTTCCTAGGAGGGGGGCCTTGGGCTATAAATAGGTGGTGCCTTCCCCTCATTTGCATCATCCAAGTTCCAAGCTCTCAACAAGCATTGTAAAGTTCTCTTGTAATACAAAGCTTTCTTTCCCACACACAAAGCCTTCAAAGTTCTCTTAGCCATCAATCTTAAGCTCTTCCGTTGGCAACATCGGGGATAGGCTGATCTTAGCACGACAAGGGGTCGAGGCAAGTTAAGAGCCGCACGGTTTGGAGTTAGGGAAAACTCAGCCCGTGACACTTGCACATGGTGCAAACTTTATATATCCAACTTATTACATTTGAGAAACTTAATTATGAAAAATTTAACCCATTTTTCAATGTACATTTGCAAGAAAAATATGATGACGAGATAGTCGTAAGTCGTGACAAATATGGAGACGGAGAATTCCCTGATGAGAACGAATATCCGACATAGACGGGAAAATTTACGGAAAAAACCCATAAGACTTTAAAATGGGGAAAATTAAACGGGGACGAGGATTCCCCGATTGGAGCGAATATCCGACGGGTACGGGGATGTGGATAATTTTCAATACCCGAACGGGTATGAGGATGGGGACGGGGGCATTACAGTAAACGAGAATGAGGATGAATAGGGTACTCCCCGCCCCATATTCGACCCATTGGCACCCCTAGTGTTGTATTTGGGCCTAACGTGAATATGCGCTAATATGCCGACACCCTGCTCTACCGTCCGTCTATATCGGTTTTTACACTTTTTCTTAAAAATGTTACTATAATTTTGTAGCGTGTATAGAGATCTGAAGTTTGAGTAAGCTACCGTGTTGCTACATATGAGTATGCATATGTGATATATACGTCGTGGCACAGTGACTGTTTTGAAGCAAAGCATTTATTGTCGATTATGTTGGGAGCTTGGAATGATCAAATCAACACATTTATTACTCTCTACTTATTATTACCCAACGATCTCCTGAGATTTGACATCTGTTCTGCCCATCAAACTTATACACATTCAATTACCCTACAAACTTACAACTACCCTTCTTTGGTCCTCACAATTATAATTGGATAATTTAAATTTTCTAACTTTGTATATAACGTGTATAATAATTTTATTTTAGGTCCATTTGGGAGTTAACGGACTGAGTTTGGCTCGGAAAATGGTATACTCATTCATATCCGTTTAGCATAATATCCTTCGTTCCATTCGAGTTAAAGGTTGTCATCATCCTCATCCTTGCCGGGTATTCGTCCCTGTCAAAAATCTCATCACAGCCTAATTTTTTCTATTTATAGTTACTGTCGGCTTTTCGTAAATTGTATTGTTAAATTTTCATTTATAAATTCACACGAGTTAAATATAGGAACTCTTTTGTGTAAATGATATGTTTAACATAAAATAAAAAAAAAATTAATCCAACTTAATAAAATAAAATCATAAAAGTAATAAAATCTTTTTATAAATTATATTTAAAACTATAAATCACCATTAATATACTCATTTAATCTACTTATTGTGGATTCTCGTGGAATTCCTCAACGGGGACAGGGCGGGAATCGGCGCAGGGACCTCTAACTTCATCTAAATCCGTATATGAGCAAAAAAATCTGATCCGCCTAATCCGATCCGTGAATTCGAAGATCTGATCCGAAAAATCTGAATCCGAAAATATCTTGTAGTTAGTGATCCGATATTATTTTATGGATCATCCGATCGAGGTTTTGACAAAAATTTTGGATCGGATATATCCGACTAGTCTAGTAATAAATACTCGGAATAGATATCCGATCCGGGTAAAAGTGTTGGATATTAGGGTACTCTTTGATCGGATTCGGATTGAACTTTTACAAAATTGTTGGATCCGATATCTAAGTTATCGGATCAGAGCGGATATCTGAAAATGTCCACCCCATCCTTGTTCTCATTCATATTTATTTTCTTCGTCCCCGTGACAATGATCCCCATCGGATATCGGGCCGGGGATTTCCTTGACACCCGTATTTGGGAGGCACGGTTTTTGAAGCTTTTGGAGTTTAAGGAGAAAAAAGAATAAGCTGGAAAGCGAGTATTTGAAAGAACAAGCTTACGGAAATTATGACGGTTTATATTATTATTTTTATTTTATAAGCTAGATGGAGGAAATTTATGGTAGCTTATTGAATGATATAATACAAATATAATCCTATAAAAATAATATTAAATGAAAAATAGCCCTTATTAAATAATATTACACGTATATGAATTCAACAAGCTACATTCTCTCAAACATCCATCAAACTTATAAAGAAAAGCTCATTCTATCAAGTACTAATAAACTTCAGCTCAAAGTTTCCAAACCGACCCTTTATCATATGATAATAATTTGATATAGTGATATGACCCTTTTGCGGTCAATATCTGAGTTTTGGGATGTGTGTGATGCCTAAGGTGGAGTTGTGGGGCATTCACTCGGTGTAGAATTATATATCAACACATAAATAAACCTTCGATGTTCAACATACCTTATAAACTAGTCTCTTAATCACTTTATATTTGACGTGTGAACAATATGAGTGAGAGTCGAACTATTTTGAGGTAATCGATGAATTCTTAACTCGAAAGTGGCATTACTTAAGTGAGTTGAACTTGAGTTTACTACTTATAAGAGCCAATTAGACGTTGGAATGGACAATTATGTTGCTAGGATGGAATGTGTTTTCAGTTAAAAGTGTAATCTGCGAAAAAGAGATGAATTATGAGTGGAAACTAATTAGGGTTGGAGCAGCTGCAATATTAATGGACGACGATTGGCGTAGGGATCTCTTGTCTGCTCTTGTACGCATCATATAGTTGGGAGTATCATTTATACTGTGACGATCGAGCAATGAATTCAATTATTTATCTGATAACGCTGAAAAAGAGACTATATACTTCCAAAAACCCTTGTATAGCTGCCACTGTACAAGATCGATCGATTAACTTTTTCTGACCATTCTGATCGCCGGAGATTGGGCTCTCCTCGTTTATTGCTGCCATGTCGCAGCTTCTTATTAAGGTCAAATGCCCCCGAGCCAATTTGATTTCCTCTACAAGACAAAAACTTGTACGAATCGAGATTTTATTGACATTTTCAGGGTATAATTGCATTATACATTCAATCTTTGAGGTTGGTATGCACGAAAGTTGTAAAGTTTATACAAATCTTAGATTTGAATCTACGACGTACTACAAATCCTTTGTTGAGATTCAATCATCCAAATATATATATATATAGAGGTGTGTTTGGGTGAGGAGATCGTTATAGATAGAGGAGTAAACAAAATTTGTTCATTTTTTATACTACGTGTTTATGTTTTTTAGCTAGTTGTTAATTTTATTTTGTGATGTTTTTTATCTAATATGCGTTTATTCTTTTTAAGATAAAAGTTCATTTTCAATTTTTTTTAAAAATGTACGGTTAGTGATTAAAAATTGATCTCGGTAGTACAAACAAACAAATAAAGTTTTCTCTTCACCTCCTCGCGCGAACCAATCCCTATATATATAGGGAGAGATATGAAATCATATGAGAACATAATTTATAGTAGGGAGTAGAAATTGCCTTAAAATATACATATAACGATCGTTAAAAAAATAACGATCTCAAATTTATTAATCATTTAATAGATATCATAAAAAAGTTAGAAATTTTGTTAATCATCTAAAAGATATCATTAAAAAAATAGAGTATACAAATAACGATAGTTAAAAAATCGGACAAACAAAAAATAGATCGTTATGTTATATTAGATTATATTAGAGATCGTTAAGAAAATAGTTCAAAATCGAAAAAAAAGCTGGCGAGCTTTAAAATATTAACGTTTTTTTTAAAATATAAAATATTATGAGTTGGTTGAAGATTTAAGAAGGTTTAAAAAAATAACGTTAAAAAAAATATATGCAGATAACATCCTTAAAAGGCTTTAAACACCTTTTTTTTTTCTTAAATAACAATCTTTAAGAAAATTATACTTAGATAATAAGAGCAGGAAAAAATATTAACGTTCAAAAAAAACTATTATGAGTTGTTTGAAATAATGATGGTTAAGATAATCTTTCAAAATATCAAGATAGGGAGCTTTAAACAACGTTCAACAAAATTACATCGTTATATAAAGTAATGATCATCAATATATTAAATAATTATTAATTGGTCTAATATTATTACCAAAATATAAAATCTTATTTATTGAAAGTTTATATTTTGGTTTTTATCAAGTGTTTCACACCCACGAACACTTGTAGTAGTACGATATCATGAACGTTCATTTAATAATTTGATGGATGTCATAGGTTCCTACTCCCTACCATACGAAAAGTTCTTACTTGAACCTAACCACACACACATGACGACAACTTGATAGTGAAACTTAGGAATCTCCAAAATTTTCGCCATCAAAGTTCGATATATACGGACCATAAAGTGGTGTTGTGTGTATGCAAGTGCACATGCACGTTAGACTCAACCCCAACACATAAGCCCGACAAGGTTTTCTTCTAAAACCAATTGACAATAGGATGAGACGAGAAATAACCAGCCGACCTCATATACTAAACTCGGAATGTTCCCACTTTAGACGTAAAAACTTATTATATCCAACTTACCCGAAGATAGAAAATTTTCCACAACTATTCCTAAATCTGGTATATTCTTCCGCAACTTACCCTGAGGATAGAAAATACTTCCTAAACCTAGTGAAATTGACCGCTTGGGTATGTTTGAGTGTCAGGGTACCACCATCTTATCAAAGTTGAAGTCGAACTTTATTGACTAGTTGAACTATATAGCTAACTGAATATTTTTTTTGTATAAGTTTGGAACGAAACTTAACAAAACTAATATAAGTATAACATTACCAAATTTTTGTTTACTTTTTATTAAGCATGATTTTTTGTAGGTTTATACTTGTAACATATCATTCAACAAGGTATGATAATTTTCGTAATCTTATTACATGTAGAAATAAGAAAATTTTAAGCCTTCATAAGCTACCATAAATTTTCGTAAGCTTAATTTGATTCTAAAACGTTCATTTTGTAGCTTATGTTTTTTCCATGTATTTTATAAAGTTGAGAAGTCACCCTAAGCTTGTACAATTACGGTTCGTTTGAAAACCATTAGTTAAGTTAAAAGTCAAATTTTATGTTAATAATTTGTTTTTTATATAAAAATTAATATTTTGCAAGCTATATTTATAATATATATTAGATAGTCTCCCAAAAAGATCTCTATCAATGGACGTCTCTCTTGAAATTTAGATTGCAAATGTGTATACTATTACCGGTGCAGTTGCCAAATTCCCCTTCATGTATGGTTACCTGATGCTATGGAGGGGCCTACTCCGATTTCGGCTCTTATCCACGCAGCTACTATGGTAGCTGCAGGGATTTTTCTTGTCGCTCGACTTTTTTCTCTTTTGATAGTAACCCCCTTCATACTAAATTTAATCGCTTTAGTAGGTATAATAACAGTATTTTTAGGAGCTACTTTAGCTCTTGCTCAAAAAGACATTAAGAGAGGTTTAGCTTATTCTACAATGTCTCAATTGGGGTATATGATGTTAGCTCTAGGTATGGGGTCTTATCGAGCAGCTTTATTTCATTTGATTACTCATGCTTACTCAAAAGCATTGTTGTTTTTAGGATCTGGATGCGTTATTCATTCTATGGAAGCTATTGTTGGGTATTCTCCAGATAAAAGCCAAAATATGGTTTTTATGGGGGGGTTAAAAAAACACGTTCCAATCACAAAAACGGCTTTTTTATTAGGTACACTTTCTCTTTCTGGTATTCCACCTCTTGCTTGTTTTTGGTCCAAAGATGAAATTATTAATGACACTTGGTTGTATTCACCCATTTTTGCAATCATATCCTGGGCTACAGTAGGATTCACCGCATTTTAT
>BSUD01000001.1:147116001-147211340 GCA_033239045.1 Fagopyrum esculentum
AATCACTACTGTCGGTATTCTAGTTCTTATTTATAGTGACAATTATATGGTTCATGATCAAGGATATTTGAGATTTTTTGCTTATCTGAGTTTTTTCAACACTTCTATGCTTGGCTTAGTTACTAGTTCAAATTTTATACAAATTTATATTTTTTGGGAATTAGTTGGAATGTGCTCGTATCTATTAATAGGCTTTTGGTTTACACGACCTATTGCAGCGAATGCTTGTCAAAAAGCGTTTGTGACTAATCGTGTAGGGGATTTTGGTTTATTATTAGGAATTTTGGGTCTTTATTGGCTAACAGGCAGTTTTGAGTTTCGAGACTTGTTCGAAATATTCAATACCTTGATTTATAATAATGAAGTCCATTTTTTAGTTGGAACTGTATGTACTTTTTTATTATTTGCCGGTGCAGTTGCCAAATCCGCCCAATTTCCCCTTCATGTATGGTTACCTGATGCTATGGAGGGGCCTACTCCGATTTCGGCTCTTATCCACGCAGCTACTATGGTAGCTGCAGGGATTTTTCTTGTCGCTCGACTTTTTTCTCTTTTGATAGTAACCCCCTTCATACTAAATTTAATCGCTATTAGACTTTGAATTTAATCATCATCATTCATCCATTGTTAAGTTACATAAAAATGCACATTGAATAGTTTGAAGATGAAAGTATAGGATGATAGGCTTCTGCATTCTGCAGCTCTCGCTTTCTTGTTGGTATTTGGTAGCATCAGCTTTAGTGTATTACTTTTACTTGAAAAGGATGATGAATCTCTTCTGTCATTTCTACTAACAATATCCCCACATAACCTTATGCCTTGTTACATACGAAATCAAATCAAATCACACACCACACAATCTCCCAAAAATAAAGTTAAAAAAGAATTTGAAGACAACAGACACAAAACAAAACTAGACACATCTTAATACTGATTAAGAGGACATAATCCACATCAGGGATTCAAGATTAAGTTTCCACACTTGCATTTCCAGCTGATAGGTTTGTAGTTAGACAAGTCATCACTTCTTGAATTTAGGGTTTCTGTTGATTTGAGCTTGAGATGAGGTATAATGGGCACTTGAACTGCCTTGCAATGAACACAACTACTGCACCTCCTTTCACATCTTGGTGGTCTTGAACCTATAACTTCTTCCCTTTCTCTTACCTACAAATCAAAAAAAAAAAAAAAATATTTTCTTCATTGTAAAAGTAATTAAGAAACATGTATTAGTACCTTAATGACTTCAGGTGCAATGGGTACTGATCTACCTGCAAGCAAGAAAAGGTAAGAGTTAATGAATGTGAAATAGTTAGGGTTGTAGGTAACTGAAGTGGGTCCTGCTTAATTACCTTGAGCCATGATTGATTTGTGAGTGAGACTTGAAATTAAGAGTAGGGTTAAGGTAATGATTAAGTGATTGGTTTTGAAGCAAAAGAGGGAGTTTTGAAAGAAGCCCATTTGAAGGTGTGAGTTGAAATGGAATGTGTTTGTGGTTGGAAGTAAATGAGTCTTTTGTAAGTGATCAAGGTTTGTGCTCTCGCCTCGTTTGATGAGCCATTGGAGAAGAGGAAATGCAGAAAGTAAAATGAACAAAAAAGATGGTGGATAGTACTTGCAATAATAGGAGGATGAAGAAGACTGTGGAGAATAATTAATTAACCAACAAGACAGATGGCATTCCGGGAAGAATTCAGGATAGGCCAATTTATTAAGTCATGCAGTGCAGCTGTGCAAGCACAACGGGGTTAATCAGGAAATTCCGGTTGGGTTACTTTGAGGTCGACTCGGATTTTAGATAGGTTGGATAGAGAGTCGGATCGATAATTGTCCGAAAAAGGTTAAATTAAATAAGTAAGTCTTTTTGAGATTTATCGTGATATATACTTTTAGTAAATATATCCATAATCAATATTTTACCTTTTTATTTCAATGCGATGAAAGTGGTAGAAATTGAAGTGGTAAACAAACCTAATGGGAATAGAGCATGGCATATTTGACCAAATTCTTTAAAAAAAAATAAATAAATCCTCCGGTTCATCCCCTTCATCCCATACTTCATATCTACGACTCCTCCGCTCCCCTTCAACTCCAAAATCTTATTCATCCCATGCACGAACGGACCCTAAATCACGTAAATACGAATTTTAGGTTATTTTGAGTTACGAGTAGGAACGCGTAGATGAGTCCATTCAGGTTCATGTTAATTTGGATTTGGTTGAGTCGAGTTGAGACAGTTTCGGGTAGCGTTTCAGAGCCCAAAATTATGAAAGTTTATGTTAGTTTATGGAATTTTAAACTTTTCTCGTTTCATAAGCTACTAGAGAAAGTTTAGGAAGAACATAATAGCTTATCTAATAATATATTAAACATATAACTCTCTTAAAATAATCTTAAATGAAAAAAATAATCATTTTTAGTAATTTACCCTTTTATCAACTTCAACAAGTTTCATTTTCCCATACACTTGTTAAGCTAAATAAGTTCATTCAATTAACTACCTACTTCAACTACAAAAATAGTTTCAACTTCATCTTCGCCTTCTTCGGATACTAATATCAACTATAATAAACTTTGTTTATCTAAACACTCAATGAGCTTATAAAAAAACAGTTTGTTCAATCATCTACTTTATTCAGCTACCCAATAATCTTCGGCTATCAATAACCTCGGGATTTCAAACGGACCCATAGTCAATAATTCAACCTGAAACTATCATTTTATAGATTGAACTAACATAACGAAAAAAAGCGATTGAACTATAATTGTCTTAATATGTGGTTTTGCAAAGTTAGTTCCTAAGCAATAAACGGTTTTAAGGGAGACGGAGAGATAAGTACGATCGATACAAAGAGAATAATGTATAAGTACGATATATACGAAGAGATTCCATAAATTAATCAAAGATGAAAGAGGGGGAAATCCAATATACTACTAATTAGTAGGGTTAAACGGAATGAAAAATGATATTTTGTTAATAACTTATCCATAGGAGACAAATGCAATTTAACGTGATAAGTTATTTACCTAAGGGACGTACGTGTTATCTACACAATACGAACGCTTTGCGTTGACGCTCAAAATGGACATCGCCGGCAGATGACGTTGGCTCCCGAAACCTTTTTTCTGATTTTTGGACCACTTTTTTTAAAAAATTGGGCGCCAACGCCATGCGTCGGCGCCCAAACCTTTTTTATTTTTAGTCGAGCGCCATCAGAATGTGTTTGTTTTTTTTCGTTAATAACACGTGCCTTTAACTTTTTCGTTTACCGAATTCACCCTAAATTGTTCGATATTGCGTCCCACAATTTTATTTGACCTCACCGTCACGTTAAATTTTTGAAAAAAATTCATCTATATTATAAATATTAACTATTATACATTTATAAATTTTTATTTAAAACTATCAAAAATCAAATGAAAATGGATCATGCTGTTGTCATTTATAGTATTTAATATTTTAATTAATAATTTTTTTAATATAATTATCATTTACCGAATAAATGTAACTTATCTAAAAAAATACATGGTAAATTACTTGCGATAATTAATTTTTGATGATTTTTTATATGTTATGGGCCAGAATAAGCCCAAGTAAAATTAGACAGACTTCCTAGGGCTCTCTGAAAGTGGCGAGTTCGGGACTAACGGCGAAATTGACAGTGTCGAAGAGAACTCCGGCGTCAGCTAATGGCGACGCTCACTTCCATAGTTTATTCTCCGGCAATTAAGGTCTGTTTCTGTTCACTTCACTGCCTTGATGTGCTTTGCAATCCGTTTCGATTTTTTCAGATCCGATGATTACCGAGTATCACTTTCGTTCCAGTTGTGCCATTAATAATCTCTTCAATTGTCTGAGCTGTTTCCAATAAAGTGGTTCGATTGAATCTTCAAAGTCTAGTTTGCTTAGGAAGTTGGAGGATTTTCAAATTTCCAGCTAGCTATGCCTTTGAGTTTTATCCGTGGTTACAGAAACGACGTAATTCTGGAATGTTCTTTGAGAGCGAAATAGCTATACTCATATATGTACGTGCATTTCATGAATCAACTGCAGACACGATTGTTCCCTACCTGCAATATTAGACCTCAATCCACAACATTCTTGCGTTGTCCAGATCGGAAGATCTCTATCAAAACCTCTAGAAAACTAGTGAGAGCACAGTTCAGAGTTCCTGATGATGTTAAAGCTCGCTATGATATGATAAAGGAAAAGCTGTGCCAATCTGTACCTGATTCAGCCAAGGATTTAGAATGGAAGAAAGCAGGAGATGTTCTGCAGCATCAATTGCTCGTTCTTGGACGGGAAGTACTCGTTTGGTCATTCATTGCTTGGTTCGGTTTAAGCTGCATTTCGGATGTGATCTATTCAGTTTCTGTGAACAAAGAGTTGCTCGTGCCGTTGGGCCTTGCTGCTGGCTGCTTGTTGTCTGACTTCATTAAGGAGACGTCTCTAGAGTTCTTTCACATTTCAAAGGTATAATGTTATTCAAATGGGATTGATCCTTCTCTGAGATTCTTGTTTTTGCTGTCTGATAAGCTGATTTTGCAGGCAATTGATTTGGGCTTGCAACTCGTAGGCATTGGCTGCTTCTGTGTTCTCCTGAAGTTGATTTCACAGCTTCTTCCCGTTCAAGGACGGGTTTTCCTCCTTCATGTTGCAAATGGTGGGCTGTTGCAGGTTCTGTGGCTATGGCGAAACTCGTTTAAGGAAAACCCTAGGTCGAATGACACACCTCAAACCCTTCTCCGATAAGCATGAACATTGTAATACAATTTTGACTTCCATGAGAGGAGAATTTTGGTTTGTGGTGGCACTGTAAGTCGTATTCGTGCTGTGCATGGTTAAGTGCATGTTATGTGTAGTTTCTTTTGTAATAGTATATACTTTCATGTCAATTATCGGGCTCTGAAGTATTTTGTGAGCTTGTAATATCCTTTGCAGATGTACTAATTTGAAGTCTAATAACAATGCTCACAAAGTAGAGCTTAGAATCATTATTCTGGATTTGAATTGTAATGCCATAAATATCTTACCAATAACAAGTATTTAACCCCGTTTGGTTTTAACTCTGTAACCCTGTTTGGTTTTGGAATGATTCCTTATAGTTTAAAATAGTTGTGATTAATTTTGACAGTAAATGAAATGGAAAAGGGAAACACATTTTCCATTAAAAATGATAAATGATAAAGCATGCATCTTATAGATTAATTCTATGAATGAAGATGATATTTAAGTAGAATAGATTCGTTTCTATTTTGTTTTCGTTTCTGGGTTGAAACCAAATGGGTCTAAGTATAATTTTCCAAAGACTTGACCTAAGTATAATTTTCCACCGACATTGACCTATTATGACAGTATTTCTCGATCATTCGTTTACATTTTGTTTTCGTTTCTTTAATTATTTAAGAAACAAAATAAAAAAAAACTCAATGTGTCATAGTGATAATAGAATAGAGGTAAAAAAAAAAAAGGGAGAAGGTTTTATGGGAAGAAACTAAATCTAACATATTTTTTTTGGTTCTATAAAAAAATGAATGAAAGAAGTTAAGAAACATATGATAGTACGAGGGAGGAAGATACTCTTGACAGCTATCGTTGCATGTGGTTTTACACCAACGTTTATGTGGCTTCTCCCAACTCTTTTTTTGGTGGAAGGCATCTCCTACGTCTAACCTATTAGATGGTACAGATTCTAGGCTTACATGTTGAACCTTCTTGCTTCTAAAGAGTGAAGAATCAAACAGGTGGAGTTCTGTAGTATGCTGGAACCAAGGCAGGAAAAAACATCTTCCTTACGCCTTCTGCCTTGATGATCGGAAAGATGATGGCAGATGCCCCCTGTCAAGTTTCAAAAGCAACAAAATCCATTTCAGAATCCTATCACAGTTCCTTGTTGATTGTCTTCAACTCAAAAGATTAATTTTAAAGGACCTCTACTTACGTAGATCAATCTAGCTCCAATCCATATGCGTTTTGGCGATGGGAAGGGGATCAACAATCGGCCAACCCCGTATAATGCGACAGCAAAGAAATGAAGAACCAAGGTCAATGGACTAGGGTTTAGACCAGAGAGTAGAGATATTGGCCCTGATGAGCAGATGCCTCCAAGACTAAGGTAATCAAAGCAAGCTTGGCGCATCTCAATTCTTGCTTGGTCAGTTGAAGCACAAAATACGATGTACAAGGCACCGGCTAGTGTATTTATTGTAGATGCCACAGGCTGCATAGAGTATCATCAGCATAAAGCTTCTACTGAAAATATATAATGAGAAAGAAATTAGATATAAAGATGTCATTACCTTTCGCAAGGTGTGGAAGGATTCAAGGTATCTGCAAATATTTGATGCGTTGCTTAGGTCCTTCAGAGGCCTTAGAAGGTTCCTTAAGACGACAATATCGGATAAAGCCACAGTCATTCCTCCTCCGGTTAGAGGATGTCGCATATTGAATGCATCTCCCATTAGAAAGGCGCCTGGGGTAGGTAGAGGAGCAGCCGGCATGTTTCTGTTTGGCATTGATTTGATATTTCCCTTGTCAATTGCTGCCACAAAGGCGTCATAAATTTGAGGAGGGATCTGAAATTTTCAGCAAGAGATTCTATGTTTGGTTAGACAGCTATATGCAAAACAAATCAAAATACGAGCCGATTGGTTTACATAAGATAAAAAAAAAAAAAAGGAATAGTAGTGAAATGCCTGAGGAGCCACCACTGTCTTCAAGTAATTGGCCAGTTCACCATTTGAAACAGAAGGGACCTTTTGCCCTGGCACATCCACAAGACAACGAACCTCTGTGCTACTTATTGGGTAGAACAAGACAGGAGATGGATCTCCCAAAATCACATGGCCATGATTTGCAAATGGAAGGTTGCAGTTCTCCAAGACCAATCCAACAAAACAAGAAGGGACATCTATCTGTAGAAGACAATTTTGGAAAATAATCTTGTCAGCTACCATAACAATAATGAAGAGAGAAAAACAAGACAAAGTAAGTTAGGAGTTACCTTGGGTTTGCAGAGTGAGCGACGCAAATTTGAAAAACAACCGTCACAAACAATTGTAAGAGGTGCATACACACTCAACTCTTCACCACTTCTATCCTTGTAGCAAACACCTTTGATGACACCTTTTTCTTCAACGAGTGATTTGACTGTTCCTTGCTCTAGTCGTACGCTGGAGAAAGATGGAGTGTAAAATTAATTCAAACAATAATCGAAAATCCTTTGTGAGCCAAATGTATCAAAACTTCTAGAAACAGGTGGCCGAGTATATTTGCCAGTCTCAACGTGTTTATGAGCACAAAACTTGCAGGCACCATAAAACATGCAATGTATGAGCTAAGATACAACAACAGTTTTGTAAAAGTCCAACTTGAACACTTGCAGTCTCCGAATCATTGATTAAAGCCTAGTTCACCCACTACACAATATAAGAAACAGAATCAGATAACAACATACCTGAAATTATAGTAACCACATCATTCTCATGACTTCGGAAATCAAGATACATTCAGAGAAGCAACTATGCATCATATGTCAGTTTATTGATAAAATGATAAGCATAGCTTAACTAGTCAATAACTCAATATAAATATTATGAGGATGAGATGCAATTCAATGTCATGTAATAACAAAATAGTGAAGCAGCATACTTAGGGAGAGATGCCGCTTTCTCTCTCAGCCTCTGGATAAAGCGGCCATTATGAAATCCCCTGCCAGAGACATCTGCATTAAATTTCTCCAGAGGGTATGGAAGTTTGGTATTTTTGCCATCCATGAAAAGGGCATATCCAAACACCTTTTGTGAATCAATTTCCTCCACACAGTCTGCAAAACATAAAAACAAGTACCTATGAATAATGCATTTTCATAAAGCTAATATAAGGATGAAACTATGCTTTAATGAAAAGCCTTCTGTTTTATTTCCTTTTTGTCCTAACCTTCAAGTCCTAGCTCAATCAATTTGAGGTATCCTCCTGGTTGGAGAAGTTCACCGACTATTCTATCAGGTTCTGTCAAATCTCTTTCAATAATATGCACGCTTCGCCCATCCTGCAATCGTTGTCACCACACCGAAATCAAATTTAGCATTAATTCAACATAGCCCCGTCTATCAATTTCATTGCCAGCTCAAAAAAAATATATAAGCACGATTTGAGAAAGAAAAGAAGTAAAACAGTGGGGAAAAAATAAGGAGTTGACTTCACTATTACATGTGCATTGTTCTAGTACCAATTTACCACTACAATGTACACAGTTCATCGCGTAATTTATGTAGTCTCATCAATTGAAGTGTTGATCCAAGTTCAATTACAACCGGATTTTCTAAATCTAATCGAAATGTATCAAAGTAAGATTGTCCGTCATATAAAATCACTTAAAAGCATACTAAAAACGAACAACAAACTGATGCGGCGAAAAGCGAAATAACGGCATAACGCCAAAATTAAAATCGCGAGTCCCATATTTAAGGAGAGAATCAAATCAAATCACTGACCTTAGCCAAGGTGTGAGCAAGAGCGGAACCAGCAACACCAGCGCCAACGATGATTACGTCAGCTCCAGCACCGCCATTGTTGGATCTGCATTTAACGGCGCTAGTGGCCGTTTTCTTAAAGCCATATTTTCCGATTTCCGCAGAGTCGTGCTTTGGTCTTCGGGACAGGAAATTCCATAGGAAGGCCAAGGCAGAAGCGGAAGCTACGATCGCTCCACCAGTGTACTGATCGACCATTCTAGATCCACCAAAAAACGCCGGTGACAGTGGCGACACCGGCACGTTTAAGCCTAGTTATTCAACGAATTTGGA
Source organism: Fagopyrum esculentum (assembly GCA_033239045.1). Taxonomy (NCBI): domain Eukaryota; kingdom Viridiplantae; phylum Streptophyta; class Magnoliopsida; order Caryophyllales; family Polygonaceae; genus Fagopyrum; species Fagopyrum esculentum. The sequence goes on from BSUD01000001.1 coordinate 147,124,810, forward strand.
GTGTGGGTGCGGCAAACCGCGAGAATTATCGAGATAGATTATAAACTTATACATTTCAGTATCATCCTTAGATTTGAATCTTTTTGGGTTTATCTGGCTGGTTTGAAAGTTGGATATTTTATAGCCCGGCCCAGATACAATTGTACAGTATGGAAATCTAGCGGGCTTGGATCCAACTCGACCCGAATCCTGCTCTGACGAATGACGAACATCAGGTCAGATGGCCTATTGTATATAGTCGGAGCAATTTTGCGTTGAATCATTGTCGGAGCACTTTTTGCGTGTGTTGGGCTTGGGGCTTGGAATGATTAGTCGTCCTTCCTCGCTTCTTCTTCATTCATCAATATATTCCCTCACGCTTTCACCTTTACCGAAATAATTCTTTAACTTTTGGCGTTTGTTTATGAAGCATAAGAATGATTCCGTTTCAATTTACATTTCATTGTTTTCCTCGACCGATCCTCCAACCAAATAAACTCTAAGGGTCTGTTTGGTTTTAACTCCGGAATCAAAAACGAAATGAAAATGAATATAGTCCATACATATACCCTTGTTCATGAAAGTTTTTGTAATCCTTCCTTAGAGTTTGAAGTAATTAGGATAGACTTTGATTACTTTTGTTACCTTATAGAGAAACAAAATGTAAAAAATCAAGTGCATTTTGCATTAAATAACAAGAAATGATTTCATAAAATTTCATGAATATGATTATACATATTGACTAAATTCGTTTTCATTCCGTTTTCATTTTCGAAGTTGATACCAAACGGGTCCTAAATAGATTAGTTTAAAAATTTTACTTATTCTTCCCTTAATTGATAACTACGTTAACGGAAAATCAATGAAAGTCTAAAATACTTTATAACTTAACCATAAGAGAAAAGCGTGGATAAATATAATACATTGGATCAAGTGAATCAACGGCTCGGTATGTAAGGCCTTACCTCAAGCCCCCTCTTTACGCGAATCATTCCCGTACAATTATCCTTTAATACTTTATAACTTATACCATAAAATAAAATAAACCGTAATAAGCATTTAATTTTTTTATAAGCAGTTAAAAAAAAGTATGTATTATCATATTTGTCAATTAAAAATATTAATATAGTTAAATATAAAAATACTCATGGATCTGTATTCGTAATACGTAACAATGATGTGAATTTGTTTATATTCATTTACCGTGTGTTTGGATGGAAAATTTGCAATCTCATGTCAAATGATGAGAATTTAAATGAAGGGAATTTAAATGAGGAGAATTTAAATGAAGGGAATTTAAATGAGGAGAATTTAAATTATTTATCTATTCTTTTGTTTGTGTAACATTTCGTAGGAATGTTAAACGAGGGGAAGTTAAATCATTTATCAATTCCCTTGCGAATACAGGAATTTGATATCTAAACGGGAAAATTAACAAACGGAATTTAAAAAATCATTGATTTGAATTAAAATCCTGGGATTTAGGAGCTATCCAAACGCACTGTTAGGAAGAGTCAAAATGATTCGATAGGGTTCTCACTTGATCCAATGTACTATATTTATCCACTCTTGTGCTATCACGTCCGTATGTCACGGTAACAACGTAACAACAAACATAAAAAAGGACACTTATATGAAGTCTGTTGTGTGTCATTTTGTTGCATTTTGATGAAAAAAATAACATATGGTATTAATTTTCTGATAGAGTAATTTTGACTTAAAGGGGATATGTTTGATAACTATTTTTATTATTTTGATAATTAGTTTAATAAAAGTTATTTTTTCTTTAAAAACATATTTCATAATACAATTTTTATCGACCAATCTTTTAAACTTTTTTTATAAACTAAACCACTTATAAGATATTATTTCATTGTTTTCAAGTAAATATTCAATAACTATTTCATCGTATTGTCCAAAATACTTTTCTTATACTTAATTACTAAATTTTAAATTAAATAATTTTCTAAAATAATTTTATCTCATAAGTTAGTTCACGTGTCTTTTGTTTATTTTTGTTGAAACAAAAATATTTCTTAGAAAATTATTAATCAATTAATTCTTATAATAGTATATTATGTCAAAATAGTATAACATAGCACCAAATATTAACAAAAACAATAAATGTGAGTCAATGTGGCGGAATTTATTTTATAACCTTGCGTTACTTATAAGAATTTTTCAAAAAATAATTTATTATAAAATGTGATTTTTATAAGAAATAAACAATGTATTAAATGAAATAAGTAAAAAAAAATTATTTTTCAAATTTTGTTAATTTATCATTAATGTGTGACTACTGTTTCCTCCATCATCCTTTATGATCACAATTTATTATTTACGTATCTTCTAAAACACTCCTTTTAATATATAAATATTGACAATGTTGTTATAGTTAAATCCCGCACAAGTTGCGGATATTAAAACTAATATTTTATTAAAGTAGGCGACGTAATACTAACGTGTCAGTCTCATGTTTTTTCTCGTATTAAAATTTTTTACTAAATCACAAATCAAGCCAAAAAAATTTCTTCTACTTTACCAAACCTATAACCAATTATAACTGATTTTTTTCATGTAATTACTAAATCAAATCTTCAACCGATTTAAATTATAATTGATATATTTAAATTTTATAAGTCATATCTATATATATTGTGTTCCTTCGTTTTTATTTTATATATGTCATTTATAAACAAGAAAAGACTACGTTTTCGGTCAAGTTCATAATCGAAATTTCAAACAACCTAATCGTTCCACATAACACAAAATACTTAAAAAGATAATCAAAACGTAAACTTCTCAAGTACACTTCTCACATAATTTTCACTTAAAAAATTTACATAAACTATTTTTACAAATTTTTTCACTTTTAACGTCTCATCTAAAAGATAATTTTTAGATTCATATAGTACATGACTGATAAACCATCGCAAAAATAAAGTCAACATGAACTCATCACAATTCTTTCACAACTTTAAAAAATTTGCATAAACTTGCTGCAATCACTTTTTGCACAATAACAATTTACATATTTAACGATTTGACAACTTTAGTTATTTTTACTTTTTATTTGTATTATTTTTTTTTTTAAAAACTTGTCTTGTACGTCTAATTCTCCTTATATATGTTGACCTTTCATTATTTTATTTGACGATGTTATTGTATCTTTTGCTCCTGTTATTGTGCTCAAATTTTCTGCCTCTATATTGTTCTTCTCTTTCTCATCTGCAAAGCTACAAGTGGTGGAGAATGAGAGAAAATTCGATCTCTCTCTATCTATGGAGGGCATGGGGAGCCGGAAGTGGGGGTGGCTATGAGAAGTGTCTATTATTACTCTAAAGAAGTAATAGTGTCATAGTGGTAAAAGATCTAGTTATCCATTTTAACAAATATTATTTACTTTCTTAATCTTATGTCATATATTTAGGGCCCGTTTGGTTTTAACTACGGAAACGGAAACGGAAACGGAATGGAAACGATCTAGTCCATACGTATACTATTGTTCATGAAAGTTTTTGGAATCATTTCTTGTGGTTTAAAGTAATTGGAGTAGAATTGGATTACTTTTGAGACCCTATTGGGTAATAAAATGGAGGAAATCAAGTGCATTTTGGATTAAATACAAGAAATGATTCCAAAAAAAAAATCATGTGTACACATATGGAGTATATTCATTTCCATTCATTTTCCGTTTTCGGAGTTACATCCAAACGGGCCCTTAGAGATTTGATAGAATTTTTGAATTTAAGATATGATCATCTCGTAACAAACACTATCATATTGTTCATTCTAATTGATATCTATATATTAGTTTAAAAACTTGATTCTCAGTTGAGTTCATTAAATAGTAAGTATAAATAGTTGAGACAGTGGATTCAAACTAAAAGCTAAAACTTACATGGCCAACGTATGAAAGTGATGAATGATAATCTCATATCTATCGCATTTAATACAAATGTAACCAACTTTAAAGATGCACCATTTGACAACTCCTACGTCTCGCCCCACCTTGTCTATAAATCACTTTCAAAATACAATTAGGGCCCGTTTGGTTTGAACTCCGAAATCGGAAACGGAATGGAAACGAATCTGGTCAATATGTATACCATTGTTCATGAAAGTTTTTGGAATCATTCTTTGTGGTTTGAAGGAATTGGAGTAGAGTTTGATTACTTTTGATACCCTATAGGGTAACAAAATGTGGGGAAACAAGTGCATTTTGTATTAATACACAAGGAATGATTCCACAAAATTTCATGAATAATGATATACATATGGACTAAATTCGTTTCCATTCCGTTTCCGTTTCCGGAGTTGGAACCAAACGGGCCCTTAATGGTCTAACACATTACCCTTTCTCCCATAACATATGTTTTAGATCTCTACTCTAAAGTTGCAGTATCATTAGTGAAGAAGCTGCAGTATCCTAGAGCATTCTTGCCTCTACTTTTCCACATTTTATTTTGAAAAAATGACTAATAAAAACAAATTAACAATCATGAATCATAAAAACACAAATTTTAAAACTATCAACTTCTATACAAACTATCTCTATTAAATTAATTTTAATATAATTATTATGTTATCAAAAAATTACTAAAAATCAATGTTTTTGACGACTTGTTACTTATATTAGTTGACCAATGGCTACGTTATTAATAAAAAAAATTATTGTTAAAAAAATCCAAAAAATGTTGGAAAAGTAATTTGTAACAAAGTTTCTGAAAACCAATTTCCGAAAATTCCGAAAATAACATTGATTTTGAAAAACCAATTTCCATGTTTTTGTCATTTTCCTTTTATATTTAGCATTTAGTCAAAAATATTATTCCATTCTCATGAAGCAAAACATGGAAATTTTAGTGTTACTTTTCTCCATATCCGTTGTCATTTATTTATTGATTTTCTTTGGTTTTGAATATTCAATCTTCTCATTTTTTTTTCTTTGAATTAATATGTAATTTTATAACCTCATTTATGTTAATCATGGTTTATTTGGTTAAAAAGTAATAAGATTTTCATTTTTTTTATGCCAAATAGCTAGCTAAAAATATTTGTGCATAGTAAAGGGATTTATTAGCAATATTATGAAATATTTCAGTTGTTCCATGCAGGTTTTGGTAATATTTAAGTTAATAGTTGCCCAGAGAAGCGACATTCAAATAGAAGATAGTCAATGGGCCTGTTCGGTATGCCTCATTCAGTGGAATGAAGCGACATTCAAATAGAAGATAGTCAATGGGCCTGTTCGGTATGCCTCATTCAGTGGAATGAATCGACTGAATGAGTTTCATTGTTGTTCGGTATGGTTTTTTGGAGTTCATTCAGTCGAATGAAAGGACTGAAATTAGGGTTGAATCGAATGAATGATTCATGCGAGAGGGTGAGGTTGACTCGACTGAACAAATTTTGCTTCCAATTTATACCCTTGAAACTAAAAATTTAGGGTTTTTCATTTCTGTCATCGTCTTCTCCTTCTCTCTTCATTTCTTCGCCATTTTGTATACTGTATTTTCTCATACACTTCAACCTTCACCCAAAACCCACCCTGCGATCAACTAATTTAAAAAAATAGACTACAAATTGGAAGTAAAAATTGACAATTGTAAATAGCCAACTCATCCAAAGTGAAACTACTCGAATTTCTGATAATATTTAAGATTATTATATCTACTTTTTAGGAATTCAAATGGTAAGGTCGAGATTTATCATGTAATATTAGAATTGATAAGTTAAATGAAATTATTGTAATTTGGTGTTTTGGATTTGTAATTACTCTCGAGAAATCAAGTTAAATTCTTTAAAAGGTATAAACGCTAATGTAAATAAAATTTTAATATGAGATCTAAAATACTATATTATGCAAATTTAAGATAACAATAAACACTTAGTTTTAACGTAACTTTCAGGGAGTGAATAATGATGAGTATATACACAAAAGATAGGGTTATTACTTTTCTAGAATCACTCTAAATCATAATAAGATTGCTAACAGAAGATAAACTAGAATCTCATATAACAATATACAATATCGTTTACATGCCTTTCAAGTGAAGCCATTGTTTGTTGTTTGTGAGATGAAACTTGCAAAGAATATTCTAAAATCGCTAGCGAAGAAGAGGTCTTGTGAGGACGTCAGCCAATTGATCATTATTAGAGACAAAACTGATTCGAAGCATACCTTTTCAAATTTGTTCTTTGACAAAGTAAGATGCGAGGGCTATATGCTTCATGTGTGAGTGAAAAAACAGGATTTGCACTCACACTAGATGTTCCATAATTATCACAGTAAATGAACGGTGGTAGTGAAGATGGTTGGTGAAGCTCCTGAAGTAACTGTCTTAGCCATAATATTTTGGAAGTAGTGTTAGTTTCTGCCTTGTAGTCGACTTTTGTTAAAGATCCGGAGACATAACTTTTCTTTCTTGAGCTCCAGGTGACCGGGTTGACCCATAAAGAGTATGTAGCATGTTGTCGAGATGTAGGTATCTTTGTCTCCATCGGCATCACTGAAGGCGTGAATGTTGGAGTATGTGGATGCTTGAATGCGTATGCCCAATTGCAAGGAACCTGCTAGGTAGCGCAATAGACGTTTTAGGGCTTGTTAGTGTACAAATGTTGGTAATTGCATTACTTGTGAAAGTTTGTTCATTGTTAATCCTACATTAGACCTAGTAAGATAAAGATATTGCAACCTTCCGACCACCATTCTATAATCAAGAAATTGGCATTCTAGTATTTTGACGATTGTCATCTAATGGTGATATCGGTGTAGACATTGGTTTAGCATCCTCCATTTCAGCTTTATTTAGAAGATCTCGAATATACTTTATGTGGGAGAGGAACAAACCATTCGACATAGGTGGTACCTTAAGGTCCAGAAAGGAAGACAAAATTTCCAAGTTTTTTTGGGAGAATTTGACGACGAGAGAGCAATTAACTGTGTGATCTTTGTTGTGAAATTTCTTGTTACAATTATGTCATCGACATAAACAAGAAGACATAAGAGGTCAGTACCTTGTGCAAAGATGAAGAATAAGGTGCCCGCCACTGAATTCACAAACCCAATCCGTAATAGATAACATTTTAGCTCGTTAGACCAAGCCCTTGGGGCTTGTTTTAATCCATAAATCGCCTTCTTGAGCTTAATATGTGGTTGGGAAGAGACTAATCAATAAACCCTGGCGGTTGCTCCATATAGATGTCTTCATTGAGAGTGTCTTGTAAGAACATGTTGTTTACATCTAGTTGAAGGAGTGACAACCCCTTTGACACTACAAGAGTAAGAACAAGCCGAACATTGACAAGTTTAATGACTGGACTAGATGCTTCTATGTAGTCACACTCGGGTCTTTGCTTAAAGTCCTTCGCTACAAGACATGCCTTGAACTTTTCTATCTCTCCGGTGGGCAAATATTTGATCCTATAGATCCATTTAAAATATACCAATTTTACTTTGGATGTAGGTGGTACAAGCGCCCAAGTCCTATTAAGAATCAAGGCATCAAACTCACCTTGCATAACCATTCTCCTAACAGGTGTTTCCAAGGCTTGCATGATGGCTTTTGGTTTAAAGATGGGTTGTGAGAGATGATGGTTGTTAGGTTCAACTTCTGGATTGGTTTCACGACATTGTTTCTCGACCAAGTGACAACCCTTGGTCTAGAAACTGAATTGGACATCAATTGAGTTATAGAGGTGGGTCGTCGAGTAGATAGTGGTTGAACACTAGTTTTTGTTGTAACAGGTGCTGTAGATTGTGAGGTGGACATTGAAGTTGCTGATTTAGTAGTGGGAGGCAGAAGGATGAGAGACGTTTGTTGTGGTGGAGAAGATGTGGGAGTAAGAATAGCGAGATCGAAGTTGGCCCATTCAGTGGTCATTTTATTGGTGAGGTTTGACTGTGATTTCATGCGGAAGTAGGGCACTTCATGCTCAAGAAAACTGACATTGTGAGAGGTGTAAACTCTTTTGGACATAGGATCCATGCATTGATAACAACTCTGTGATGTAAAATAACCTATAAACACACATGGAGTGGATTTTTTTGGGAACTTGATCATTATACGGCCTTATCCATAGGAAACACAAAACAACCAAAGCACTTGAGTTTCAAGTAATCTAGTTGAATGTTTGTGAGATCAAAGTATGGAGATTTGTAACCACGAGATGAAGATGGTGGACGATTTATGAGGTATGTGACCATGATCATAGCAAGAGGTCAGTGATCAAAAGGTATGCTTGAGTGTGTAAGTAAAGATAGACCGGTCTTACGATATGTAGATGTTTTCGCTCACTCAAACCGCTTTGTTCTGGTGTATGTTGAGGTGAGGTTAATGTGTGTTACCACTCCAATCAAGAAATTGTTGTAGAGCTACATACTCACCCCCATTATCAGAATATAAGATTGTTATCCTATGCTTGAAATAGTTTTCAATTAGACATTTAAATTTGATGAATTTCTCTTTGGTTTCATATTTAAGTTTCATGATATAGATACACGTGTATCTAGTGAAGTGATAATTGAAGATGGCATAGTACTTGTATCTATCGAAAAATAGCATATGAGATGTCCAAGCATCACTATAGCTAACCTCCAAGGGGTAAGTAGATACAATAATCGATGTATTGAAGGGAAGTTTATGACATTTATTCAAATTACAAGTTACAATCTCTTCGATGATAGATTTCACTTCCTAAGTTGAAACTTTTATTCAAGTATTGAAAAACTTCAATGGACAAGTGGCCTAGTTTGTGGTGCATACACAACGGACTGAATCCAATTGTTGTGTGAATGGAAGGACTCGACTTAGGCCAGATATAGACTCCATCAATGCATGGTCCCTAAGGAGGGTTGTGTTGGACTTAAGGTCCTACACATGAAAGCCATTAGCTTGAAATACAGCAACATAAGAGACGGATATAATATTTTTTCGACATTTAAGGTACACATAACACATTCCAATAAATAGCAAGTTTTGTCTGATAGTGGTAAATTTAAAAAGCCATAACGAGTCATAGATAAGACTCGTACCATTTCCAACCATCATTTCATCGGATCCAAAATAGGGATTGTGAAGGGCTAAGTTATTGAGGCCGTTTGTGACCTGGTGAGAGGCATCATTGTCAACAAGCCATGGTGAGGTTGCATGTTAGGTTGTTGCAAAGTTGGTTTGATGGGGAGGCATAGTTAGGAATCTAGTCGATGATGGTACCTCAATAGTTGGGTAAAGAGCCCTATAGATTTTACATTGGGCAAGAACATGCCCTACCACTGACAGCGGCATGTGAAGGGTTTTTGTGGTCCATTATTCCTTTGTGGGGGAGTAGAATAGGTTATGGAATTAGGGTTATAGTTTGGGCGGTTGATGGGTTGTTGGGTAGAATTGGAGTTTGGATATGCATTGTGATTAGAAGCCTTACCTTTTGAGGACTTAAGTTGTACATTAAACGTAGTTATCGGTGCTCTTGCCTCCTTGTGATTTTGTTTCAATGACAACTCATGATTTATATGTTTTCATGTAGTTCTTCAAAGGAAATCATTGTATCACGTGCATTGATAGCCTGCACTACGGGAAGATATGGCTCATCTAGACCATTGTGAACATAGTTGGTGATGTCTTGTTTCATCACTGGAGAGTCCAAGGAGGCCAATAAATTTGTTGTTGACCAAATTGATTCCATATATACTGAGATGAAATTTGTTCATTTTGTTGTCGTGCGATCCTTCTTTTATATGCTTGACATGGCCTCGAGATGGGTTGTCATAAGTGAGTCTGAGTGCTTCCCATACTTCATGGGTTGAAGTAGTTGTTGTAACAAAACTTGCAACCTCGGATGAAAGTGTGCCCAGTATGACACTGTATACCAGTTTATCTTGTCGAATAAACATCTTGTAAATTGGATTGACAGTTGTCGAGTTTGGTTGTGCTTGTGAAGGAACCTCATTTGTACCCAAGACATATCCATCGAGATCATACCCCTCTAGGGTAGCGAGGATAGTTTGCTTTCAAGTGAGATAGTTTGAGTTTTATAATGTTTGCTAAGACAACGATTGTGAATGGTTTTCTGGTTCATATAGGCTTGCTAGTGATGATATATACTCTTGATTGTTTGATGCGAGACGGGGTGAATATTGATCACTCTACCAGATTTATTCATTATTCCTCTTGACAATAAGAACCCTTATAGTTAGGGAAACTATTTAGCCCGCAATATGCAGCTCTTCGCTCAATACTTTTTTTTTTTGATAATGGAAAGCGGTTAGGGTGAACTATCTTTTAAAAGTAGTTCATCCTAAAACATATTTGTGAATGAGAACACAAAGGTCACGATCGTCACAAAAGTTGGTCTCGGGTGTCGAAATTCTCAAATAGGTTAATTGGTTAGCAACACAGTTTATTTTTCTGTCATGTTTAATTTGAACTTCTTCAAAGAACCAAAAGTCCAGTTTAAAGTTAAAATATTCATCTCAATCTCTCAGAAAATACTCCAACAACCTTGGAGTGCGACGTAGGTAAATTGTATACTCGATTATACTATTCACATAAGGAACATAATATACACACGGTGAGATTTTTATGGATTTGAAGTAGGTCCTATACTTTTATTGGGATGTTTATTTGACAAAAGTGGAGCGGTGGTATAGGAATTTGGTTGCAAATAGTGAGAGCTAATCATGGGGAAGATAGAGGCCTAATTGAATTTAGGCACCTCCTTTTCAATTCAATAACAACAACATACATACTTACTTGCAGGTCATACACAATTTAATTCAAACTCAAAGACGTGTAACGTGTTGAGCTGTTACCATCTCTCCCCCCACCGAATTCTCTCTCTCCCCCACTCTCATACAAATCTTCTCATTATCAACCTCCTGCAAGCTGTGTATTCAACCTCACCTTCTTCCTACTCTCTGCACCTTCTTAAATTCAACACCCCATTGCTCCACAACTGTCTGTTTATCTCTCCCCTTCCCCAAATTCCCTTCCATTTCAATGCACGCCTCTTTATAAACCCTTTCTTTCAGCTACTGTTTCGGTTTACTATTTTTCATTAATTCCGCTGGGTCTCTTGCTGATTCCATAACAATGGCGCCATTCGGATGGTTAGCTGGGAAGAAGCAAAGGGGTACACCTGTCGTAGTCAAAATGGAAAACCCTAACTGGTCTATTGCTGAGATCGAGACTACATCAGAGGAGGATTTCATCACCGACGGCCCTAAACGAAGGGGCAAAAACGCTAGGCAGCTCACTTGGGTTCTCCTCCTTAAAGCCCATCGGGCTGCAGGTTGCTTCTCCTCTCTAGCTTCCGCCGTACGCCGCCGACTGAAGTCCCGCCGAACCGACTCCAACGACATCGCCGACGGTGGTAGTCGTACCAGGGCTTGGTTCTACTCTTTAATCAAAGCATTTCTGATGCTCTCTTTAGTGTTGCTTTGCTTTGAGCTTGTGGCTTACTTCAAAGGGTGGGATTTCGGCGCCCCCAATTTGCAGCTGGATCGCGTGATTTCGACGCAGCTAGGGTTTCGGGGCTTGTTCGATTGGGTTTACGCGAAATGGGTGTTGGTTCGAGTGGAGTATTTGGCTCCGCCGCTTCAAATGTTGGCTAATGCTTGTATAGTGATGTTCTTGATTCAGAGCCTGGATAGGCTCGTCTTGTGCTTGGGTTGTTTCTGGATCCGGATTAGGAAGATTAAACCAGAGCCGAAGATCTCTGTCGATGTTGAATCTGGTGATGGTCAGGGTTACTTCCCCATGGTGCTTGTTCAGATCCCCATGTGCAATGAAAGAGAGGTGATTTTTCTATTCCGCTACTATCGTGCTTGTCTGTTCTTTATGTTTAGGTAATTTACAATTAATCACTAATTATTGTTTGGTAATATGTAAAGCAAAAGAGAAATTCAGGGCAATTTGGTCTTTTCATTGTATTTTGTTTAGGAAGGATGATTGGCTGCGATTGTTTAAGTATATGCTTAGTGAATTGTAGGTCTAATTTGCATATGATGTGATGATACTCAGGTTTATCAGCAGTCAATAGCTGCCGTTTGCAATCTACAATGGCCAAAATCGAAACTACTCATTCAGATTTTGGATGATTCTGATGACCCTACTACACAAATGCTCATCAAGGAGGAGGTTCTTAAGTGGAAGGCACAGGGTGCCAACATTATATACCGTCACAGGGTGATTAGGGATGGATATAAAGCTGGTAATCTTAAATCAGCCATGAATTGTAGCTACGTGAAGGACTACGAATTCGTTGCCATGTTTGATGCCGATTTCCAGCCCACACCTGATTTCCTAATGAGGACTGTAATCCATTTCAAGGTAATTAGATCATACTAAGCTTCATTACACAATACTCTGAAACATAAATTACATGTGGCCTTATCTTGTATAAAACATTAAATGTGATGAAGCAAGAAGTTTATGGAATGTAGTTTGGAAAGTGGGTGGGTCGTCACGGTTTTGGTGTAACTAAAAATTGGCTTAAATGCAGGACAATGAAGAAGTAGGTCTTGTTCAAGCTAGGTGGTCCTTTGTAAACAAGGATGAGAACTTGCTAACAAGGCTACAAAACATTAACTTGGCCTTCCATTTTGAGGTGGAGCAGCAAGTGAATGGCATCTTCCTAAATTTCTTTGGGTTTAATGGCACTGCTGGCATCTGGAGAATTAAGGCATTGGAGGAGTCGGGTGGTTGGCTGGAGAGGACCACAGTTGAGGATATGGACATTGCAGTTCGTGCCCATTTACACGGATGGAAGTTTGTCTTCCTTAATGATGTTGAGGTATTGGATAGCATCTCACTGGATTTAGTTACTTGTTGAGTTAGTTATTAACTGTACCAACCTTGAGTTTATTGCTCTAGCACCGACAGGTTATCTTACATGATTTTGATGTATCATTGTAGTGTGAATGTGAGTTGCCAGAATCATACGAAGCTTATAGGAAACAACAGCACAGATGGCATTCTGGGCCTATGCAGTTATTCCGCCTTTGCTTACCGGAAATATTCAAATCAAAGGTAATCAAAATTTGCTCTGATCCTGTACCTTATATTGTTGTTGAATGATGTACAAAAAGTTTTGATCATTCTCATATTTGAGAAGTAATGTGGTTGTTTTATTACACACATATGCAGATTGGCGTTTGGAAGAAGGCAAATCTGATATTCCTCTTCTTCCTCCTGAGAAAATTGATCCTGCCATTCTATTCTTTCACACTATTCTGTATAATCTTACCTATGACAATGTTCGTCCCAGAAGCCGAGCTCCCGGCTTGGGTTGTCTGCTATATTCCAGCAACCATGTCATTCCTCAACATCTTGCCAGCTCCAAAATCATTCCCTTTTATTGTTCCTTACCTTCTATTTGAGAACACAATGTCCGTGACCAAGTTCAATGCAATGATATCGGGTCTTTTCCAACTCGGGAGTGCATATGAGTGGGTTGTGACCAAGAAATCAGGTCGGTCTTCTGAGGGCGACCTCGTCTCTCTTGCTACCTCCGAGAAAGAGGCAGCCCTTCGTCATAGGAGCTCCTCTGAATCCGATCTAGTTGAGGTAGAGGAGAAGGGTTTGAAGAAGATGAATAAGAAGAAAAAGAAACACAACCGGATATACATGAAAGAATTGTCTCTTGCTTTTCTTCTTCTCACAGCTGCAGCCAGAAGCCTGCTTTCTGCTCAGGGTATTCACTTCTACTTCTTGCTCTTCCAAGGGATCTCCTTCCTACTTGTTGGTCTAGACTTGATTGGAGAACAGATTAGTTGAGTAAAAGTGAAAACAGTAGCCAGGTTTGTAGGAAAAATACGTATAGTGTGAAAGCAGCGCACGTGATTCACAGTACTGAGATGGCGCGAGCATTTTGCATCCTCTGCCTCTCGGTGCTCAAGTGTGAAATGACCGAGTTATGTCGGGATCAAGATTTGAATCCGGAGCGAGAGAGAAGAGAGGGAGGTCATCTGAACTCGATGAACTCCCATGGTGGATAGGGAAGAAAGTTTTTAAGCCAATGGTTTTCCCTTTGTTTTATGTTGTTTTCTGTATGTAATTTGATGGGTTTGATTCTTTTTACCTCCCCTGTTTCTGGGTTTATTCTTTTTGTAAGAAGGAAGAGAGAATTGCGGTGTAGAGATGAATAAGTTAACATTTGTTTGAAGCAGAGTTGTTGGATGGAATAAAATTGGCATGAATAGCCATTGAGAGGACAAAAACTTGTGTTATCCGATTGGAAATGGTGATGTTCAGACAAGTGCATGTGAAGACTTGGTAAACAGAGAAAGTGGGGAAGGAGATAGGAATCAATCTGTAGAGTTGTTAAGTGTGTAATCTGGCTTCTGAAATTTATGTGTATGGGGCCATCTTTTGGAGGGTTGTCCAACATTTCACATGCCTCACTCTTTTAATCTTTATAATAATATTGGAAATGACTCTGTAATTTGCTTCTTCTACTCCATCTTTTACTCTGTAATTTCTGTATACAAAGGATCCAACTAAGTAAGACAGATTTGAGTGGGGTGAAATGAGTCTCAAATATCTTGACCATTAAAATGCAATGTATTCAACATGTTTATATATTAGACGTATAAAAAAAATCTAAAATGACATGAAGTTTTAACTTATAAATAAAAAATGATATGAACATTACAAATCATCCAAACCAGAGCGAGTCATGTTAACTTATAAATAATAAAAAAAAATGGCATGAACTTTATACAGTATTGTGATACGGAGATGTGGGTTTTGGATTAAAGATTCGTAAAATATGGACGGTTAGATAGTAAAAGATGAATAATTAGTCCATTTTACGAACATTTAAATTATGAATTGTAGTGGATATTTGAGAAAGAGAGAAGGTTATGTATAATATAATGATTCATATTTAATAACATTTTGTTCCTTTTAAAAAAGGACGAGGTGGTTAAGTAGGCATTATATTATTATACGAGGATAAAAAAAGTTAATCTTGATACGTGTTTTATGTATAAATAAGTTAATAATTATGTGGCATTTGAGTCCCATATTCCTAAATGAAAGGTGATCCTCCCGACATATTATTAATTGAACAAATTGAATTTTATGATATTTTTTTTTAAAATTGTAATAATATCTAATTTATTATACCCAAAACCTTATACCAAAATTTTAGTGCTTGAAATAAATGTAATACCTGAATTATTATACTTGAAACCTTACATGTGAAATTGATATTCAATATCTAAATTTTAATACACCAAAACACACACCTAAAATTTAGGGCTTACTTTTGTCTACTAATTATAAATTATAATAAGGGGCGTGTTATATACACAATTTTAAATTTACTTGGTACCGAATATGAACGCTTTGCGGTGGTGCTCAAATGGATCTGAGCGCTAGCGCTTTTCGACGGCGCTCAAATCTTAAAATAAAAATAAAGTATGCAAAAAATCGGACAAATTAGGGTTTGAAATAATGAGAGAAAGAGGACCCAAAAATTTTTCATTTTGTGAAATGGGCCTCTAATAAATTTACTACATAAAATAGGTCTGAAAAATATAAACTAGCCTAGTGTAGACATTGAATTGAAAAGAGAGGAGTGCAGGCTTTTTTTTGAAATGATTTGATGTTAATTTTTTTGGGAAAAAAAAACACTGCTTACCCACAAATAGATTATCCAGGAATACATTACCCAATTTTGAGATTACCCAGAAATAGATTACCCAAGAAGTTTGACATTACCCAGGAAGTTTGATTGTTTTAGATTACCCCGGAATACATTACCCAGGAAGATGAGAAGTTGGAGATTATCCATGGATACAAACAAACACTGCTTACCCACAAATAGAAAATGTAAACAAACATTGCTTACCCACAAATAGAACAGGAAGTTTCAGTGTTTTAGATTCACAAAAAGAAAAGATGAGAAGTTTCAAATTACCCACAAATACATTACCCAAGAAGTTTGAGATTACCCAGAAATAGGAACAAACACTGCTTACCCAAAAATAGGAACAAACACTGCTTACCCACAAATACATTCCGGTGAAGAAGAAAAAAAAGGAGGGAAAAAGATGGGCTGACTGAATTGATTGGACTATTTTCTGATTTTTTTCTACATGTCACCCATCAAATCAAATGAAACCTATGTCCCTTATTTTCTGATTTTTTCTATAAAGATTTGAGCGTCTTCCTACTTTTGCCCTTTTTTCTTACTTTTGCCCCTTTTTTATTAAAGATTTGAGCGTCTTCCTACTTTTGCCCTTTTTTTTATTAAAGATTTGAGCGCCTTCCGAAGGCGCTGGTGCTCAAATTCTTTTTTTATTTTTTTTACTAGTTGAGCGCCATCGGAATGCGTTTGTTTTTTACGCTAGTAAAACAAACTTCGTGCATTTAGCTTTTTCGTTATAATAAAAGGCTCTTTCACCCAATTTCATTGTATTAAAACAGTACATATTTCACTTACATTTACATCATGAACTCATTACCTTTTAGCCTTTAGGTAATTATTCATTTTCCTATCATTTTATTTTACATTAAAAACTATAAACTAATGGTTCATCTTTTATCAAGTAAATATTTAATAGAACTCGTATCTCCTTACCACAACTTTGATCCGTACTTGAACAACTCCTAATCCAAACTTTAGGACTTAATAAAAAGAATGTGTTTTTCAATTTAACAAATTTGTTATATTCTTTAATATATATAAATCACTCAAATTTTTCAAAATTTACATAAAACTACTCTTCGTTATAGAAACATCACAAAAACACACATTGTTATTTTCCAAACATAGGCTACTTATTCGATTCGAACAAGCCGAGTTTTCACATGCTCATGTTCAATTCGTTTGTAAGTCTGTTAAACCATAATTTTAACCAATTTAGTAATATGCTCATATTTGAGTTCTTTAGAAATTGAACGAATCGAACCGAGCTTTTTGTGAGTTGAACTCGAGCAACTCAACTCATATAACAACATACCGAAAATTGACATATCTAGTCATCTTTAGGATTTTTTTTTTCCTGAGCCGAACGACTTGAGCTTTCACATGCTCATGTTCAACTTTTTTATAAACAAGTTGAGTCCGTGTCGAGTCTAAAATTTTAAATCAGCTTGAAAATATGTTTATATTGGACTTTTTTAGAAAGCGAATAAGTTTGAGCCGATAATTTTGAAGCTGAGCTACCGAAACTCGTATAGTATCCCTAGCCAAACAATTAAAAAACCTTTAATTTTTAATGACATGAAGAAAAACCACTCCTATATCCAAACATTTTCTATTAAAAAAAAGACTTTTACGAGAATCCAAATTCTAAATCCACTTGTCGAGAAAGTAAGAATGTGTTTAGTTAAGGTTTTGGGATGTATTTTACATTAGTTTATAAAGGATGAAAATTTGAGGGTGTTTCGTTGTAGATTGGTGGTTCATTGTAGTTTTGGGGTGGCTTTTGGGTTCTGAAAACACCATTTTTAGAATTTGATAAAGCAAGGTTTTTGGAGATTATTTTGATAGTTTGTGAAATTTGTATAACATTGATGCCCCTCCTCTCCTCTCCACTCTCGTCATTCTCCATCGATACACAACAAATGAGTATCATTTCTCTCCTCTCAACTCTCATTCCTCATCAATACGTAACAAATTAGTATCAACCCCATCGATACATAATAAATCAGTATCAACCCCATCGATACAGCATACACTATTAAGGTTAGGGATTTTTGTAGCAAGTTCTCTTCTTCCCCGATATCACTTGAAGGCCATAGGAAGCACAAACAAATTTCCATTGAATAAGAAAACAAAGCAATCTAAGTAATTGAACAAAAAATATGAGAGAACTTATTCCCCAATATCACTACATGAATTGAAGGTTATGAGAAGCACCAGTCCCGTTCTTCTTCTTCTTGTTCATATCAAAGGGTTCCTGAGTGACGACAAGGAGAAAAACCAGATGGCGACAAAAACTTTGAAGATAGGGAGAATAACTAAGTCATGGAGAAGGTAAAAGAATAAGGTTATAAAAGAACTAGAAGGCGACGAAAGAAGAACGAATGTCAATGTAAACTAATGGATCCAATGGTACATAAATGGATTAAGGACATCCGAAACTTGGAGCATCGAAAATGAGAAGGAAGAAGAAAACAATCGTTGATATCTTTTGGTGTTCCAAATTGAGAAGGAAGAAGAAAGGGGAATAATTTTAAAATTGATGAGGGTAAAGTGATAGGATTATTTTGGTCAATACATACAATCGAAACTAATTCCAAACCACTCAACTAAATATGTATACGGAGTTTTTTCGTGAACCACAAATCTCAAAACAACCCTTACTAAAGCCACAACCGAAATTGTAATAACAATCACAACCACAATTTTACAAAATACGCCCTAAATAATTAACAATATTATACAACTTTAAAGATAAGATTGTTATTTCGAAATTGGAACATTAAAACCGATTTGAAATATGTTTGAAATAAGGGGTGAATTTATAGCTTATTAGCTTGTATTATATTTGATAGTTTTCCGATTTCAAATCTTTACTATTTATTAGTTAATATGGATTATTATTTGTTAAGTATAATAGTCTAAATTTTTTTGTAATGATTTTCCCAAAATATATGAACTTGGGAATTGGTGATGGGGCTGAAGAAAAACGTTAGAAATGGACAAGTTATTTTGAAAATAAAGAGAACACAAAGCACAAAGTAAAGCATTGAATTCCCATTCTTTTAAATTGAATTTTTTAAAAATAAAATTCACTTCACACATTTAATCTTTTTATTTAATAACATTTAATCTATTTATTTAATAATATTTAATCTATTTATTTGATAACATGTACCATTTCGGTTGCCACGTCATCGACGGAGATAGGATTTTTGCCGGAAAATGTATGACGTATTATTTTTGGTAAATACATTGATAATTTGTATCGTTTTGCTAGTATTTTTCAAAGTTCGTATTATTTTCGTTTTAGTGTTGATAGTTGGTATTATTTTGGATTATTTTTCCTAATTTAAAATAAGATGAACTAATTTATTAAGCTGTCAGTCTCATCCAGATGTAATAGAGGCCCCATATAATTGCCTCACATACAAAAAGAAGAGTCTTCAAAGACAATTTCTCTTCCTTTTCAGTTGAGAAAAGCATTTCCCGCTCAAATCCGTTAATGTCTAACTAATTCTTCCCGCTTCCATCTTTGGTCTACAAAGCTATTTTTATTTGAATTTGAAAAAAAAAAAAACACCAGCAAAATACTTCCAAGTGCCACAGTATGATCATTTGAAAAATGATCCACAAAATCAATAGAACCAAAAGCTGCTTACTTATATTGCTTCTTGTATATGTAAATACAGAATGACGGATATCTTCCCTTCAGAATAGCAGGCATCTACTGAATTCAATGATATTACACCAGAAAAAAAGAGAAAAGGCAAGGTAGGAAGACATCATCACATGCCTGAAAGATATAAACTTCCAAAACGCAGAACAGACTAGCAGAGATATCAGATACCTCATCTCCATAAGTGAATAATCTTACCTAACAATCTGTTGCATCATTATCATAACCAGTTGGTTCCACAAACAATTCAAAGTTCAGAAACATTCAATGACTACTGAAAAATTATTTCAATGAATATGAGACATGAGAATTTGTCAATCATAAAGACGGAAGAAGGGATAATGGGTGTGATAGATAGTCAACATGAAGGGATTTTTTACATTTGTTGCAAGTTGCAACTTGAACTGGGCTCCTAACAAGTTTAAACATCAAGAACCAAGGCGAGAAGAAAAGTTAGCTGGAATCCCCTCATTAAAGCGATTTGCAGTAGAATCCAAGCTTCTGTTTATCACGGTACCAGCACTGTTAATCGCACCATCTGATACAGAACTAAAGACACCATTCATGTGATAAGGGTGATAACCAGGCCCAGTCACATAATAAAGTAAAGGTCCAACACTTCCAGTTCGCAAGCCGTTCCAAGGAATGACGGGACGAGCAACCATCGGCATCCCAAAACCAGGAGAACCATAATAAGGCATCTGAAAAGCATTGTAGATACCATTGTTGCCGAATGGAGACATGTGGTCATGGCTTGGATACAAACCATACTGGTGATTGTCTGGATAATAACCACCATATGGAGAATTCCTTCCACCTATCCCCGGGCTCTGACTATTACTCGTCATCCTAACCGTGTCTTTCGGAATTGCCCTCTTCACCTCTACATACTTCCCGCCCAATTCATGGTAGCTGTTCTTTAAAATATTTTCAACGACATCTTCAGCATCAAAAGTTATGAATCCAAAACCCCTAGGCCTGTTAGTCACGTTGTCATGCATCAGAACCACATCAGTAATCCTCCCAAACTTTTCAAAGTAGCCCCTGAAATCATCCTCAGTTAGATTAGCAGATAACCCCCCTACAAATATCTTTCTAGTCCTAAACTGATGATTGTCACCGTTGCTACTAATGCTACTCATACTACTTTCTCGGTGGATGTTACGAGATTGAACTTGTTCACTTTTTGGAATTGCTTTCTTCACTTCCACCTACATAACCATTCTCGTAATAAGAGACGGAAGCGAAAATCTATAACAACTCAATCATGAAAGAGAAAATTAGGGTTAGGGTTTTAAGAAGATGAGAGAAAAACTAACCTTTCTGCCTTGAATTTCATGGCGCTGAGCAAGGGCTTTTTCAGCAGATGACGGATCAGTGAAGGTGACAAATCCAAAACCTCTAGGGATACCACTGAGACGATCTTTGGATATGGTTGAAGATGAAACCTCACCGTACTGAGTGAAGTAATCTCTAAGAGCAATTTCACTGGTATCCCGTGAAATTCCTCCGACGAATAGCTTTCCGAGGTCGAAATCAACCATTGAAGACAGTGAAATTGCAGAGAAACAAACCCTAATTTGGAGATGAAAATGAGCCGTAGAAATTCCCTCTCGGTTTCAAATTTGTGCTTTCAACTTTTTTTCACCCCTCCATAAGCGTATCTCTCGAATATCTTCTGAATTGGAATTTTTAAAGGGCGTAAAGGTAAAATAAGAATAAAGAGAATGTAAAATTTAAAATTTACTCGTAACAATCTTCAAACGGCCCATTAGGCCCATATTGATAAGCAGCATATAGTCAGCTACGAGATATCTCACGCTTCATTACAATGTTACCCGGTTTGAAAACAACGAAAATTTGAGAATAAATTTTGTATAAATAAAGTAAAAGAAAGTCCTATATAAATAGATAAACATTTTTTTAAAAAAAAACTAATAAATATGAAGATAATAGTTGAAACATAACCATTATTTCTAACGAATTGTGTCATTTACTGTCCTGTAAGGTGCATGTTCTAATGTTGGGCTATTAAATTGAATTGCAAAGACCAAATGTATGCATCTCGTTTTTCATTATGATGAATTGCAATCGATAAGTAATTAATCATGGGTTGTAATCATTTTGGCTTTGCATGTAATTTAGAAAAACAATATAAGATTGCAAATAGGGCAGAGGAAAAAGTGTGGTTGTAATCTATTTCTTTGATTCACTCTCGTTCCTTTCACTAACATTCAAGCATCAAAAGTGATTCAGTTCTATATCCAGGTGGACCGCTAGAGGAGTCGCATTTGAGATTCTCGAATATCTCCGTTTATATTGTATATAATCGATTATGCATGCGATCTTCGTTTAAATGCTTACAAAAAGTTATTCCGAGGAAGGTGAAATTCCTTGGAGACCTTATTTCTTGTTGATCTCCTGCTGCCCTAAAAATGAAAAAGAATGTTATAAAAGGTGCGTGGTTTGTGATTTTTGATGCAAATTATGGCATGTTCGAGAATCTCAAACTATGGCCTCTATAGAAATCATTTGAACAAGTGGTTGAACCACAATTTGACAAAAAATTCTGATGGAAAACATTACAACATTTATACTTTTAACTTGTAATTCCAAAATCTCGGTTTTAGCTGCCTCATTGTTTTGATGTCTTGAATGGGTTTCTTTTTGCAACATATGAGTGGCCTAGAACTAGATGTACTAATTTCATTACCTTACCTCGAGTGTTCATCGTATTCTCTTATAGTTTGTTTATTTCGACTTTTTGCATACTGTTTGTCCGTTTTTCGGTTTCAGTCTCTCGATACACGAAGTAGTCAGATTGGTGAGATTACCAATATAAGCATGATATTGATGTATTAATTAGTAAGAAGAGTGCATGTGTTAGCGGGCCAATTGTGGAAGCAGTGATGAGTTAGAATATGTAGGTGTTATATGCATAGGATTTAGTGATATTCATGTGCCCATTATATATTACATTACGCTTTGTTGGGCCCAAAACATAAAAAGCATGCAACTATGCAGAGCTTTTGTTTTGCTTTTTCACTACGAAGCTTGGCCTTTACGATAAATCATCTCTAAGATCAAAGTCTTCTTCGACTTGCCCTAGTCCACAAACGATATGAAAAGGAAGTTTTTAACCCTATTTAATTAACACAATTTGTTTATTTTCTAATAACACCGATGGAGATTGGAGATACCCAATCACAACAAAATTAGTTTATGTCAACTTACGTTTTACCAATTATATAATTACAATTTATAAATACACGACATATTTGGTAAAACGAGATTATTATGGGACAAAATTGAAGCCATTAGCTTCTCTTTTATAACACACCATTTAAACAAGGAGATGGAAGCGCGGTAGGTAGTGTATATTTTGTCTATCGACCTAAGATCATGAGATGAAAATGACGGGATCTAGTTATGAAAAGCGCCTAATTACAAACCAAACAATTTGTGAAATCATAAATAATGTAAACATTTTGATTTTAAAAAAGTTTTATGAGTGAATAATTACTTGGGTATGTGAGAAAAACGTGAAACAATAATGAAATTTAGGATTGTCATATGAAACCAATTCAAATACAATATGTTGGGTACGTTGAGAATCGAATGGAAGAAGGGAATAATTGTTTACCCTTAGGGCATCTTCATCCAAGATATTTTGAGTTTCTTCACTTATATAAGAAACAATTTTATTATTGAGATGTCAGATTTGGGGAGAGAAGCAAAGTGATGAATAGAGAGAAGTTTCTCTGCAGAGAAACTAAATCTGACATATATTTTGGTATCTAACAATAAAACAAAAAAAATCAGTAAAGAAATTAAAATTGGATTTTTGGGATGAAGATGGCCTTAGAATTCCTTTAAAACCGATGTTTTGGAATGGTAAAATTGTGAAAGAGTGAAGCTTTATCCTCTTAGTTGTTGACAAAAATCAACATAAAAAAAATCTTCCTTTATTTTCACCTTCATCCTTATCATTCATGAAAGTCGAACACTGGAATGAGGGTTTAAGGTTGAAAAAATTGTGTCATCATCAACTTCGTTCTTTTCAAACGAAGACATGCACTATACGGACCGTAATATCACAATTATAAACTGTGTTGTTCAAGGTAAAACCGTAAACAAAAATGTAGAAAATAAATTAAATGTTTTAAAAATATGAATTTTAGTTAATAAAATTAGGCAAATTTTGATATACTAGGCTTTTTTAAGTTTTTATAAAAGAAACTATACCCCTAATTTAATTACTGTTAATTGACCTTATTTTACCTAATTAGTTTACCTTACTAATTTACCCAAACAAACTATCCACTCATTCACTCACTTAACACTTCGCCTGTTCGACTCCTCAACTTCTTCAATCTCTGGTTCATCATCTCTCTCGTAATCTCTCTCGTAATCTCTCTCGTAATCTACATTTTCTTCATCTCTGATTCATTCTTCGTCACTTTCCGGCCATCTCCTCACTTGTCACCTGTGTTTCGTCTTCGTTTTTACCCCAAACACACCACAATCCTTTCGAGTTTTTGTAAACCCTAAGAAATTGAAAATGTCGACTCGATCAAAGGTTGCTGCCAACAAATCTTCTTGTGATGCTCCTACCTTCAACCTTCTGACTCCTACGCCTCCTTTACCTGTTGAAGATGCCACACCAAACGAAGGCGATGATTCTGCTGTCTCTCATGATGAATCATGCCTTCAGATTGTAGTATCTGGTGGTCCTCGACCAGTCGATATACCTATGGTTAGTATTGCTTTGATACTCTTTCAGGTTTTATGGTATTATAGTTTCTGGTGATTGTTCATATTAGGGTTTGTAAGTTTAATCATCGTTTCTGGTATCTGTTTTGATATGGTTTGTTCTATGTTTGTTTCGTCTTTATATTTGCATGACTTTTCTGGTATGTTTGTATGTTATTACATTTTCTGGTATGTTATTGGTTTCAAGTTTTCTGGTCTTTGCTTTAGTTTAAGTTTCTGGTAAGTGTTTATTAGAAGTTCTGGTATGTTATTCTGGTAATTTTAAGTTTCTGGTAAGTTTCTGTGATTTGTTCATATGATGTTTAATGTTTTCTGGTATTCGAAGTTCTGGTATGTTATTCTGGTATGTTATTTGTTTCTGGTATTAGATGTTCTAGTTAGGGTTTCTGGTATTTGTTTTATTTATTAATGTTTTCTTGTATTTGTTCAAATGAGGTTTTTATATTACTTTCTGGTATTTCATGTTGATTTATATATTGACATTATTTTCTGGTATGTTTACACAGGCTGCTGAGGAAAGCGTTAGTTATGGACATGAAGAGTCCAATGTAAGTTGAATGGCTGATATGAGTTTCTGGTTTGTTCTTGACTGTTTTTCTTGTATTAACAATCTTATTTCCTTTACTAGTTAATGTACAGATTTGATGAAAACCCACAATACGAGGCAGCACATATAACTGTCTTGTCTCGTGTCAACATGGTTAAATTTTTACTTGAAGGGTTGGATGCCAATGGGCAAGAAATGTTCAAAAACTCTATTTTTTCATCTGTCATCTCCCTCTGTACCAATCTCAAACCTTCAAACCAATTAATACACTTCATGCTTCTGCATGAGGTTCAAACTGACCGCAAATACTCAATGTGGTTTGCAATCAACAAAACCTTGCTTAGGTATATATTAACTATACACCTAACCTTTTCAGTTCAGATTGTTACTTCTATTCTACTTTCTATTGTTAATGTGTTTCTATCTTTTTTTGTTGTGTATTTTTGTTCATAAGGTTTGGCTTAAGCGAGTTTTCAGAAATTACCGGCCTTGAGTGTCGGTTCCATGTGTACAACGAAGAAGAAAATGTCGACATGAAGGAGTTGTTCGGCATGCCCAAGTGCAAATTGGATCAATTGGAGGAAAAATATTCAAAGCTGAAAAAAAAATGATGAAAGGAAATTCAAGATGGCTCTGTTGCTGTTTATTGAATTTGTTTTGCTTGGCAATGACAAGAAGAAGTTCGTCTCCAATCTTCCTCTATCGCTTCTGAAGGACATGGATGCCTTTAATTCTTATTCATGGGGGCGCCTTGTCTTTAATAAGACACTTGACAACCTGAGGGATTGCGAGCCAACAAAGTATAGGGCATCCGGAAATTACTGCCTTTCTGGTTTCCCTTTGGCATTCCAGGTATGCTTCTGGTTTTCCATTTATGTGCCTCTGGTATGTTTATATTTGTTATTTTTGTTATGGTTTACGTCTCTAGTATGCTTGTTATTCATTTATTTTCCTCTGGTATAAGTAATTAGTTACCAGAAATGATACTTTTGTGATTTTATGATATGCTTTATTGCATTAGCATTTCTGGTTTTTGTTTCTGGTTTTTGATTCTTGTATTTTGTTTTAATGTATTAGATTCTGGTATGATTGTGTATGTTGTATAATTGAGTTATGTGAAGTATTGTTTTGTTTCTGGTATGTTCTGAATTTTATACTTTCTGGTATGAGTTTACTTGCTTTCTGGTATGAGCAATTAGCTACCAGAAATATTAAGTTTGTGATTTATGGTATGCTTTATTTCAATAGCATTTCTAGTATATCTTTCTAGTTTGTGTTTTATAATTGAGTTTACTTGATTTCTGGTTTTCTGATATGCATTTGTGGTTTCATTTTCTGGTATGATATTATTTTATTAGTATTATATTATTTATTGGTTTGAGTTTCTGGTATGGTTTATTCATTTGTTTTCCTGTCTATATTATGCAGGTTTTCATCCTTGACTCTCTCCCCACACTGGCATCTTTGTTTGCCACATGTGTTAATGAAGAAGCAACCCCACTTTATCTTAAGTGGGTTTCATCAACAAAGGGGAAGATGAAATGCAGCTTCCAGACAATAAAGGATACAACGTCATCGGTGGCTCAAGATGACATCAAAACTATCCCCCTCAACCTAGAAGACCCAGAAACCGAGGATGACTACAAATGGTGGGGGGATGAAGTTTTGGACCCAGCTGGCTATCTTTGTCATCTTTTCAAAGTAGGGTTCCACGATGTACGTGTATTCAGGCCTGGAGGGCATAATGTCAAGGCTATCAAGGAAGTCCCAAAGAAGGAGGAATCCGAGAGTGATGACTTTGCTACTCCTCCTCCTCCTCCTCGTCGTCATATTTTGAGGTTGCCAAGACCACAAAAGGTTGTTAAGAAAGAAGATGTCCCAAAGAAAAGGAAAATTGAAGAGGGAAGTAAAAAGTATCTCAATACATTTCATACTCAATCTATATTTTAATAATGTTGCATTAGTTTCTGTTATACTAGTTTCTTTAGTTTTATTGTATGACTGCTTTTTTGCTTTCTGGTCTGTGCCTGTTAGTTTCTGGTATGCTTATAATATAACTTCTGGTATTAGTTTCTGTTTTATTTTTCTGGTATACATGCTTTGTTACTTTCTGGTATGTGTCTTTTTGTTTCTGGTTTTTGTTTTATGTTAATTCTGGTATACTTTTTTCCTTACATTCTTGTATTAGATTTAATATGTTTTCTGGTATGATATTTTTAATCTTTGTTTCCTGTGTACATTGTTATGTTTTATTTGGTTTTTGTTTTTGGTATGTTATTGATTTACTTAATAATGTTTGTTTTTCCTAATGTAGGGCTGCATCTAAGAAGCCTAAGAGAGAACAGATTGTAGAGGAAGTATCATGGTAAACTGAAGTTGAATATGTATTTATATTATCATACCAGAATACTTAATATTTACAAAATTTGTTCTATTGTTTTAGCCCTGAAGAAGACATGCTGGCAGTGGCTACACCTCCAGTTGTTGTTGTTGCACCTTCTAGCACAGTTGGGATTGTTGTTGCTCCAGAAATGGATAGCATTGTCCCTACAGATGCTTTGGTTGCACCACCTCTGCCTGATCCCACCACCTCCAATTCTGAAGTTGTGGTTGAACCACCTGTCCCTGATCCGACCTCTTCCAACACAGAAGCTGTGGTTGCACCACCTGTATCTGATCCCACAACCTCCACTATTTCTACCACAAAAATGTAGTTGATATTTTACATACCATAATTTATTAGTTTCAAATGCTTATTTGATATCGCATTTTTAATCTTTTATTATGTTAATGTATAGTGTGCCTGATTGGGTTGAAGACTTAAATAAACAACTACAAGCCCAAAATCAATTGCTTTCTGAGTTGGTCAAGAAGGTTGAGCAACAAGATGCCACTATCAACCAAGTTGTTATGAGGCAGAAGGCACAAACGATGACAGAACACAAAATAGAAAGTCAATATTTCAGGCTCATCACTAATGTTCAAAGGTTGGCCGGTTCTTCTAAAGGTACCAAAGCCTCTAGAAAATTGGCCTCCCAACCTCCAGCTGATGCTCCTAAGTTAGAAGTTCTTGGGGTTTCTTCAAGTTCTGAAGAGACGGTATCTACAGAAAAGCCAATGCCCCAGCCTCAGTCCCAGCCCGAGCCCAAGGAGGAAGCTGAAGTTGATCAGCCAAAGGAAGAAGCTGTGGAAGAGGTATAATACACTACTATTCTTCATGTGTTTTGTTTCTATGTATATTTATTAATGTTTGTGTTATGTTGTTGTTCTAGTACAGAAACCACTACCAGAGGTAGATGTGAAAGGGAAAGGGAAAGTTAAAACCAGAGGACCGAGGAGAATGGGTTTACGTGAAAAGAAACCCAGCGACCTTGTTGTATCACCGTATGTTGTCCCAGTAAAAATCCCCAAGCCCCCCAAGCATTGTTTCTTGAGCAAGAAAGATAGAGATGCTTTTTATGCTTGGTACCTTAACCCGAAGACTAAAAAAGACCTTATTACTGGATTTCAACATGAAGCAAATAAAGAACACTTCAAGCTCTTACTCCAAAAAACTGGCTGGTTGTGGGATTATGTAAGTTAACACTAACCTTACTTTTGTTTAAGTTAATAATTTCTGGTATTATATTTTCTGGTATGACTTTCTGAAACTAGCTACTGATGTGTTTCTGGTAAGATGTTGTTTGTACATTTTGTTTTTACAATTTCTGGTATGCTGTGTTGTACTGCTTTCTGGTATTAGCTACTTGTATAAGAGTCTGGTATGATTGTATTTTTGCTTCTTTTTTCTGGTATTATGTATTTCATTAGTTTTATGGTATGTAATTCTTTCATTTTACCATAAACTATCATTTGACTTCCTTAGATGATTTATTACTTGAGCCTTCTGGTATTTGTTTATTTTTTGTGTTTCTGGTATGATGTGTTTTCATGTATTTGTATCTTGCCTGATGGTTATCATGTCTTGAATTCTGGTATGAACTTTTTATGTTTTTTCTGGTATTATTCTCATATTTGCTCTGGTATTGAATTATTAGTTTTTTTCCCTACTTTACAGCAACTGGATGAAATGATTACATACCTCCGAAAAGCTGTAATTGAGTATCCAGAGGTTTATCGCCGTATTACCATTGTTCCCGTACCCTTCGTCGACTACTTCAACGATGTGCGTTATAAACAATTCTTAGAGTTGAAAGAAACAGGGACTTTTAATTACGGTGAAGAAATTGCATGTTATATACTTGGACTTGATCCTCCCTTTTTTAGCAAGAGCTTTTTTGAAGTCGATACAATATACACTGCCATCAACACCTGTGGTAAACACTGGATAGCACTACAGATTGATTTACTTAAATGGTGTGTTGTTGTATATGACTCAATTGTGGACTGTATGTCTGATGGGGACTTGAAAGCTTTGCTCACCCCATTCCTTGTTATGTTTTCTTATATTCTGAAACTTAATGGAGAATTTGTGAGGTTTGGGGACAATCTTGATAAGCCATTGGATTATGTTCGAAAGACAGCCAAAGAAGTTCCACAGAACAATCCAAGGTAATTTTTATAATACTAGTCATATGTTTCTGGTATGTTCATTAGTATGATGTTTTGGAAAAACACTTATATAATATTTTGTCTACAATTGCAGTGGAAGCTGTGGTGTATTCACAATCAAGCACATTCAGTATTTGTCGTATGGACGAACTGATTTGTCAAACATATGTCAAGAATGGGTTCCAGCTTTCAGGGAACAATTCTGTTCTATTTTGTACCATAGGGAGTGGGTGAAACCCCACGAGTCCCTTTGAAACTTAATCTGTCCAAAATGATGTATTTGACTCTTGCTAAACTTGTACTTTGGTATTGACTAACTCTGTTGTAATATATTAACTCTTTTGTAATATAATTTACCAGAAGTTTTTATGTTGCTATTTACCAGAAGTGTTTATGTTGCTATTTTGGATTCTGGTATTTCATTTAAGTCCCTCTGGTATGATTATATCTGGTATTTCTTTGTTATTTTTTATGCTTCTGGTATGATTTTTTTTCACATATGTGCCTCTGATATGAGTAATTGTTTACCAGAAACGTTTATTTTGTGATTTTCTGGTATGATATATTGCTTTTGTATTTCTGGTATGTGTTTCTGGTATGTGTTTCTTGTAGTTTGTTTCATATATTTGATTCTGGTATGATTATTTGTTTACCAGAAACATTCAATTTGTGATTTTCTTTCCTATGCTTTCTGGTATTCATGTAAATAGCCTAATGGTATACTTTTATTTAATTCTGGTATGAGTTTTTTTATTTAGTTTTTGTTATTACCTATTGTTTTGATTCTGGTAAGTGGACATTTACACATAAAACAAACATATAGTTATATAGTAACTGTTTTCTACATATCTGATAATGACAAATAAGCAAAATTAGTATTTCTGGTATGTGTCTTCATTCTTTCTCCATTGGTTGATTTCGGCAAGTTTTTTTGTTATGGCCTATCCTGCCGCAACAGCTGCATTTCTTCTTCTTGCTTCCTTCCATTGATCCCCGTATCCTAGCTTTAGGCAATCTTCCTATTCTCTTCCTCTTTATTGGAGGGTTGTATTCAATAGATGTAATGCAACTTGGAATCTCACAATGCTCATGATCTACAATTGGATATATTGTCTCCTCAAATGCAGTGTTCCAATATTCAGTGCTGTAATATTTACTTACCAGAGAAGCCGGATTCATTTTCGCCATCTTTGTTGCAGCTATTGCATGAACACATGGTATTTCCTCAATATCAAATTCCTTGCAAGTGCAACTCCTATCCACTAAACACACAACTTCCCTTTCCTGGTTCCATTGTATCTCAAACAACAGCCTTTTCGCATCAAGCACATAGCATCCATACTTTGTTGCCTCTCCATATTTAGCTTGTATCAGGGCATCAACGTTTGGTGTTGTCATTTCTGTACATGATTCAGCACTTTGCCTTCGCGTTGCAAACCATCTACCCACTGTCTGTCTGATAACATCAATGAGGGCAAGCACTGGATAATCTCTTGCATCACACAGTACACTATTTATACATTCTGCATTGTTGCTTGTCATAATGTTATAACGTTTTGCGTTGCAAAAAGCTCGGGACCAAGCAGAAAATCCAATTTCTTCCAATAGCTGTGCAACTACTACCTTCTCCTACAAACATTAGCAGGTACACATGAAGTTTTATACAATACCTGAAAAAACATACCATACATCTAACATGTTTCAATACCAAAAAAAGGTAATACCATAATCATTGATCATCAATAATATTGTTGAATACCAGAAACATATCATGTATGATACCAGAAACAATCACAAAAAGCATACCAGAATTCATACTAGAGATTAAATTTAATACCAGAAACTATAATTTTCATACGACAAACCTAACATGCGTTCATACCAGAAACATTCATACCAGAAACACTATAAATGAGAGATAAGGGACAATACCAGAAATAAAATAAACCACCAGAATTGAAATACCAGAAGCATAATGTGATTGCATACCAGAAAATAATAAAAACCAGAATAAGCATACCATCTTTATATTTTCAAACAGTTGAAGACACTTATCCTTTCTGTAGCACCTAGCCGCATCCACGAACATTTGTTGAACTATATTCTTGGTTGATTTTTTCTTGATGTTCCCTTTCAAGTGGTATATGCAAACTCCATGAGATGCTTTTGTGTAGTGCTTAGCAATACCATTCTTGATTGACATGTGTCTGTCCGATATAAATAGTTGTTCCTCGGTATCAGGGACAAACTTGTGTATATGATAGAAGAAGAAATCATACGAGTCATCACATTCACGGTCAACAATTGCAAATGCTAGGGGGTATATTTGTTGGTTTGCATCTTGTGCTGTTGCAAGCAATAGCACCCCACCATATCGTCTTTTTAAAAATGTTCCGTCAACTGATATGACCTTAAACAACAACAACCAAAAATCAATTAGTTTTCTGGTATACCAGAAATTGATAATAGTCATACCAGACACTTAATTGTTCAAATATATATAATACTATACCAGAAAAGAGCATACCAGAAAGATAATTCTACTGCTTACCAGAAACACAACATAACTACCAGAATCTAACAATACCAGACAATGGTTATACAAACCAGAAAAGAGCATGCCAGAAAGATAATTCTACTGCTTACCAGAATCTAACAATACCAGACACTGGTTATACAAACCAGAAAAGAGCATACCAAAATGATAATTCTATTGCTTACCAGAAACACAACATAACTACCAGAATCTATATCATTCATGCATAATTTATAATACCAAAGGCATAACTTTATTACATACCAGAAGAAGGATAATGCCTTTCTCATTACTGAATATCCTTTGATTGATTGTCCCAAAGCAAAGAAGACATACTTGAATTTGTTTTCATCATCCAATTGCAATGCTACAATAGTGTTCGGATTTGCCTCTTGCAATCGATGTAAGTACACTGGCACACCCTTGTAGTTCTCTTCATTTGTTCCTCTTATATTGTCCTTGACAGCCTCTTGTGCCATCCAGCATTTCTAGTAGCTAGCTTCTAAGCAATGCTCGTTTCTCAAAATTCCAATAATTGTCTTAGGCTCGGGGAGTTTATGTGTATTAGCATACCTGAATAACATAAACAATATGATTTGAATGTATTACATACCAGAATGGAAGAAAAAAATATAGAATTGAATATTATATGTGATAATAAGGAATGGACTTACATTTTTGCAACTATTTCAGCAATGACAGGATATGAGACCTTTCTGCGATAATTTCTTCTGGAATGGAATGAACAAGTGTGCTCTCTGGTATACTTTGTTAGTGTAAACACTTTCGATTTCTTGATTTTTGAGAACCGCACACGCCACTTACAATCTTTATCCAGACATCGCGCAAGAATAGCAAGCTTGATAGACTTTGTTATTCTGTATTGTGTACATTCGGCAACAGCATTCAAACACAATGCATTTTTCACTGCGTTTTTATCCTTGAACTTTTGTCCAAGCTTAAGACCCCATTGAGTTTCTTCAGGTTCAACTTCAGTGATTGCATAGCTATTCTCTGTTTCTATTTCAGTCACAATGGGAGCAGGAACAATGGCAGTGTGTGGATGATATTCATTAATTTCTTCAATTTTCGGTATAATAATTGTAGACTTTAATCTCACACACAATGGCACACTCCAGCATGGTTGAGTCATTTGATTAACTTCAACAAAATCCTCGAAATCTTCTACTGTCTCAATATCAAACGGTTGCAACGCTTTATTTAAGGTATTCTTGTATGTAAGTTCCAATTTGTTCAGTGTCTCATCTACTTGAAAACGTTTGGCAATCAACATCCTAATTTCTGGTATGCTAACTGGATCTCCCACAGTTATGGGTTTGCACACTACTTTATCCCCTAAATATGTCCATTCATTTCCCACAGATTTCCACTCTCCTCCACAATAAACTACAATTTGTAATTGAGCCATGGCTAACAAGTTTTGTATATACCAGAAAAAAAAACTAGTATAAGGATACCAGAAGTTAAAAGTATACCAAATTATGCACAACATCACAAATACCAGAAATTAAAGTATACCAGAATTATGCACAACACCACAAATACCAGAAGTTAAAGTATACCAGAAATTATACCAGAACTCATTAATTCATACCAGAATTATTCATAACACACAAATACCAGAGTATTAATGATACCAGAAAAACATTTATCATACTACAAAAGAGAGTATACCAGAACTCATTGATTGATACCAGAATTAATGATACCAGAAAGATAATTATCATACTACAAAGGAGATTATACCAGAACTCATTAATTCATATCAGAATTATGCACAACACCACAAATACCAGAATTTCAAGTATACCAGATGTTGAAGTAAACCAGAATTATGCACAAGAACATAAATACCAGAAGATCTTGTATACCAGACGTTCAAGTATACCATAATTATGCACAACTCGACAAATACCAAAGAATTAATGATACCAGAACTCATTTTTTCATATCAGAATTAAAAAAACAAACTAGCAACAATGATCATACCAGAATCGTAACACACTCATTCATACCAGAAACATACTAGAAACATAATTTAAAACAAAATCAAATCTGTCAATACCTTATACCAGAAATACAAGAATCTGATTAAAATGTCACAATGGTGAACAAAATACCAGAATAATACTGAAGAAGATGTCGAAAGAGAGAGAGTAGAATATTGTTAAAGAGATACCTGTTAGATCGAAGCGAATTCTGGTATTTGAAGTCTTGGATCCCAAATCGATTGCGTTGTATTCGTTTCTGGTGTTTGATTGATTGATACGAGAGAAGATTACTCGATCGATGTCGATTGTGAGAGATAAGAGAGAAAGTAATTGTGATACCAGAGAAGCTTGCGAGAAGGGCGAGATCGAAGGAGGAGAATATTGGATTCTGAAATCGAGATCGAGAAGAGGAGAAGAGTGGATTTTGAGATCGAGATCGAGATCGAGAGAGGAGGAGAAGATACCAGATTTGGTTTCTTTGCTTGTAACAGAAAAGAGAGAGAATTTGGGGATTTACCTAATTATTATGGTAATTAATTATCCTTGAACGGTAAATATGGTTTTGGGGTATATTTTGTTGATGGAAAATATGAAAAAGCCTACTTTGTATCCCTATTTCTTAATAAAGCCTAGTTAGCAAATTTGCCCATAAAATTATAAGCTGTTGATTTAAATTAAAGAAAATGAACTAAATGATAAAATTAAATAATAGTAACTAAACTCTATTATATAATAAACTAAATGGCAGTGAAATATGCAT
This sequence comes from Fagopyrum esculentum, assembly GCA_033239045.1. Taxonomy (NCBI): domain Eukaryota; kingdom Viridiplantae; phylum Streptophyta; class Magnoliopsida; order Caryophyllales; family Polygonaceae; genus Fagopyrum; species Fagopyrum esculentum. Next base: position 147,159,304 of record BSUD01000001.1, read on the forward strand.
ATTTATAAACTTTTTATTGATATTAACTAATTTATTGTACTCTACGAACATTTATAGTATTTTTTGTGTATCTACACCACAAAATGCCTCTTGCTATCTGAATTGTATTCACAAACTGTATTAAACAAGCACAAACTTTATAAGAAAGTCATGCTTACAAAAAATATGCAATTTTCAGAATTTGTTTATAATCTTAAATATATAACATCCTACAGAAATTAACAGTAGGTCAAAACCGAACGATGCTTGAACTTTGAAGCTTTAAGAGCCTAACAACAAGACTATGTTGGGATTCGGCCTATGCGTAGGAACATATATTAACAGTGATAACTATGGACTCGTTTGGTGAACTCTTTGAAATTATTCGGTAGGTTATAATTTTACAATAATTCTGATAATTCAAGTTGAAATGGATTACACAAAAAGGACCAAAATAACCTCGTAAAATAATCTCCCAAATTAATCTCACAACAAAAAATAACCCCAATAATTTGCCCTTCACCGAACAAAGCATGTATGAGTTGACCCTTACACAAGGGGTGTGTGCTCTAGTGAAGTTTATTTTGAATTTCATTGTAAATTCGGATCAATTTGCACATTTAGTTATAATTAAGAGTTTAATCTTAATTAAACATAAAAAATAATTTATGTTTTTCAATCAACTAAAAGAATATATTTTTATCTTCACAATATAACTTTAATTTTCAACATTAGCTATTCCCAATTTGTAGAATTTAGTAATTGTGAAGATTGTTTTCTTTATTAATTTCGTATTATTTATAAAATAAACGTAGGGATAAAAGGATAAAATACATATCGCTTTAACCTAGCGCTAAATATATCCCTAACACTCCTCTCAAGTTGGAGGTGTGATTCAACAACTTCAAGATTGAATAGTAGAAACTTGAACGTTTTTTTTGTTTTTGAGGCTCCTCTTTACTTGCCTTTGGAAGGTAGTGAGTCTTTAGCGAAAAATATTGTTGGAGCGAATAAAATGCAACGAGGACCTAATGAATCTCCCTCCCTTCTATGTCTTTGTTTTTTTGACGATAATAATCCGTCGATAGGTTGTTTGACCGAAAAGATGCAATGAGGACTTGATGGTAATCCCTTCCTTCCTTCCTTTTGTTTTGTTGGTGATAATTTCACGCTTGTAGGTTCCAACCTAGAGCACAAGTAGGTTGATGAGCTAGGGTGTCATAGGTTTAGGGTGGCGATGATAGCACATCAGTAGGGTGGCAATAATTACACGCCGTTAGGGTGACAATAATTGCACGCCGATAGGTTCGCTCCTAAGGCGTAGGTAGGTTGGAGTCATAAGGTGTTGATAGGTTTAGGGTGGCGATGATAGCACACCATTAGGGTGGTGATAATTGCACGCCGATAGGATGACGATAATAACATGCCGATAGGGTGAGGATAATAGCTTGTTGGTAGTTTGGTGTCATAGTCATCGCCATCACCGCCGCCGGTGATAACGGTATGATTAAGATTTGTTTAGACGGAAGCGTGTTTGGTGATCTTATCATCTGATACCATGTAGAATTTAGTGATCGTGAAGCTTGTATTCTTTATATACTTCATATCGTTTATATAACATAAACGTAGAGATAAAACGGTAAAATACATATCACTTTAACCTAACACTAAATCTATCAATAATAAAATTTGCAATGTTTTTTTTTTCTTCTTTCAATTGCTAACATGGTATTTTGCTCCATTGTTATGTTTGTGCTTCTTCTTTCAATTAAGGGTTGGGCTAGTAAGCAAGAGTTCAAAATGAAACCTGCGATGAGCATTGGTCAAGCATTTCAGTCAAAATTTGGACAATATTTCTTTCCGGAAGAGCGTGAGTTTCGGTTCGGAGTTTTTCTTTTTGAATTTCGATAATATTAAGGGTGAATACACAAAGGGTCCCAATAATTCCAAATTCTGACTTTAGGAGATACTTTCACCATTTGTAGACGACCTTGTGTATTGAGTCCGAATGGAACTTGCGACGATGTCAGATGTCTAGTGGTCAAAGAAGCTTTAGTAGTACTATGAAACCCTCGTGTAAGAAAGTTTCTTTTATTCTTCCTACAAGTCTTCTCCATTCCGAGTCTATTGTTTGCATCTAACTCTATGAGTTTAACTCCCCTCAAAAAAAAATCTCTATGAGTTTGACTATGATTCACTTACCAATGACTACAAGGTTGTGAAAATTTTGACCGAAATGCTTGACCAAAGTTCTAGTTAACTCTTTCATACTAGTTCAAACTTTGCAGTGACGTTCATTATGAACTTCAATGGAGCCCCAAAACCTTCAATTTTGAGCTAGATCACTTCAAATAAGTAGGCGAGTCTTTGTACCATTACTATACTATCCACTTCCATAAGCTGAATTTTGATGGTTTTGACCCAAACATCAAAGTTAGCAACTTCATTACTAATTCTGGACAATGGGATACTACTAAAATTGATAACGATCTACGTCACTTACTAAACAATAATATTAGGGAAAAAATCTCGGAAATAATAATACCTAATAATGAAATCCATGATAGACTTTACTTGAATCACAGTAGAAATGGATGGTTTACTACTAAGTCCGCTTCAGATATGATTGAAGCAAGGACCGTAATTTCTCGCAATTTCGCTTGCGATTGGATTTGGAAAATGGACACTCAACCAAAAATAAAAAATTTCCTTTGGAAAATCTCTCAAAATGGACTTCCTACAAAAGCTAAACTCGATGAAAGACATATTGTTGTTACTAGGCATTGTGAACTTTGCAATCACCACCTAGAGGACTTGCTTCATTTGTTTTTTGATTGCCCTTTCAGTAAACAAGTCATAGACAAAATTGATGGTTCAATACTAACTGAGATAAACTCTATTGACCACAACAATAAAATACATGATATCCTTGTGGATTTAAAAAATAAACTAGGACTTAACAAGATGACTTGTCTAGCAACTATCTGGTGGAGCATTTGGTACTTCAGAAACCAAATTATCTTTTGTAATGAACCCATTGGTTCTTTCAAAAAGTTCACAGGTTTCATCAAATATCAAATCCATAATTGGAAGCGAAACAATATTGATGAGGACGACTTCGATTTCAAACAAAAACACAAACAAACAAACCACTCTAAAAGGAAAAAAAACATAACATCAACTGGGAAAAACCAAAATTTGATTTCCATAAGCTGAATTTTGATGGCTCCAAACTGGACTCGGGAGTAACATCTATGGGCTATGTTATCCGGGACCATAATGGAAAGGTGGTAAGCCTTGACGCAAAAAAAAGCAACTTTAACTCAGTAATCAAAGCTGAAGCGTTTGCCCTTAAATTAGTCCTCCAACAAGCTAGAAGACTCAATATAAAAAAAAATTGAAACCGAAGGTGATAACCTCTGTGTTATTAAGGCACTCCAAGGCTTGTGGAGTTGTCCTTGGGAGATCGAAATGATTATTTCCGACTCCATTTTGGACCTTCGTTTTTTTGACGAAGTCCATATTAGACATGTTTTCAGAGAAATAAACTGTGTTGCTGACCGACTAACCCACCTGGGTGCATCGACCCCCGACACCAATTTTTCTGATGATCCTGAACTTCGTGTTCTCGTCCGTAAAGATGCTCTAGGTTGGACTATCTCTAGAAGGTAGTCTTACCTATCCGCTTTCCTCTTTCAAAAAAAAAAAAATTCATCAACAGAGCCCATGTTGTGCTCGTGAATAGCTGCACATGCCAAGTCAAAACACACCACATAATTTATCAATGGTTGAAAATGGTCAACCAACTACCCTATATTATAGTGTTTTAATATTTGTACGAGCCTGGCCCTCGTTTCATATAAATTATTCAAGAGTCCAAAATATTTTCTGTGTTCTAAATATCAAATTTATTAGTTCATATCCGCACCTTGCGGGTATATTTAAATATTGATGACATATCTCGGAAGATCTGTCTGCGAGTAAGTAAGTGAGAAGAAAGGCGGAAAGGGAGAGACTTTCCTAAACATGGAATAGTGAAAACCATAGTTGTTGAAATAATAGTTATTGAAAACAAATTAAGGAATGAATAAACAATAGCAGAATGAGTGTGATTATTGAAAATGTAGGAATAACCTGAAAATTTAGACGAAGATTAGTTGAAAAAAAATTTCTTATTAGATTTTGTTTTAGTAAAAAAAAGGTTTTATGACTTAATTCTTGATTTAATAAAAGATTAAATTCGAGAAAAACCTGGAGGCGCCACGTCATCATCAATGTTAGGGCTGAGCATCGGTCCAAAACCGCAAACCGAACCGCAAACCGCAAACCTGAAAAACATGGACCGCAAACCGAACCGCAAATTTGCGGTTCGGTTTGCGGTTTGAACCGCACGGTTGCGGTTCGGTTGCGGTTCGAACCGCAAATGAACCGCAATCACAGTGAATGGCGAGGAGGCGACTGGAGAGGAGGCGAATGGGTCGGACTGGGCGACGGCTGGGCTGACCGGCGACTGAGGCGGATGGGTCGGACTGGCGAGGACCGGCGACTGAGACAGTCGGACTAGCGAGGAGGCGACTGGCGATTGGAGAGGAGGCGAATGGGTCGGAGACTCGGAGGGGCGACTGGACGAATGACGAATGGGTCGGACAGGGCGACGGCTGGGCTGACCGGCTACTGAGGCGGATGGGTCGGAATGGCGAGGACCGGCGACTGAGACTGTCGGACTGGCGAGGAGGCGTCGAGGTGACTGGCTTTCCCCTTTCCTGAATGTGTGATTGAGATAGTCGAACTGTCGAAGAACTGCTCAGCGCCTCAGCCAGCCCTAATTCACATTTCACGAGTTCCCCTTTCCCTCCCAGCCATAAGCTGCAATTTTTTTTAATATGAGCACAGTTGCGGTTTGCGGTTTGAACCGCAAATTTGCGGTTCGGTTGACGAACCGAACCGCAAACCGCAAAATACAATATGACGGACCGCAAACCGAACCGCTTGAGTGTGGTTCGGTTGCGGTTTGGACCAAAAAATGCGGTTCGGTTGCGGTTCGGTGAACCGAACCGCAACATGCTCAGCCCTAATCAATGTAGTCTAGTTTAGTAGTATATATAGATTATTTATTATTTATAAAACTTGCTTATTTTTTTTTTTATCAATTATTTAGAAGATTAGTTGAAAAAAGATTTATTATTAGATTTTGTTTTAGAAAAAAAAAGTTTTATGGTTTAATTCTTGATTTAATAAAAGATTTAATCCGAGAAAAAACCTGGAGGCGCCACGTCAGCATCAGTGTAGTCTAGTTTAGTAGTATATATAGATTAGACTTTACGTTTGAACATGGAGATCATTCCTACAAGATGTTGCAACTGAAATTTATTTGATAACTAAAATATTTAATTAACTAATAAATAACTGTCAATTACATAAAAAAAAAATTGCATAACAAGATTTTTTTATATATAAATATATTTTTATGTTTATACTAATATATTTTCATAAACTTCTCTATATATGTATGAATTACAACAAACTATTAAATTTCTTAAATTGATGTTTTCAAACATTTTTTAATTTTATTATTATAAAGTGACCCATTATTGATGTAATGATAGGTCTCCCCCGAGTATTTGTTGCATTTTGATTTAAAACTTAAAATTTGGTCCACAATCTAAAATTCCTTTTTCCAACCGTACTTTTAGATATTAGACCGAGATTTCTATTCGTACCACATGTTTCATGCTATTCATACTCGTGGTCTGGTTACGCCTGACGTATGCGTAGTAATAAGTTATTTAAAAAATATAAAAAAAATGGCTACGACTACACGCGTACGCCATGCGTAGCCATAGTAGGACTACGACTACACATGGAGTATGCTTAGTCGCCCATGCCCAAAATTTGGATAAAAATACTAAGGAGAAAGCGTAGTCGTAGTAAAGAAGAAAAAAAAGAAAAAAAATTCTTCTCTACTACGACCACGCGAAGAATAACCGTACCCCGAATACGTATAACACGAAACCTTGGTACGAATAGCAATAACCATATTAGACTAAGAAGACGTTATATGAGAAAATAAAAAGAAGGGGTAGGGAAGCATGACCAAAGTCAAATCACCAGCTAGCATCTTTATCCTGTGACGTATGCAAGTTGGCAACAACCCTATGTGGGCCCCATCTCCACGTGGTATCCTGTCGCCTTTAGAGGAAGCGACGCCCTCTCCTGCTTTAATTTTGTGGACTTTCTTTACCCTCCCAATATTCAATTTTCTACGTATTTACCATCCGACATTTTGTTAACATTTCAAGTAATACATAAAACATTTTTTTTATTAAAAATATCCTAAATAAATAACAATACACCATAAACTCTATCTTTTCTATTATCTTGTAGAAAACAATGACCCATTTAATTCAAGCTTTACCTATTGATAACTTTTCTAGTAAGTTTATGTATCTGTCATATTTAATTTGTTTTTAGACGTGATAATTTACTTATTGTGAAGTGTAACTTATCACAAACAATAAGAGTGCAAGCACCACAAACTATAAGAGTGCAAGCTCACCCCCAACTCATGACAAAATTCAATAATAGCTTCAACTCCATCAATATCTATAAGTATCTTCACTCGTTGGACACTCCATTCACTAGACCATTCTTCTTTGGGGCAAACTCAACCAAGATGCAACTTCATTTTTTGGCTCCCAGCTCATTAAAAACTTCCAACCAACTCGAAATTCTACAATGTACAATGGACTCCTCTACTTATAATCTCTACCCAATCTGCCTCCTTTTTGAAGAAATTGAGAACCACATGCACTCTCATCCAAGGCGCTCACTATCTCCCATATTCACAATCTTCTCAATTGGCTCCACTTCTCCCAAACGTCACCCACACTCCATGGCTGGCTCGACTGGCTTGCCTTCTCCACCAAACCCTCCTCCTTAAAATCTCAAATCACCCATTCATTATTCAATATGTTTGGAAAGCTAGGATTGATTATGTCTTCAACGCCTCTAAGCCTAAATACCTCAACTACTACCACAAAGATCATGCATGATGTAAAACACAATGATGTAAAACTCAAGCTAGGATTCGTAAACTAGGTAAGATCGTCGTTCCATGACTCTTTAGTGATGCTTTATTTTTTTTGGTTGAAAAAGAGTCTGCGACTCCCGCGCTTAAGCGCTTTATTGAAGATTAAAACGAGAAAACCGGGGAAAGCAACGCCCCTCAAATCATTCACAACAATAACTCTAACAGAGAGGGGAGGTTCCACTAACAAGTGAGCCCCAAAACCTAAAGAAAAGGCACAGTTCGCAATAGCTTGCACAACCCTGTTACCTTCCCTAAAAGTATAAGTGAAACTAATATTCTAGTCTCGAGTGAAGAAGACTCGACAACGTATTACCAGGATAGAAAGAGGGTGTGAACGACTAACCCCTTTCTCGATAAACCCGCCATAAGAAGCGAATCAAGCTCAACTTTCACATGCCGATAACCCAACTCCCATGCCAAATCAACCCCATGAACAACCCTCCACAATTCCGCCATAGGAGCAAAACACGCTCCAAGGTTAACTGCCATACCTCTCACCCAGTCACCTTGATCAGCCCGGATCACTACCCCAACAATAGCTTGCTTCTGGTTCCCCCTAGAAGCTCCGTCAGTATTGACTTTAACCCACCCCAAATTTGGCCTTTTCCAGCTCACTAGCCTCTCACGTTTGATAGGAAGACCCAAAGTCTTACCCATAACCCCAGCCTCCATGTACTCATTATGCCGATCCATAATGAACTCCTTCTTTCTCCCCGGTATCCTACCGTTTTCCAAAACTCTCGCATTCCGCCACCGCCAGATCCACCAAACCGCCGTCGCAAAGATATCCTTCCATTCCTTCCTCAAAGTCGGAACCAACCCTATGCTCAAATGATACGCCCCCGGATGGCGATGCCATCCGTGTTTCTGGCTAGAAGGACCCGGCACCATTTTGAAGAACTATTAAATATTTCGGCTATTTAATAATAGACCTTTTATATTCGGAACTTTAATTCCGGAACTTAATTCCGTGAATTAAATTCCGACATTTCATATTTTAGGCTTTTTATTTTCGGAACTTAATTCCGGCTTTTAATTCCCTCATTTATTTTCCAACCTTTGGTTTAGCCTCCATCCACTATATAAGGGGATGATTGACTCATTTGTAAAATATGTCTACGTTAAATCCAAGTATTGTGAAGGAAAATCTTCTTACTTGGTTTAGGCATCACTTTTTCTTCAATCCTCTCAAAGTTCTTCTTTTGGATCTTCGACCCAAACTCATCCACATTCGAGGATTTTTCAAGAATCAACTCAACCGACTCACTTCAAGGCTTGATCGATCAATCTAGATCGACTCAACCCATCAACTTCCGTCTCCATCTCCAAGCTTCCGCAACCCACATTCAAACCTTCAAACGCATCTGCACTTCAACTAAGGAGTAGTTGACACTTCAGCTTGATCTAGATCCGGAATATTTCCTTGACGCGTCCAAGGACACATCACATGGTATGTGACTTGAGCTTTGAGGCATCTTAAAAAATTAAGATTAACTAATCTTCAAGGCTTCGATTATTGTGCACCTCTGTCCATGTTCTCAAAAAAAAAGTGAAAGTAAAGAAAGATGCATAAAAGAAGTAAGAAAATTTATTGATGGAGTTGAGTGCGAAGTTGTGAAGTTCTTATCCTTTTTCCGAATTTAGCACCACAATATCCTTTATACATTTCATCCCTAACACGTTTCTTGACCTTTGATTGAAATTCCTTGAGACCTTGAGCATGTTATTGTCCATATTTCGGATATGGTTTTGACGTTTTATCATCATTATTTTGCATGCATGTTTATATATTCTTGATGATTATGTCATTATTCGTCTACTTTGCAAGATCGAGGTCTACACCACGTTTGATTGTAATCTTAGAAAATAAGGCATATTTTGGATCAATATTGGACATGAAAGTCTGAGGAGACCATTGAGCTGCAGTATGGAGCACTTGGAAGCACAAGAAGGAAAGAAGGAACCTAAGGAAGAGAATGGGGGAAGGATTCAGTTCAAGATACGAAGAAAAGTACGTGATTCATCACTGATCTCGGATGACACAATCATGCACCTCGACCAACTAGGCCTAGCTCGAGGTCGACGGCCCAAGCCTATTAAGAAATAAAATATAGTTTAACCTAAAATTCTTCTATAAGAATAGAGGGTTATTGCCGAAAAGAGGGCGCATCTACGGATTATTGGAGTTACGTTTACGTTACGGCTATTGAATTGTGGATCGTGATTGAGTTGTTCTTATGTTTAAACAAGAATAAGGGAAAATGAAAAAGAAGGGGAAACGAGCCATAAAATCTCTGTTTTTGTATTCTCACAACAAACTTACAAAATAGGAATTACAAGTCTATTTTAGACATGACTCACCAAACAACTAAGGCATGTGTCTTGCTACTAACATGACATATTAACTTACAATAGTTACATTTCTCAACAATCTCTCTTCAAGTTGGAAGATCTACTAATTCCAACTTGTTACCTAATAAATGATGTTGGTATCTTCCAAGAGCATTGGTCCAACTTGTATGTATGTATGTATGTGTGTGTATGCATGTATGTATGAAACATGTTTGTACCTGTTCTCTTAAGAAATGTGCATCAATTTCTATATATGTGTTTGTTCCCTCATGGAAACAAGGATTGACAGCAATCTGCCAAGCTGTCGTTTGTTACAAAACAATGTAATAAGTAAGGGACCTTAATATGCAAGTCATGCAAAATGTAAGTAGTTCATACCAATTTTGTTATTGTTAAAGTTATGCATATGTATTATGCTTAAGTAGATTATCAGATTACGGTTGTCTGTTTCTTGGTCTTCCATGACACAAGTGAATGGCCAAGAAACACACAGAATCCAAATAGTGACCGTCTAGTTGTTAGACATGAACCCCAATCTACATATGAAAATCCTGAAACCTTAAGATCCTGTTGCACAAGTTAAAACAATCCTTTGTGTGTTGATCCCTTTAGATACTTGAGAACATGCATTGCTGCTTTCCAGTGTGGTTGTCTAGGCTGGCTAACAAAATGAGATAGGTGTTGCACAACATATAAAATATCATGTCTTGTTAATGCAAGGTATAACAATCTTCCAACTATATGCCTATTCTTCTCAGGATTAGTTAGCATTTTCCCTTCATCTAATCTCAATTTTAACCCTGCTGGTAATGGAAAATGAACCTCCTTATCATCATCTAGCTATGCTGATGTCAGAGTATCTAGAATGTTATTTTGTTGCCTTAATTATGTCCTTAAGTTGTCTCTATATTCTCCATTCATATATCTTGTCATACCAAGATCTTTTATAATGAACTTCTCATGCAAAGCTTTCTTTACTTTTCAAATTTCTTCAACATCACTTCTTGTGATGAGTATATCATCCACATATACTAATAATACCGTGAAAAAAAATCCAAAGCTCTCACAAATAGAGAGTAATCATTGATGGATTGTATAAATTCTATTTGATACTACAAATTATGTTAACTCATGATTCCACTGTCTTAAAGCTTGATTTAACTCATAAAGTGATCTTTTGAATTTACATACTTGAGTTATGTTTCCATTGTGATATCCCTCAGGCAACTTCATGTATACGTCTTCTTCCAAGAACTCATGTGAGAACTAATTGTTCACATCCAATGGGAAAAGTGATCATTCGCTTGTTGCTGATAATGCATTGATAATTCTCACAGTTGGCAGTTTAGCTACCGGGTTAAAAGTGTGTTTGTAGTCCTTTTCCAACTTCTGGTTATACCCTTTAAATACCAAATTGACTATATGCCTTTCAACGGACCCATTTAGTTTAAATTTTACCTTAAAACCCATTTGCATCCTATTGTCTGGTGCCTAAGTAGAAGAAAACTCAATTCCTATGTTTCGTTTGCTTTTAGTGCTTGTAACTCATTTGGTATTGCTTTTTTCATTCTTTATGTCCATTTGCTTTTGCATAACTTCTTGGATTATAGATGGACATGGCATTGTTTAGTGAAGAAACATAGTTTAGGTCCAACATTTTTGTATCTATTGCTGTCATGACATAATCAAATGATCATCAAGTAGCTTTCTTGTCTCTTGTTGATTTCTTTCTTCTCCATGTGGTGTGTTTGTTGGATGAAGTGTAATTATAGAATCATGTTATGCATATGTTAAATTATCTCTAACTCTATAACTATAATTAATATGCTTCTACTATATCTCCTGGATTTTATATGCTAAGACTTGCTCACGCAACTCACTAGGCTGAGGCTGGTGAAGGATTGCAAAGATTTGTAACCCATCCTCAATAGTCATCGGTTGTGCTTCCACTCTGGTATCTTTGTTGTTGACTTGACTGTAAATGGAAATTAATTCTCATAGAAAACCACATACGTGATGTGAAGAATTTCTTTCTTGTCCATATCAAGGCAAAAATATCCCTTATGATTAGTGGGGTATCCTAGTACAATACACCTTATACCTCGATGATCAAATTTGTCCTTTTCTCTTCTCAAGGCTACCACATAGAACAAGCATCATATGACTCTTGGTTATTAACCTCGGGTTCCTTACCAAACAATATTTGATATGGAGTTTTCCAACCTATGCTCACTAAGGGCATCTTATTATCAAATAGGTTGTTGATAAAACACATTCTCTCCAAAATTTATTAGGCAGATTAGTACGTATTCTGAGGGCTCAATATGTCTATGAGATGTTTGTGCTTTCTTTTGACCACACCATTTTGTTGAGGTTTGTAAGACATGGTTCTTTGGTGAATAATTCTCCGGTTGGAGAAAAACTTCCTGCATGTCACATTTATGTAACTTAGACTCATTGTCTAATCTAATTATCTTGGGGGTCCATGCAAACTAGTTTTGAACTAAAGCCTCAAAACTCATTACAATCTTAACTGCCTGTTTACTCCATTAATGTTGGGAATTCCAAAAAGACCCCACAAATCTACATGTAGTAGCTCAAAGCATTCAACAAATTTATTTACACTATCTTTAAATGACAACTTTTGAAATTTAGTCATTTAACACGTGTCATAAAAATAATCTAATGGTATATTGGCCTTGTAGCTAGGAATATGCAACATTTTAGAATATAAAATGTCATAATCTGCTGTGAAAACTGAGCATCAACATTGCTCTTGGAAGAATAACACTGCTTATTTTGCACCTTATTGCTCTCCGACTTTAGCTTGTAAAGATCTCTACGTCCTTCACCAACAGCCACAACAATTTTACTCAGATGGTCCTGAAAAGCACTACATGTATCATCAAAGTATGCAAACAACTTCTTTTGCGTGATTATTTTGTTAACAAACAACAAGCTGAATCTAAATTATGGCAAAAACAACACATTTGTGACGACCAAATTTGAACTAATTATGACATCTCCTTTCTGTTCTACTTTTTCTATCGATCCATCTGGTAGTTTGACTAATACACGGACAAGTACACGTTTCAAGTTCACCAACTAATCTAAAAAAATGAATCATATGATATGTGGTTCCTATATCGACTATCCACTTGTGTTTATTGACTTCAAGACAAATAGAGTTAATGTAAGATATACCTGCATAGTTCATAGATGATGAAGAATGTGCGTTGGTCTTCCCGTTGAATGCCCTTGGTCATCTCTTGACACATAACCTGAATGAGTTCAGGATCAATGTTCAAGTATCTCCCTTCATTTGTATTTGACTCATCCAGTGGCGAGTCCTGAGTCACATTTGCAACAACTTTAGTTCCTCTTTTGGTCTTCTTTCCTTTGTACCCATCTAGATAGCCTATCACTTCAAAACAATCCTATACAAGATGTCTTTCCATGTTGAGCATTGTGCACTGCTTTCTTTCCTTATTCATGGTCTTTTGGTCATCTCTTTTGTTTGAGGGGCCTCCACTTCAATGATTGTACGACCTATTTCCTTTAGCATTGTTTGTTCCTGCCATATATGAATGTTACTGGTTCAGTGACAAAGTTTGAGATTTGTCTCTGTTTTTCCACTTGTGTCACTAGGTAATAAGCTCGATTCAAAGTTGGAAGCGGTTTTTTCGACAAGATTTGACTCTTAATCAAGTAAAAATCTGCATTTAAATTGATCAAGAAATGCATCAGCTTATTTTGATTCTCCAATTCAAGAAAGTGAGTGATCACCTTGCATTTACACTTCTCTAAGCCTCCACATATGCAAGATGGAATGCAATTAATTAACAAGTTGTAACTCATACCAACATCGCTTTAGCTTATTGTAATATGCAGTCACGGAAATGCTTCATTGTGGGATTCTTATCAAGTCTTGGTTGAGCTGAAAAATCATAGGAGTGTTGCTTTGGTTGTATCGCTTAATAATCTCCATCCATAAATCTCTTGCAGATGTAGCGTAATTGAACGAATTAGACAACTCCGGCACCATGGAGCTCCAGATTCAACAGGCAACCAACTTATCACACTGTATCCATCAAGCAATATATCTTGATTCTTCATCTAGACGCTTGATAGATCCATCCACGAAGCCAACCTTCATCTTCGCTCCCAATGCCATCCTTACTTGCCTATTCCAAGTGGTGAAATTGTCCTTGTCAAATAATACGCTTGTTAACGAGGAACCTAATTTGTCGGAAATTAACAACGATAGAGGATCTCCAAGTGAGATTGCATTTCTCAATATGCTTGTGAGTAAGAAATCTGAATTATCAGAATTGTATATATGATTCACCAGCCAACTAAGACACGTGTCCTACGCTAATTACATTTCTCAATAGCGTCAAACCGCTCTCTTTGTTAAACAATCAAGGTTGTATATATAATTTAGGCAGTTTTTCATAAATTTTAATAATTATATATACAACCTTGATTGTTCATTACTCGACATAAAATAGTCTTGCCATGAACTTAACCATTAACAATATAACATAATTAGTAACTAGTTTAGTGCCCGCACCTTGTGCGGGGTTGTCTAAATAAAAAATATTATATTTTCACTTTCATGCATCATATATTTGATATCAATCTATAATAAAAATTATTTTTATTAATTAATATGACTAACATGTGAGGATTATTTTTTTTAAAATAAATAAAAAAACATAATTAAAATTCTATTACAAAGATTATTATTCGAGTAATATATTTAAACCTTAATATATTATCACTTTTACTTAGATTTAGATAGAGGAGCAAACTTTGATTTAGTTTTAAATTTAACAAATGTGTCAAATCTTGTTAGAAGATTTGCGTTAGATTTTCTCAACAAATTGAGTTTTTATAAATTAGTTTGTTAATTTTGATTGGTAGATAAGTAGATTTAATTTTTTTTTTAATTATTTATTTTAATAAAATTGACGTGGCATGATGACTGTTTACAAATTCTAATAAAAAAAATTTTCTTATAAAATAATTAATGGCAAATCCGTAAATAGGTTGTGGCAAATCTGTAAATAAATTGAAAAAAAAACTGATGTGAACGGCTTTAGAGGCTGACACGTGGACAAAATGGGTGTTGCTTTAGTAGTATATATAGATTACCATACATGATTGGAAATGAGACAAATTACACATGTAATCATTGATCTTTGTATTTAAAATTCTAAATTATAAAAAGAATAGAAAGAAGTGAATGTCCGTACAATGAATATGGTAAGAATTAAATGGACGAAGAATGTCCCATCACAAAACTTAAATGCAATTTGGTATGGTACAAATAATTCACAACAATAACATGCAACACTTCTACTACCACTACATTTCCTACAACTGGTGTGCCATTACTTTTTCAGTCCTACTTTTGTTAATATACGATTCTAGAAGGGGTATTTCCGTCATACTTATTCGATGCCAGCTAGCGTAGAATGTGACGACGGAGAGTCCGTACGCTCCAACCAAGATCGTTTCTTGATTCTCATGGCCCCACCACTCGCCTTACCTTTTGTCTCTATGAAACTTTTATCAAACCTTCTTTAGTTTTAGATTTATAACTTGTCCTTACTCCTTATCAACAAACAAATTTTAATTTTGATGAAAGAACAATTTTTTTTCTTTAAAGTTTAGAAAGGAATAAAAGTTATTTTCATTTTGATTTTATTTTAAATTTTAATTTATTAGTCTAGAATAAGACTATTATGATAAATTGGATTTTTAAAAAGAAAATTTGAATCATTGACGAGATCGGGCCACATGGTATCCACTTTCTTTGGAAAAACATGTTTATAACGTAAAAAACGGTCCATAGCGAAATATCACGGATCGGGACAGGATTAGACCGTAATTTTCGGTCCGGTTTGGAACTGCACAACCCTAACGACAAGAACATTTTAAAAGCGCACAGTTGGTTTTGAGAATTGAAGTACAATAGTAAACCGGAACAAGAGATAAGCAACTAAATGCCAATCTTAGTGAAAAACTTGTCATCGACACCGTGCAACTTGTTCAACCCAAGTATGACATGATCAATAACACTAATGTTGAAATGTTAGGTTGTTTCGCGGGTCAAGAGAATACTCATTTGCAGGTGGTGGATTTATGCTCCTCCTTTGAACAAACGTCTATGTGACCGAAAAAATTCAAGAGTTATCAAATCAGTATCTAATACGTTTGAAACGATCAATGACTTCCTCTTAATCAATAGTGTCGCAAAATATTTTTCAATATAAAACATCATACAATTTGAATATATATATATATATATTTTAGTTCAAGTGAGGAGAGAGCTTGTAGATAGGAATTAGGATTGTTGTAAGTCATTGGATGAATTTAAATCAAGGGCTCTCACACGCTCATCATTAATGGCATTTTTGTAAATTGACTTAAAATCTGGAAAAATACCCTTACGTTCAAAATAGTCATCAGTGTTCATACTTTTATATGTTATTGTTCATGTTTTTATACATCGGTATTCACAGTATTTTATTCATCAAAGTGTCATGTCAATTTATTATTTTGTGTTCATTTTATAATGCATAGATGTTCATTTACAGTATATAACCACAAAAAATAAAAATAAAAAACTCATCACAAAACGTTAAAAGATTATCATAATATGTTATGTATGTGTCAAAGTTATAGATAACTCATCGGTGTTCATACTTTTATACGTCATTGTTCATCTTTTTATTCGTCATTGTTCATACTTTTTATGTCATTGTTCCTGTAAATATTATAAACTATTTTTCTATAAGGCCTTTTTCCGAACAGTTGCATGGACACTTAAAGGAGCATATAGATTATTCAATTGGAGCTATTAGACCAACTCAACATATGTATATACATGTATTTTCTCGATCAAACTTATCAAACACAAAACGATTCAAACAAATTTGATTTCGTAAACAACCATCAATCATAATGAAACCTAAACCTTAAGAATGAAAATCTAAACAGTGAGAGTAGAAATTCGAAAAAACAAACCTGAATCGTCTTGTATTCTCTTTGATTTCACAATTTTTTATGTAATCGATCTCTGAGTATTATAAACACGATTTTAAAGAAAAGTATAATTTTCAAAAAAAAATGAACATCATATTATAAGCACCATAATTGTAAAAAAAATGAATACATGGAAAAAAATGAACATCATATTTTATTAACATGATTTGAAAGAATAGCATAATTTTCAAAAAAAAATCCAAAAAAATGTTTAAAAAAAATACAAAAATGAACAATTAACGCTAAAAAATAAATAGTTAGTGTTGAGAAAAAATGAACATTTATTGATAAAATATGAACAATGACTCTTTAAAAAATGAACACGTATTTATAAAAATATGAACACCAATTTTTATTTACAAAAAGAAAATTTGGGAAAAAAAACCCGGTGATGTGGCATGCCACATGTCACCACCCCGCCTCCTCATTCCTATCTGCAAGGGTTCTCCTCACCGGAACTGGACCCTATATATATATATATATATATATATATATATATATATATATATATATATATATATATATATATATATATATATATATATATATATATATATATATCTATTGTCCCGTTTCTATACGAATCTAAAAAGTAGCATGTCATAAAAAAAGGGCAATTTTGGTAACTAGGCCTTTATGAAAAACTATAGTAATAACTAGGTTTTTTAATGTTTCAATTAAGTAAATATACCCCAACATTTTGTATTTATTCTCAAACGCTATACACTCTTCTCTCAAGGGGTACATTTACTTAACACAAAACTAGAAAAAGCCTAGTCAACCAAATCGTTTCCATAAAAAAACATAACCAATAGATTTCAAGATATCACTATTTTTAGAATATCATATCAAAAAAATAAAAGAGCATATAAAATATAGTTGACGTAATTTATATTATATAAACACACAACTCTTCATTAAACAAGTAAAATAATTCAAGTCTCTATTTCCAAAATTTTCCAAACAATTCAAAATTCTCATTTTGAAATGTACGAATTTTATAAAGTCATACTAAAAAACTAAGCTAGCTAGCTAGCTAACAATTTGGTTTACTAGGCCTTTTTTAGTTTTGTGTTTTGTAAATGTACCCCTTGAGAGAAGAGTGTATAGAATTTGAAAATACAAAAGGTTTGGATATATTTACTTAATTGAAACATTAAAAAGCCTACTTACTACTATAATTTTTCATAAAGGCCTAGTTACCAAAATTACCCAAAAACTAATATATTAAAAAGTGAATTAAAAAATATTAAAATTGATGATTAAATTTGAAAGTTTTAAATACTAGATAATTTTTTTAAAACGGTAAAGAGACACCTTGAAAGAAATGTTGTTGTCGATAAAACTATTTTGGAATTAAATTCTTCAGTTTAAAAAGCTATATATGGAAGAAGTATTTAGTTGATTATTTATACATTTTACCAAACAATACTAAAGCCCGTTCGGTGAATTTTTCGATGTTATTCGTGAGAGTATAATTTTACAATAATCTCGATAATTCAAGTTGAGATTGATTAAAAAAGGGTGAAATGAGTTATTGGACTCTTATTTTTTATACGAGCATCAACTAAGCCCCTTTGTTTTATTACATAGCAAAATAGACTCCTCTAATTTCCAAAAAAATAAATTAGGTAATATCTATAGAGACCGTGACTAAAAATCGGCATTCCTCTCTCCATCTGCATTTTTTGTACATGATTCCCTACTAATTTAGAAACAATAATCGAGTGTTGGTCTTCGTCTAAAGGATCGTGTATTCAGCTTCTTCAAGATAATTGAAGATCTGCAAAACTTCGATACAGGTATCGTCCATGGATATCTTGTGTATGTGTGATTGCTTGTGTAATTACTATTTTGAAACTGGTTATGTAATTGCTTTATGTAATTACTATGTGGAAACTGCTTGTGTAATTGCTTAGGGTAAATGATAAAACGTTCTTTTTATGGGAATTTGCACTATTTCAAAACTGCTTGTGTATTTGCTATGAGATTTTTTCAAAACTGCTCGTGTAATTGTTTTGGGTAATGATAACACATTCTTCCTATGAGTTTTTTTTCGAAACTGCTTGTGGAATACTATTTTGATACTGCTTGTGTAATTGCTTTGGGGGGTTTTCGAAACTACTTGTGTAGTTGCTTGTGTAAGATTTATTTATGTTTATTGTTGTGTACGTGGAATAATCTTGGAGAAGACGCTCAATCGAAAATCAGATCCAACTTCATGATGTTGATTTTTGGAAGATCTTTTAAATTGAAGAATAGATAATTAAGGAGGAGAGAAGTTGATATAATTAGAGAGGAGATACTTTATTTATTTAATTTTATAAATAGGTTAGTGGGACGAGAGACCTAGTTTGTTTTCAATAAAAAAATGTCTTATTTCACTAATTCTCTCTTTGAAAAAAGGTCAAAATAACCTCGTAAAATAATCTTTCAAAATAATTCCACCCAAATATTCCTGATATATTACCCTCCACCAAACGGGACCTAAGTCCATTACAAAGTTTTTAACCAAATAATTTTATTTGTTTTTTATTTTTACCCTTACAGATGTTGGGATTGCCTCCCATTTTACCCGCTTGTACTAACAACTCGTATACATGGTATGGGATAAACATGACTAGAGTGTAAGGTGGTTGGTTGAGTGGGGTGGTCCAACGATGGGTGAGGCAAAAATTAATTGTGATGAGGCGGTGGCGGTGGCTAAGTATGGACATGTAGGGATTGATTTCATTGCAAGAGATCATCTTAGAAGAGTCTATTTTGTGGGGTCATGGAGGATTCAACCGGGGATGGATGTGGATGCGGTCGAGACTAAATCACTCAAAGGTGTGATGGTTGTGACTCTCTGAGTTTTCTAATACTGTGGTAGAAAGTGATTGTTTGACTCTTATTTTGAGACTTGGTTCTCACTTACTAGTTGATAGGATTCTTCAATTGGATATTAAATTTGAGGAGTGTCGACGCTCTCATGTGTGTTGTCAAGGAAATAAAATGGCACATCATCTTGCTCATATTAGACCTCTCGACCGAACTTTTTCCAATCTGTTTGATTTCCCTCCTAGTTTTCAACTTATTTTCTATGAAGATATTTTGAGTAGTTAATGAAGTGTTTTTTTTTCTTGAAAAAGACCGTACATTTAGGATTAATTAAATTTAGATTTATGGTCATAGGTAGAGGTTTCAACAAGACGGGTTCGAAAAGTGACACACTCATCCCTTTTAGAATAATACCCTCATCACCATGCCTGTACCCACATGGAATGAAAGTATAATAATAAATTCATCCTTTTATAATAATATATTTAATATAAAATAAAAAGTATTAATCCAATTTAATAAAGTGCAATCATGTATCCATCATTTTCCATTCATAGCCTAGAGCTCCTTGGAAGTTTTGATCGATTAGCAGATCTTATAGAAAGGATCAGTCAAACCGTGATGAATTCATCATTGGCACATGAAGTCTCTATTTATCTACGCATCAAATGTGATTAACATGCAAGGACATGTGTTGTTAGGGAACTAATTGCTCTTCTTTCAGATAGGTGAGAGCTTCATTGAGGTCGGAAAAAAGGCATTTTTTGTTGTTAAATCTTGATGTCAATTCCATCGAACTTGGTTGGCTTCAACACTGCGTTCATAATATTAGGTTGATGTGGTGGGATAGATGAGTAGTTGGTCATAGTGTCAGGTCCACTCCCTTGCATCTTTCTAGGAGGAGGCGGGATATGTAACTTCTAGGGGTTTCCCTTTGTCGATTGACAAGTTTCTACTCGGGGTTCCTTCAGTCAAATCTACTAATGGTAAACAACTCCAAAGCTGAATTTGGGACATCGACTCATTAGGGTTGGTGATAATGACAAGATCAACAAGAAGAGTATCCTTAGTTTCACCCATTTGGTAAATTTGATAGACTCAAAATTCAACCAAAAATTAATAGGGAAGATGTGTAACAATTTTATAGAATCGGAAAAATTTTCAAAAAACCAAAATACGGTAAATAATTAAACCACAAGAGATATACATGGCG
Organism: Fagopyrum esculentum; assembly: GCA_033239045.1. NCBI lineage: Eukaryota > Viridiplantae > Streptophyta > Magnoliopsida > Caryophyllales > Polygonaceae > Fagopyrum > Fagopyrum esculentum. The sequence goes on from BSUD01000001.1 coordinate 147,179,811, forward strand.
GTTTCGAAAAACTTAAAGTTCCGAATTTGTCTTTATGGACAATGACTTGTTTTGGGTCGTCGTTTTCGATCTAAAAATGAAGGTTAAACAAAATTCTTTTGATTAGTACTTGTAGTGAATGTTTGAAGAACATGTGATTACAAAAATTTGCAAATAAGGTTAGTATGATCAGTTGCCTAAACCAATTTAAGAAATAAGATTGTAAGACCTAGTTATTTAGATCGTAGGGGATGTTTAATATTAAACAAAACCTCACATACCGCAAGTGTTAACTCACAAAATTTTAAAATGGAAAGGGAGAAGAGACACTATTTTCTTCATTCTTAAATTGCCCATTCTCACGACGGATTTTGTGCGATCAGAATCCTAGGATACAATTGCTTCAACGTTCGGTTTACATAATCAGAATAAGACCTACGAAAACCTCTAATAGCGTACTTTCATACGCCAAGAATATTAGAAAACAAATGAGCATTAGGTCTCACGCGAATTTTTAGTATGTGGAATTAGAGAAGGAGTGACTCTCTTTAGATAGAAGTCTGGAGGAGGTTACACCATAATTGGAGAGAAATCCGCCCATCCAACTAATCCTGTAAGACTCGGTCAAACATATTACAGGATCAAATTTTCATGGCTAAGGTAAGAAAATACTTTATCTTACTTATGACAAGGGTTTTCACAAATTTCCGCTAGGGTTTTACATAATGGTTATGGATTGGCCTGATGAGTGTCAAATGTAACACTTTTAGATCTTAGCTTCATGCATTTCATACCTCTTTTACTCTCTCATACATCTCTATTTGTTTGGAAAACGTTCACTTTCTGTATTTTAGTATCTACCTTGACTTTTATGTGTTTCAGACATTTGCGGCATCAATTGTGCTAGAATTGCATCCTCTCAGAAGTCAGAGCTAAAGTGAAGACTTTTATGGTGGTCGTTTCACATATGAAGATTTTGTCAAAACCAACTTCAACGCCCAACCTGAAACGCCCTCTACCACTAGGCAAAACAACCTATCTACGGCCAACCTACAGTCGTAGGGATGCCGTATGGTGGCCGTTCTACCTGCCACCGAGAAGGAAATCAAATCTTTTCGATTGTAAATTTGGAAGGGTTATATTTTGTGTAACCCTAGACTCTGAGATTTTTCTGCTATATACTCATACGTCAGATGTAGGGTTAGATACACTGATTCATCCCGAATTAGGCATTACTCAGATTTCAATTACCCTACCCGTCAAGTAGTTAGGTTTTTTTTGAAGGTTCTCCCTACTATAATCAAATGATTGTGAGTTTATGTCTTTCCTGATTTTATATATTGTTTTTGTTATATATCTGATCATATCAAGCTAAATTTCTTCATGATCTAAGGAATTGATGATTCCTATAATGGTTTTATTTATTGCTTGCACATATATTTTTGAATTGAGATTGTGATATTGCTTCCATTTAAAGCGCTTGATTCCTACCTTTTATTTATATTCAAAAGAAGTGGTGTTTATAACTGTTTTAGATCAAACAACGGAAGAGCCACAAATGAAGGGCATTTTATTGAATTTATTGAAAAAAACATGGTTTTGAGAGTACTAGTTTATCAAAACTTCAAGGATTTCTAACTATCATAGTAAGTTTCGGTCTTTGTACATTTTCTAACTGAAGAGTCTAAAACGAAGGTTATTCTAGGTCTTTTTTCGAATTTCTAAGCGTTTGATGGGTTTTTCTATACTTGTCGAACCGTTGGATTCGGAGCTACACGAGTTGAAAAACACGGTCATTGTTTATGCCAAATGTTATTTTAATGCTTAATTGCAATTATCATATATCAATGTTCATGAGTTATATATATATATATATATATATATATATATATATATATATATATATATATATATATATATATATATATATATATATATATATATAGGGTTAGGTTCAAGTAAGAACGGAAGTTACGGTAAGAAATAAGAACATTTATGGAGCGTCAGATTAAAACATGGAGGGTTAAGATTGATCGGTTGTATAAGGTAATCGTTTAGATGCAACTTATTATCATAGTCGTGTTTATGGTAATATTATATACACAGATACAATATTTTACTAATATGGAAACTATTAACACGTTATATTTAATATGATGTGCACGATTGTTAATTCTCATCATTAGAGAAATTACATCGACGACAACTTATCAACTTGAACGAATAAGTGTATACTACTCGTGCATGCATTATACTAATTATAATATAAAAATCACTACTTGTGTATAATGGTAGTACACGTGCAAATCATTTATTGTAAGTGCACTTATATACAAATCATGTATATATACTACCATGTACTTACATGCAAATCACTACTTGCATGTATTACCATGCACTTATATGCACAAGTATCATATACTACTCGTGCAAAACACTAATTGGCATACACTCGTATGCACTTATACTACACAAGCAATGCATGAACATACACGTGCACCAATAGTGATGATGTATGTTCAATTTATTATATTGCACGAGTAATGCAGCACGTTGAGGTTCATTCGTGTTAAACTAATTGTTTATACCGAGTCGTGCATGTAAATTTTATTTTTATTCGTGCATGTTCTTATATGAATATAATTGTGTATATGACTATCGATTCATTCGTGCATATTATTGTGTGCTAGAGTAGCTGAGTCGTGCTTGTAAGTTTTATTGCTATAAGTTCTTTTATTATACGTTTCGGTTCATTCGTGCATATATGTAGTGATTCGTGTTTTCGTAAATTTTAGGAATAAATCATCAATAAAACATTAACCGGTGATTCTTAGTGTAATCAGATCTAATGATAAATTAAGAAAGTAAATATATTACTTAGCTTATGTGTAACCGATGAATATATCATTAATTATTATCTTATTATACTAACAAATCATATCCGTCCAGTGAATTAAATCGCGTGGTCCAAATCCGTTCTCATTTCATACCGTAACTCTTGTTCTCACTTGATCCTTTTCCTATATATATATATATATATATATATATATATATATATATATATATATATATATATATATATATATATATATATATCAATGTTCATGAGTTGAAAAACACCGCATCGGACCAGGTGAGCCACCATCCTTACCCTTCTTCCTCTTCTCCTTGTTTTCGGAACCCACCAGCCGGAGTCTGACTTGAGCCACGCACAGCCACGATTCGAGACGCCGGGAAGTGCTGCAGGGAACTGGACGACAACGTAACAATGTTCCTTCTCCACTGCGGCATGCGAAACCGATTCTCTCTCTCTTCTTCCCTATTCAGCCTTCTGGGCTCGTGTGGATAACGTCGGAAGCCTCTCGGTTTCTGCAGTGTTGGACCAAGGTGGTGGTGCGCTGTGTGGAACCTACTCGAGCCGGAATACGAGCCCGGTCCAGGACGCCGGCTACACCTCGTTAACTGAAGAAGAACGGGACACTGCAAACTGTTTTAGGTGAGTCCTTTGACAGTGCTTTGCTGCGTAATTATGGTTGTATAATAGATAGAGAAGTGTAAGGTTGTGAGTATATAGGTATGATCGAGAGAGATAGGCACGGTTTTGAGGAGTAAGGTGCTGAGTAGAGGAATGAATGTACAGTTAGGTATGAATAAGCTAGAAGTTAATGAATTCCATCGTAATTGTGTACATGTGTGTATAGGTACTGTAAGGAGATAGAAATGTGTGTATATATATATATATATATATATATATATATATATATATATATATATATATATATATATATATATATATATGTACTGCAGTACTTTGCTGCAAAACGTGAGTGGAGAGTATATATATATATATGAATAGGTTGGAATTTGGATATATATATATATGTAGGTATACATATAAGAATATATATATTCATATACGTAAGTGTACATATATCTGTACGAGATGAGAAATGAAATTATGTAGCTATATATATAAATACCGAGTAGTTACGGAATTATACGAGTTGAAGGAAAAGTTAGAGTATGTACATACGTATATATACATGTAGAAGAGTAGAGTGGGAATCGGGAAAGTGGAGGAGTGTTGTTCTTTGATGAGTGGTTTCGAGTTTTAACTTATAACTTATAAGAACTATCAGAGAGAAACAATTTATGGAAAATAAGTTCTAAAAGAAATTAGTAGAATTCAAGAATAAACTTTGAGAAATTTCGGCACTAAGGGTAAAATGGTCTTTTACCGTAAGAGAGCTTTTTTTGTAATCCCTTCGCATGAGGTTGGACACCTGGATGTGATTTTGATCCACATGCCTTATTTGACAGGCGTTTGAGTTACCACGAGTACGGACCAATTTGAGACTTGTTAGAGTGTGATTTGACTCAAGTAAGTCCTTGCGACTTACTTAGCCAGTTTCTGGACATTAGTTGAGTGATAATGGTTGTGTGTGTGCGATGTGCGTGATTATAATAATAAATACTTGCTAGGACGACCGTTGTTATTATTGTTTAAGGCCCAAGTGTATGTATAACGGGCCGTGACATCACTGCCCAGCTTTGACAAGAGACTGGGAGGTTCTCTATACCCAGACCAGGCAGGTACAAGGTGAGATGCATCGGATCCATTCCTGATGGTTACACGGGGGCGGAGGAGAGGTTTGGGAATCCCTCGTGTCACAAAATAAGTATCATTAGTAAGAGTGAATAACTTAACTGAAGATAATAAATGGACTTGTTTGAAAGCATGATGGGTGTTTATTATTTTATGTGTGTGTGCTATTATTACTCTCCTAATGTTTAGATAACTAGATAATGGTTTCTTTTGTTGTGTTTTTTTTAGATTTACGCAGGTTAGATCAGCAGCTGAGTGATCCGGAAGTAGTGGTCAGCCGGATCTCCGTACTCCTTAGAGTGGGGGTTGGGGTTGTTGTTTGTCGTTCTTTCTTTTGTTAAGACAGTTGATCTTTTTTCCCTTTGTTTAAGTAATATAGGCTGCTAGACCTTGTTGCGTTCATTCCTTCAAGAATACTATTTCATGAATTTCGGTTTTCTTATTTGTGTCTTGTTGCAAGATCTTAGTAATATTGTTGTTAATCTGAGGTCCGGACCCATTGTGAGGTCCTAACCAGTGACGTCCCGAGTTCTTAGAATTCGGAATGTTACAAATATAATGTTAAGTGACCGACCAAAAAACCTAGCGCATGTTTTTAAGTCCCTCAACCCAAAGTCATCCCCCAATCCCACGCCCCAAAAGCCACGGCTCGATTCAGCGCACACGTATGTGGTCTAGCGGAGTTAAGATGTCTCTACATAGACTTTAGTAACCAGATACCATAAGTCCTATTACATATGCAATACCATGAGTCTTTCCACTTTCCATGTGGGAACTATTGTCTCCGTAATATCGTTAATTGTGCATTTCAATCACTTAACTTTGGATATTAATTTCTCATTCATACTTACATCATTTAGTGCAAGTGCATATGCTATAACATAGTACTCGAATGCACAAAGTCAATGATTCTATTTAGCGGCGTTAATCATGGCCCGAGTCCACGGTAAAAGTTCTAGGAAAATGCACCTCTTTCTCTTTATTAAAATGACTCCAACACTTCACAGATTCATTCAGAGGGGTCAAAGAGGGATAGAGTCCCCTCGCCTAGCGTTCGAGGGGGAGACGGCGTCCCCGAGTCTGAAACAGTGTCTCGGTGCCCGGTCGGTGAGTTGGGGTTGAGGGGGAAGAAGTACCCCCTTGCCCGAGGTCCGGAGGAGGAGTCGCCCCCAACATATATGTTATGATATCACGTAGTTTGAGCCGTTTGTCATCGGTTTCGGCCTTTACAATTTGTCAAAAATTTGATACTTATTTGCCAATTATTATTTGTATGGTTTCGGTACTCCATACATATTATATCGTCAATCATGATCTGAATTATTTTTTTACTCTGTGATATGAAACTGCTTAATAAAATCTCTTTGAATAAATGTAAGGTCCGTCCAACAAGGGGTGCTATTAGGTCCAACAACACATGACCCCTAGTTTTTTTTACCCATTAATTTATATTTAGTTGATTTATGAAACAAAAGAGTGTTTGTCATAATGGTTAAACCTCAATATATTTGTAAATGATTCAGAGTTTAAATTCTCTTTCTACTTGTTCTTTTATTTTTTTTTATTTTTTTTATTTATCATTTTATAATATATTTTTATCTCCTCTTTTGTTACATTTTTTTTCCTCCAAATATATATATATTAAAGTTAAGAATTATTTTATTTTTTATTGCTAATATAGCAAATAATTAAATTATTAAGTACCAGATATATTTTACTTTTTATTATCATTCTTTCATATAATTTTTTGTTAAAACCTTTTTTTAATTATTTTTCTATTTTTTTCCTAATGAAATATAATTTTTAAAATTAATAATATAAAAAAACGTGGACACAGATTTTCGAAACTCATTGAACAACCTGATAAATGTAGTCAATATTAGATGAGTTGTTATAAATATGTACTTTTCCATCATATTTTGCACAAATCACATGATATAATTCTTAACATAAGTTTGACATATTATATTTTTGATTAACCGATTGAATTAATTCCTTGAAAATGATTAAAAGACGGATTTTCTTAGATGATTGATAAACTAGGATGAGCATGTACGTGTCAAAATCCGTAATAAACTAAAAAAAACATACATGCTTAATTTCCTTTTCTAGAGCTCACCACGTCACTAGTCATGTATTTATGTCTCACAACATTTTTACAGCATTTAATATGAAATGGTAACTTTCAGATCGGTCAGACTCTCACAAAGCTACTCAACACTTCACGCTACAATTGGTCAAACTTAGACCATTTATTATAAATTAATGGTTAAGATTTATTCATCTATTAACACTAGAACGTACTAAAATGTTAATTAAAAAAAAGGCAAATTTTGATACACTAGGCTTTTTAAGTTTTTATAAAACAAACTATACCCCTATTTTTTTTTACTGTTTATTGAACTTAATTTACCTAATTAATTAACCTCATTCATTTACCCAAACTCAACTCCGTTGATCCGTTCATTCAATCACTTAACTACCAGAGAAGAAACATTTCGCCCTTCCCTTCGCCTTCCCTTCGCCTGTTCGACTCCTCACCTTCGTCAATCTCTGATTCATCATCTCTCTCGTAATCTCTCTCGTAATCTCCATTTTCTTCATCTCTGATTCATTCTTCGTCACTTTCCGGCCATCTCCTCACTTGTTCTCTGTGTTTCGTCTTCGTTTTTACCCCAAACACACCACAATCCTTTCGATTTTTTGTAAACCCTAAGAAATTGAAAATGTCGACTCGATCAAAGGTTGCTGCCAACAAATCTTCTTGTGATGCTCCTACCTTCAACCTTCTGACTCCTACGCCTCCTTTACCTGTTGAAGATGCCACACCAAACGAAGGCGATGATTCTGTTGTCTCTCATGATGAATCAGGCCTTCAGATTGTAGTATCTGGTGGTCCTCGACCAGTCGATATAACTATGGTTAGTATTGCTTTGATACTCTTTCATGTTTTATGGTATTATAGTTTCTGGTGATTGTTCATATTAGTGTTTGTAAGTTTAATCATCGTTTCTGGTATCTGTTTTGATATGGTTTGTTATATGTTTGTTTCGTCTTTATATTTGCATGAGTTTTCTGGTATGTTTGTATGTTATTACATTTTCTGGTATGTTATTGGTTTCAAGTTTTCTGCTATTTGCTTTAGTTTAAGTTTCTGGTAAGTGTTTATTGTTAGTGTTCTGGTATTGGAGGTTCATGTATTACTTTGTGGTATATTTTGTGTATTTGTTCATATGAGCTTTTTTGTTTCAAGTTTTCTGGTATTTGCTTTAGTTTAAAATTCTGGTATGTGTTTATGGTTTGTGTTTCTGGTATTGCATGTTGATGTATTACTTTCTGGTATCTTTTCTGTTATTTGTTCATATGATGTTTAATGTTTTCTGGTATTAGAAGTTCTGGTATGTTATTCTGGTATGTTATTTGTTTCTGGTATTATATGTTCTAGTTAGGGTTTCTGGTATTTGTTTTATTTATTAATGTTTTCTTGTATTTGTTCATATGAGGTTTTTATATTACTTTCTGGTATTTCATGTTGATGTATATATTGACATTATTTTCTGGTATGTTTACACAGGCTGCTGAGGAAAGTGTTAGTTATGGACATGAAGAGTCCTATGTAAGTTGAATGGCTGATATGATTTCCTGGTTTGTTCTTGACTGTTTTTCTTGTATTAACAATCTTATTTCCTTTACTAGTTAATGTACAGATTTGATGAAAACCCACAATACGAGGCAACACGTATAACTGTCTTGTCTCGTGTCAACATGGTTAAATTTTTACTTGAAGGGTTGGATGCCAATGGGCAAAAAATGTTCAAAAACTCTATTTTTTCATCTGTCATCTCCCTCTGTACCAATCTTAAACCTTCAAACCAATTAATACACTTCATACTTCTGCATGAGGTTCAAACTGACCGCAAACACTCAATGTGGTTTGCAATCAACAAAACCTTGCTTAGGTATATATTAACTATACACCTAACCTTTTTAGTTCAGTTTTGTACATCCATTCCACTTTCTATTATTAATGTGTTTCTATCTTTTTTTGTTGTGTATTTTTGTTCATAAGGTTTGGCTTAAGCGAGTTTTCTGAAATTACCGGCCTTGAGTGTCGGTTCCATGTGTACAACGAAGAAGAAAATGTCGACACGAAGGAGTTGTTCGGCATGCCCAAGTGCAAATTGGATCAATTGAAGGAAAAATATTCAAAGCTGAAAAAAAATTATGAAAGGAAATTCAAGATGGCTCTGTTGCTGTTTATTAAATTTGTTTTGCTTGGCAATGACAAGAAGAAGTTCGTCTCCAATCTTCCTCTATCGCTTCTGAAGGACATGGATGCCTTTAATTCTTATTCATGGGGGCGCCTTGCCTTTAATAAAACACTTGACAACCTGAGGGATTGCGAACCAACAAAGTATAGAGCATCCGGAAATTACTGCCTTTCTGGTTTCCCTTTGGCATTCCAGGTATGCTTCTGGTTTTCCATTTATGTGTCTCTGGTATGTTTATATTTGTTATTTTGTTATGGTTTACGTCTCTGGTATGCTTGTTATTCATTTATTTTCCTCTGGTATAAGTAATTAGTTACCAGAAATGATACTTTTGTGATTTCTGGTTTTTGTTTCTGGTTTTTGATTCTTGTATTTTGTTTTAATGTATTAGATTCTGGTATGATTGTGTATGTTGTATAATTGAGTTCTGTGAAGTATTGTTTTGTTTCTGGTATGTTCTGTATTTTGTTTTGTTTCTGATATGATTTTACTTGCTTTCAGGTATGAGCAATTAGTTACCAGAAATATTAAGTTTGTGATTTATGGTATGCTTTATTGCAATAGCATTTCTGGTATATCTTTCTAGTTTGTGTTTTATAATTGAGTTTACTTGATTTCTGGTTTTCTGATATGCATTTGTGGTTTCATTTTCTGGTATGATATTATTTTATTAGTATTATATTATTTATTGGTTTGAGTTTCTGATATAGTTTATTCATTTGTTTTCTGTCTATATTATGCAGGTTTTCATCCTTGACTCTATCCCCACACTAGAATCTTTGTTTGCCACATGTGTTGATGAAGAAGCAACCCCACTTTGTCTTAAGTGGGTTTCATCAACCAAGGGGAAGATGAAATGCAGCTTCCAGACAATAAAGGATACAGCGTCATCGGTGGCTCAAGATGACATCAAAACTATCCCCCTCAACCTAGAAGACCCAGAAACTGAGGATGACTGCAAATGGTGGGGGGGGGATGAAGTTTTGGACTCAGCTGGCTATCTTTGTCATCTTTTCAAAGTAGGGTTCCACGATGTACGTGTATCCAGGCCTGGAGGGCATAATGTCAAGGCTATCAAGGAAGTCCCAAAGAAGGAGGAATCCGAGAGTGATGACTTTGCTACTCCTCCTCCTCCTCCTCGTCATATTTTGAGGTTACCAAGACCACAAAAGGTTGTTAAGAAAGAAGATGTCCCAAAGAAAAGGAAAATTGAAGAGGGAAGGAAAATGTATCTCAATACATTTCATACTCAATCTATATTTTAATAATGTTGTATTAGTTTCCGTTATACTAGTTTCTTTAGTTTTATTGTATGACTGCTTTTTTGCTTTCTGGTATGTGTCTGTTAGTTTCTGGTATGCTTATAATATAACTTCTGGTATTAGTTTCTGTTTTATTTTTCTAGTATGAATGCTTTGTTACTTTCTGGTATGTGTCTTTTTGTTTCTGGTTTTTGTTTTATGTTAATTCTAGTATACTTTTTTCCTTACATTCTTTTATTAGATTTAATATGTTTTTTGGTATGATCTTTTGAATCTTGTTTCCTGTGTATATTGTTATGTTTTGTTTGGTTTTTGTTTCTGGTATGTTATTGATTTACTTAATAATGTTTTTTTTTCTAATGTAGGGTTGCATCTAAGAAGCCTAAGACAGAACAGATTTTAGAGGAAGTATCATGGTAAACTGAAGTTGAATATGTATTTATATTATCATACCAGAATACTTAATATTTACAAAATTTGTTCTATTGTTTTAGCCTTGAAGAAGACATGCTGGCATTGGCTACACCCCCAGTTGTTGGTGTTGCACCTTCTAGCACTGTTGGGATTGTTGTTGCTCCAGAAATGGATAGCATTGTCCCTACAGATGCTTTGGTTGCACCACCTCTGCCTGATCCCACCACCTCCAATGCAGAAGCTGTGGTTGAACCACCTGTCCCTGATCCGACCACTTCCAACACAGAAGCTGTGGTTGCACCACCTGTCTCTGATCCCACAACCTCCACTATTTCTACCACAAAAATGTAGTTGATATTTTACATACCATAATTTATTAGTTTCAAATGCTTATTTGATATCGCATTTTTTAATCTTTTACTATGTTAATGTATAGTGTGCCTGATTGTGTTGAAGACTTAAAGAAACAACTACAAACCCAAAATCAATTGATTTCTGAGTTGGTCAAGAAGGTTGAGCAACAAGATGCCACTATCAACCAAGTTGTTATGAGGCAGAAGGCACAAACGATGACACAACACAGAATAGAAAGTCAATGTTTCAGGATCGTCACTAATGTTCAAAGGATGGCCGGTTCTTCTAAAGGTACCAAAGCCTCTAAAAAGCCGGCCTCCCAACCTCCAGTTGATGCTCCTAAGTTAGAAGTTCTTGGAGTTTCTTCAAGTTCTGAAGAGACGGTATCTACAGAAAAGCCAATGCCCCAGCCTCAGTCCCAGCCCGAGCCCAAGGAGGAAGCTGAAGTTGATCAGCCAAAGAAAGAAGTTGTGGAAGAGGTATAATACACTACTATTCTTCATGTGTTTTGTTTCTGTGCATATTTATTAATGTTTGTGTTATGTTGTCGTTCTGGTACAGAAACCACTACCAGAGGTAGATGTGAAAGGGAAAGGGAAAGTTAAAACCAGAGGACCGAGGAGAATGGGTTTACGTGAAAAGAAACCCAACGACCTTGTTGTATCACCTTATGTTGTCCCAGTAAAAATCCCCAAGCCCCCCAATCATTGTTTCTTGAGCAAGAAGGATAGAGATGCTTTTTATGCTTGGTATCTTAACCCGAAGACTAAAAAAGACCTTATTACTGGATTTCAACATGAAGCAAATAAAGAACACTTCAAGCTCTTACTCCAAAAAACTGGCTGGTTGTGGGATTATGTAAGTTAACACTAACCTTACTTTTGTTTAAGTTAATAATTTCTGGTATTATGTTTTCTGGTATGACTTTCTGAAACTAGCTACTGATGTGTTTCTGGTAAGATGTTGTTTGTACATTTTGTTTTTTACAATTTCTGGTATGATGTGTTGTACTGCTTTCTGGTATGAGCTAGTTGTATAAGAGTGTGGTATGATTGTATTTTTGCTTCTTTTTTTTCTGGTATTATGTATTTCATTAGTTTTATGGTATGTAATTCTTTCATTTTGCCATAAATTATCATTTGACTTCCTTAGATGATTTATTGCTTGAGCTTTCTGGTATTTGTTTATTTTTTATGTTTCTGGTATGATGTGTTTTCATGTATTTGTATCTTGCCTGATGGTTATCATGTCTTGAATTCTGGTATGAACTTTTTATGTTTTTCTGGTATTATTCTCATATTTGCTCTGGTATTAAATTATTAGTTTTTTTCCTACTTTACAGCAACTGGATGAAATGATTACATACCTCCGAAAAGCTGTAATTGAGTATCCAGAGGTTTATCTCCGTATTACCATTGTTCCCGTACCCTTCGTCGACTACTTCAACGATGTGCGTTATAAACAATACTTAGAGTTGAAAGAAACAGGGACTTTTAATTACGGTGAAGAAATTGCATGTTATATACATGGACTTGATCCTCCCTTTTTTAGCAAGAGCTTTTATGAAGTCGATACAATATACACTGCCATCAACACCTGTAGTAAACACTGGATAGCACTACAGATTGATTTACTTAAATGGTATGTTGTTGTATATGACTCAATTGTGGATTGTATGTCTGATGGGGACTTGAAAGCTTTGCTCACCCCATTCCTTGTTATGTTTCGTTATATTCTGAAACTTAATGGAGAATTTGAAAGGTTTGGGGAAATTCTTGATAAGCCATTGGATTTTGTTCGAAAGACAGCTAAAGAAGTTCCACAGAACAATCCAAGGTGATTTTTACAATACTAGTCATATGTTTCTAGTATGTTCATTAGTATGATGTTTTGGAAAAACACTTATATAATCTGCTGTCTACAATTGCAGTGGAAGCTGTGGTGTATTCACAATCAAGCACATTCAGTATTTGTCGTCTGGACGAACTGATTTGTCAAACATATGTCAAGAATGGGTTCCAGCTTTCAGGGAACAATTCTGTTCTATTTTGTATCATAGGGAGTGGGTGAAACCCCATGAGTCCCTTTGAAACTTAATATGTCCTAAATGATGTGCTAAACTTGTACTTTGGTATTGACTAACTCTGTTGTAATATATTAACTCTTTTGTAATATAATTTACCAGAAGTTTTTATGTTGCTATTTACCAGAAATGTTTATGTTAATATCGTTTCTTTACCAGAAGTGTTTATGTTGCTATTTAGGATCCTGGTATTTCATTTAAGTCCCTCTGGTATGATTATATCTGGTATTTCTTTGTTATTTTTTATGTTTCTAGTATGATTGTTTTTCATATATGTGCCTCTGGTATGAGTAATTGTTTACCAAAAATGTTTATTTTGTGATTTTCTGGTATGATATATTGCATTAGTATTTCTGGTATGTGTTTCTGGTATGTGTTTCTTGTAGTTTGTTTCATATATTTGATTCTGGTATGATTATTTGTTTACCAGAAACATTCAATTTGTGATTTTCTTGCCTATGCTTTCTGGTATTCATGTAAATAGCCTAATGGTATACTTTTATTTGATTCTGGTATGAGTTTTTTTATTTAGTTTTTGTTATTACCTATTGTTTTGATTCTGGTAAGTGGACATTTACACATAAAACAAACATATATTTATATAGTAACTGTTTTCTACATATCTGATAATGACAAATAAGCAAAATTAGTATTTCTGGTATGTGTCTTCATTCTTTCTCCATTGGTTGATTTCGGCAAGTTTTTTTGTTATGGCCTATCCTGCCGCAACAGCTGCATTTCTTCTTCTTGCTTCCTTCCATTGATCCCCGTATCCTAGCTTTAGGCAATCTTCCGGTTCTCTTCCTCTTTATTGGAGGGTTGCATTCAATAGATGTAATGCAACTTGGAATCTCACAATGCTCATGATCTACAATTGGGTATATTGTCTCCTCATATGCTGTGTTCCAATATTCAGTGCTGTAATATTTACTTACCGAGATTAGAGGGAGTACACCCAGTTTTTCATGTATCTCAGCTGCGAGAGTACATACCTGTTCGCTCCAAACGGTGTGTGCAAGCTTTAAATTTATAACCCTAGACTTAAGCTTAAAATAAGGATGCGAACCCGCAGTGTACGGGTCAATCGTAGTAAAAGCAAGAAAATTCCAGGGGTCGATCACAGGGACTCGGTGAAACAGAGTCAATACGGTATGCTAATGTCAATACTAACCACAAGAGCAATTTAACACAATCAAAGATGAATAAGAAGTCAATAAAGCAAACATGCAATTCTAGGGATTAAAGCATCAAGTTGTGGTTCCAACTCAAGATCTTATAGATAAGCGGACAAAGCTGAGATTTTTGCGTGGGGAAGGCGTTGCTAAAGTGGAGTAGATCACCGGGTAAGTCTCACTACACACTAATCCTAAACCGTAACTCCTATTACCGGGTAAGTCTCAAGGAATCAAGATAAAGAACTATAACCTCAAACTAACACACCATCTAAGGGAATAGAATCAACCTTTACCGGGTAAGTCTCAGGCTAACTCACAAAGATGGGACGGAAGCACACTCAAACCCCAATAAAGGATAAACCTTTATTACCTACACTTATGATCGTTGGTAGACAAACTAAGGAATTACCGGGTAAGTCTCATCCTAAGCTTGCATTGAACCAGGAAGGCGTAATAAGAATAGGATTTAGCAAACTTAACACTTAACTTTCTGTTTTAGGTCGGATAAGTCACCTCGGTCAGAAGAATTCCACCCCGGCCGAGATGTTCATCAACCGAACGAGATGCTTAGGGTTAAGGTTAAAGACTCGAACTTTCAGGATCCTATTGGAATCTAATATTATTCTATCATTGTTTTTCCCACAACCTTCAGCTAATCACCCTAGAATCACACAAGGAAATTAGCCACTCATCATCATAATGAAAGTATTAAAATATATGGGAAGAAGGTGAATATTTGAACAAAGAAGAATTTAATGAAAAAGACTTCAATAACTGAATCAAATATCACAACAAAGCGTTCCTTGGATAATAATCCAACAAGACAAGACAACAATTGAGGGAATTGAAGACAATCTTACAAAACCCTTCAAAAAGCTATAAAAGCTATGGTCTTCAATCTTCCTTCAACCTTCAAAAAGGTTCTTCGAAAACTCCCCAATTGGAGTATGTTGCTGCTGCTGCGTGTGTGGGGTGTGCTGCGTCGTATGCGGGATGATAGCGAGATCTTGGATTTGTGGAAATCCAACCCTTTTTATAGGAAAATAAACCTCCAAAGATAATAAATCTTAAGAAGATATTATCCCATAAATATAGGTAAAATATATATTCTGCATATCTCCTTCCTTCCAGAAGCTCAGCCCAAAAATATAAGATCACTTTCCAAATTTAAAAGATCTCTTCCAAGAATAAAATATTCTCGCCACGTCCTAGGTATTCGCCTCGGTCGAGTCGGCGTCCCTGGATCGCCTTGGTCGAGATGAATCAATGGTCAACCGAGGTGACTCACGACAGAATGTGAAATCTCTCGAATCAGCTCCAAAGTGAATCTTCAATCCATGGCTATGCTCCCTGGATGTAGCCCCAAATGACTCATGACTCTTTTCCGCTCCTTTTTGATGCAAAACGTACCATATTACCTGCAATTACAACGAAACTAGGTGTAGACCTCGATTCTCGCAAAGGTAGATGAAATGGTAGTAAAATCACATAATGTACATACAAACATGCAGATTATGAAAGATAAAACGTCCAAACAAACCCCAAAATTAGACTATAATTCATGCTATCAATACCGGATCCTAGACACATCATCAGTCATGAGGATCTGACAGTTGAGCCAGACCACACTTTTGTGGAGTATCCAGTAGCCGTCCTAGAGCGTAGCATTAGGCATCTACGTTCTAAGGAGATACCGATGCTGAGGATTCAGTGGTCTAGACGAGGAGTTGATGAGGCTACCTGGGAGACAGAGGAGAGTATTAGACGTAACTACCCTGAGTTCTTTGCGGAGTTAGCCGCTACCTCAGTACCGACGGGTTAGTACTAAGACGAGACCTTATATGACTTCTGTGATTATATGTTTACATAATTGTTTATGTCTATGTGCTTGATGACGTGAGTAGTTGCTTGCTAGAATATATTTCTCGAGGGGAAATGTATGGGGTAGGTATCTTATTCCAAGTTTCGGGACGAAACTTAATTTAAGGGGGTACTGATGTAAAATCCGGAATTTTTATTCCGTCTATTTCCGTTATAAAATAGATCTCGATCAGCTGACCATATCCGTCTACTTAGTTAGACATATTATTATAGGATTTATCATTTTATGTAGATTCCTTCACATAAAATGATAGAATCTTTTATATAGTTTATCATTTTATGTAGATTACTTCCGCATAAAATGATAAAATTCTGAGCCGATCTTAAACTATAATAAACTCCCTATCCGCCTAGTCCGTATATTTATATATCGGGATCTTGCCCAGCCAGAAACTCGTTAAATTAAGGAGCCCAACTGCAGCCATTTTAGCCCATTTGTTAACCGATAATTCAGCTCCAACGGATCCAGTTCTGCAGCCAGCTAGCCCAGCCCAACAACCCACTGTTTTGCTTGTCCGCAGCACCAGTGCACAGCCCCAGCAGCCCAGCGTTGCCAGCCCAGTCCGTGAGCTGCTCCAGCTTCTTCCAGCCCAGCGCCACTGCTGCCTTCCTCCTATGCGGCCCAGCTCCTCTGCAGCCCGGCGCCCAGCGTGCCATCGCCAGCCCAGAAGAGTTCCGCCTTCTTCAGCCCAGCAGCAACGTCAACTCCAGCCGTTACTCCAGCCATTCGGATGTGCAGAGAGCAGCCCAACCAACTGTGAGAAAGGACACCGTTCAGCACTTACAGAATTAATTAGAGCAGATCTTCTTACCTTAACCGTTTCCTAAAATCAAGGGATACAGCTGCTCACCTTCCTTCTCCTTTGCGTCCAAATTCGTCTACAGAAAAGACGTTTCATTCCTTGCCCAGCCACATTCGTTGTTCCGTCTCTTCTGTCTACGGTTTTCAACAGCAAACCATTCCTTCTCTTCTGCACACACACCCAGCAGCGTCAAGAGCCATTGGAATCTGCAACGAGCCCATACCGACCTTCTGCACATAGCCAGACGCGTCAAGAGGTTAGTGCAACAATCCGATTCTTCCATCTTCACTTTATTCTCTCTACAGACTCCTCTCCTGCTTGTCTCATTTCGGCCCATCTATCCTTAGGTTAAGAAGCACATACGAGCTTTCTTCGAAAACGAGAGTAGACGTCGCAGGACCGTCAAACTGAAGAAGGTAAATTCCCTCTCTTCCACAAGCTTAATCCCATGTATTCTAGGTGTAAAGAATTAAGTTGGTACAAGGAGCTGCATAGTATTCCGATTAGTCTAAGGAGAAGGTTATTTTATAAACTTTTGTATGTATACTATTTCCGTAATGCTAGAATGATGAACTGCTGTAGTCGGACTTGAACATGGGATAGGTTGACCTTGTGTAGCTGCTGAGTATATAGACATAAGGATAGGAATAAAGGACTGCTGTAATTATGAACAATAGAAATAAGGGGGCTGCTGTAAATTCATTTATTCCTTCAGCTTTGGACTCATAAACTGCCTATCTTGTCGGACAATTATTGAACGTTTGGATTAAGATCCACCGTTGAATTTTGGATATGTTGTAGATGGATATATGTAGTTTAGCATATTAAAATTTGAGAAGAAACGAACGGTCGGATTGAAAGTTATGAACTCCCGAAGTTAGGTAGTTGAGCAGTTTGGTAAACTTAAGTTTTTGGCTAAGTATAGGAATTTTGAATGAAGTAGCCAACTTTGTGAATTATTATAAAAATATTGGCTGAACAGTTTGGAGAAATTCTTTCTCCTAAGGTTAGATAGAACCTCATAGATGATCTAGAGATTTAATTCGGAATTTTTATAAGCTGTTAAGAATTTTATATTTAGAGCCGAAGTTAAACCTTTACGATTCTTCCGGAAAATAGAAACATAGGAAAAATGTCAGTTTGGAACCAAATAAAATTTTAGGAGTTGGAATATAAATTTAGAACCTCAATAGGAGTTTAGACATGAATTTTAAGGTTTTCGAGAAAATCGGAACCAAGGGTAAAATGGTCATTTTACCCTAAACTAATACTGTAACTAGTACGTCTTAATACCTTATTTGATCTTAGAAGTTTTAGACTTCTATCTACGTGAGGGTGTGCTAATACACTTATCGCCTTTGACAGGCAACTGAGTGGTTACAATTTACAAAGCGAGTGGTTTATAAAGAGTCGAGCGTTATAACAGGTAAGTCCTTTGGGCTTACTTAGCTGACTTCTAAATATGAGTATAAATGATGATGGTGGTGTGTGATTGAAATGTTAGAGAGATAGGTTGTGATATATAATTACCGACCTATATTTTGGCCTAAGAGTAACGGGCGGTGGCATTCTGCTCAGTAGCTCGCAGGACGCTGGGGGTTTCTTTCGGGACTAGTCCATACATGGTTTGTAGTGATGCTACCAATGGAAGTCAGCTAGACCTACACCAGTTGGATAAGAAACGGAGGCGAGAACTAATAATAATTCTCGTGCCACAACTTAAATTGAATAATGTGAATCACTTAAATAATAGATAATAATTGGTTGAGTGCCAGCATGATGTTTTGTTTATTTTTGTTTCTGCGTGTGTGTGTGCTGTTATCATTTTGCTTATATTTGGATAGTTAGCTAACTGTTGATATGTTGTTTAGACTTGACACAGGTTAGAGCAGATGCCGAGTGATCCAGATGGTAGTGGTCAGCCGGGGTGTCGTACTTTAGGACGTTTTACAGTTTTTGCATTTGTGGGTTTTACAGTTGAACATTATTTCCTGTCGTACTTTGTTATATTCCGTTTTCCGGCTGTAGTCGATCTGGTCACATTCATGCATTATTAAGAACTATTTTATGATTTCTGATTTTCCTTATCTGTGCCTTGTTGTAAGATCTCGTTAAGTTGTTGTCAAACTAAGGTCGGGACTCACTGTGCTGTCCTAACCAGTAACTCCCTAAGTTGTAAAATTTGGGGTGTTACAATATTTACTTACCAGAGAAGCCGGATTCATTTTCGCCATCTTTGTTGCAACTATTGCATGAACACATGGTATTTCCTCAATCAAATTCCTTGCAAGTGCAACTCCTATCCACTAAACACACAACTTTCCTTTCCTGGTTCCATTGTACCTCAAACAACATCCTTTTCGCATCAAGCACATAGCATCCATACTTTGTTGTCTCTCCATATTTAGCTTGTATTAGGGCATCGACGTTTGGTGTTGTCATTTCTGTACATGATTCAGCACTTTGCCTTCGCGTTGCAAACCATCTACCCATTGTCTGTCTGATAACATCAATGAGGGCAAGCACCGGATAATCTCTTGCATCACACAGTACACTATTTATACATTCTGCATTGTTGCTTGTCATAATGTTATAACGTTTCGCGTTGCAAAAAGCTCGGGACCAAGCAGCAAATCCAATTTCTTCCAAGAGTTGTGCAACTACTACCTTCTCCTACAAACATTAGCAGGTACACATGAAGTTATATACAATACCATACATCTAACATGTTTCAATACCAGAAAAAGGTAATACCATAATCATTACTCATCAATAATAATGTTGAATACCAGAAACATATCATGTATGATACCAGAAACGATCACAAAAAGCATACCAGAATTCATACTAGAGATTAAATTTAATACCAGAAACTATAATTTTCATACGACAAACCTAACATGCGTTCATAGCAGAAACATTCATACCAGAAACACTATAAATGAGAGATAATGGACAATACTAGAAATAAAATAAACCACCAGAATTGAAATACCAGAAGCGTATTGTGATTGCATACCAGAAAATAATAAAAACCAGAATAAGCATACCATCTTTATATTTTCAAACAGTTCAAGACACTTATCCTTTCTGTAGCACCTAGCCGCATCCACGAACATTTGTTGAACTATATTCTTGGTTGATTTTTTTCTTGATGTTCCCTTTCAAGTGGTACATGCAAACTCCATGAGATGCTTTTGTGTAGTGCTTAGCAATACCATTCTTGATTGACATGTGTCTGTCCGATATAAATAGTTGTTCCTCGGTATCAGGGACAAACTTGTGTATATGATAGAAGAAGAAATCATACGAGTCATCACATTCACGGTCAACAATTGCAAATGCTAGGGGCTATATTTGTTGGTTTGCATCTTGCGCTGTTTCAAGCAATAGCACCCCACCATATCGTCCTTTTAAAAATGTTCCGTCAACTGATATGACCTTAAACAACAACAACCAAAAATCAATTAGTTTTCTGGTATACCAGAAATGGATAATAGTCATACCAGAAATTTAATTGTTCAAATATATAATACTATACCAAAAAAGAGCATACCAGAAAGATAATTATACTGCTTACCAGAAACACAACATAACTACCAGAATCTAACAATACCAGACACTGGTTATACAAACCAGAAAAAAGCATACCAGAAAGATAATTATACTGCTTACCAGAAACACAACATAACTACCAGAATCTATATCATTCATGCATAATTGATAATACCAGAGGCATAACTTTATTACATACCAGAACAAGGATAATACCTTTCTCATTACTGAATATCCTTTGATTGATTGTCCCAAAGCAAAGAAGACATACTTGAATTTGTTTTCATCATCCAATTGCAGTGCTACAATAGTGTTCGGATTTGCCTCTTGCAATCGATGTAAGTACACCGGCACACCCTTGTAGTTCTCTTCATTTGTTCCTCTTATATTGTCCTTGACAACCTCTTGTGCCATCCAACATTTCCAGTAGCTAGCTTCTAAACAATGCTCGTTTCTCAAAATTCCAATAATTGTCTTAGGCTCGGGGAGTTTATGTGTATTAGCATACCTGAATAACATAAACAATATGATTTGAATGTATTTCATACCAGAATGGAAGAAAAAAATATAGAATTGAATATTATATGTGATAATAAGCAATGGACTTACATTTTTGCAACTATTTCAGCAATGACAGGATATGAGACCTTTCTGCGATAATTTCTTCTGGTATGGAATGAACAAGTGTGCTCTCTGGTATACTTTGTTAGTGTAAACACTTTCGATTTCTTGATTTTTGAGAACCGCACGCGCCACTTACAATCTTTATCCAGACATCGCGCAAGAATAACAAGCTTGATAGACTTTGTTATTCTGTATTGTGTACATTCGGCAACAACATTCAAACACAATGCATTTTTCCTTGCGTTTTTATCCTTGAACTTTTGTCCAAGCTTAAGACCCCATTGAGTTTCTTCAGGTTCAACTTCAGTGATTGCATAGCTATTCTCTGTTTCTATTTCAATCACATTGGGAGCAGGAACAATGGCAGTGTGTGGATGATATTCATTAATTTCTTCAATTTCTAGTATAATAATTGTAGACTTTAATCTCACACACAATGACACACTCCAGCATGGTTGAGTCATTTGATTAACTTCAACAAAATCCTCGAAATCTTCTACCATCTCAATATCAAACGGTTGCAACGCTTTATTTAAGGTATTCTTGTATGTAAGTTCCAATTTGTTCACTGTCTCATCTACTTGAAAACGTTTGGCAATCAACATCCTAATTTCTGGTATGCTAACTGGATCTCCCACAGTGATGAGTTTGCACACTACTTTATCCCCTAAATATGTCCATTCATTTCCCACAGATTTCCACTCTCCTCCACAATAAACTACAATTTGTAATTGAGCCATGGCTAACAAGTTCTGTATATACCAGAAAAAAACTAGTATAAGGATACCAGAAGTTAAAAGTATACCAAATTATGCACAACATCACAAATACCAGAAATTAAAGTATACCAGAATTATGCACAACACCACAAATACCAGAAGTTCAAGTATACCAGAAGTTAAAGTATACCAGAATTATGCACAACATCACAAATACCAGAAGTTTAAGTATACCAGAAATCATTCAATTCATTATACTAGAGAATTAATGATACTAGAAAGACAATTACCATACTACAAAAGAGATTATACCAGAACTCATTAATTGATACCAGAATTAATGATACCAGAAAGATAATTATCATACTACAAAGAAGATTATACCAGAACTCATTAATTCATACCAGAATTATGCATAACACACAAATACCAGAGTATTAATGATACTAGAAAAACAATTATCATACTACAAAAGAGAGTATACCAGAACTCATCGATTGATACCAGAATTATGCACAACACCACAAATACTAGAAGTTCAAGTATACCAGACGTTGAAGTAAACCAGAATTATGCACAAGAACATAAATACCAGAAGATCTAGTATACCAGACGTTCAAGTATACCATAATTATGCACAACGCGAAAAATACCAGAGAATTAATTATACCAGAACTCATTTTTCATATCAGAATTAAGAAAACAAACTAGCAACAATGTTCATACCAGAATCGTAACACACTCATTCATACCAGAAACATACCAGAAACATAATTTAAAACAAAATCAAATCTGACGATACCTTATACCAAAAATACAAGAATCTGATTAAAATTTCACAATGGTGAACAAAATACCAGAATAATACTGAAGAAGATGGCGAGAGAGAGAGAGAGAGAGTAGAATATTGTTAAAGAGATACCTGTTAGATCGAAGCGAATTCTGGTATTTGAAGTCTTGGATCACAAGTCGATTGCGTTGTATTCGTTTCTGGTGTTTGATTGATTGATACGAGAGAAGATTACTCGATCGATGTCGATTGTGAGAGATAAGAGAGAAAATAAATCGATAATTGTGATACCAGAGAAGCTTGCGAGAAGGGTGAGATTGAAGGATGAGAAGATTGGATTCTGAGATCGAGATCGAGAGGAGGAGAAGAGTGGATTTTGAGATCGAGATCGGGAGGAGGAGAAGAAACCAGATTTGGTTTCTTTGATTGTAACAGAAAAGAGAGAGAAAGAGGGGATTTACCTAATTATTATGGTAATTAAGTAGCTCTTGAACGGTAAATATGGTTTTGGGTATATTTTGTTGATGGAAAATATAAAAAAACCTACTTTGTATCTCTATTTCTTATTAAAGCTACTTACCAAATTTGCCCAAATAAAAAAGAACGTACTGTACCTTAAAGTCCCACCAAAAAAAATAAAAATAAATAATACCTTCAAGATAAAGATAATAAATCTCTTTCCATTTATTATAAGAGGTTAATTTTCAAATATATGATATTGCAAAGTGTTCTTTTTCATTGTCAAATTATTTCGTACGGAATAATATCACATATTTGAATTAAAAAGAATTTATATAATTTTATTACAAATTTCTTAATAAATGAATTAAAAAGTTTTTCGTTTATTGAAAGGAATAATATGGTAATCTAATCTTAGCCATTGAAGGTTAAGGTGTTATTAAATTAATGTAGTTATATTTGATGATGAACATGGTCATGTCACACCTACTTCTTAGTTTTGATAAACTAGGATGAACATGATCATGTCAAAATAACTTAACCTTTAATTGGGTAATCTTTGTTTTGGTTTGGTCAAAATTAAACAAATACCCCCGAGTATTAGGTAATGTACTTATATTTAAATATGAAAGTAACTCCTTTAATTTTTGTTATAGGTTCATAAACTATTAATACATGTCTAATTATTTTAGTAACTATATAATATTTTTTTAAATATTTTTTCCACCACATCAAAATTGAAAAGAGGTAGTATGAGAAGGTCGAGCAAACCTAGTAGATAGTCATCGGTCATCATACTCTTAAGGCATATATATACCCGATGGGGTGAGCATGTAGAAATGTATTATAGGATCCATCGACAATTCTAGATTATGAGATTAATTTGAGGGATTATTACATCCGGATTATTTTAAAAAATTTATTTTGACAAAAAAAATCATTTAGACTTGAATTATCGATTATTTGAGTGATTTAAAAATAAGAATTCCGCGGAATAATATGTTATTTCTACCTAACGGACTCATACTCTTTTAAGTCTCAAAGTCAGCAAGATGAAATGTGAGGGTGAAGGGTTAGATCTTCAAAAGGCGAGGCCAATAGGAGTGGGAGTATGTCATAGTGAGAGTTTTGGATCTTAAAAAGTCAGTAATAAGTTGTAGTAGAACACCTTAAAGGTTTAATTGATAAAAGATTATCATGTGTAGGTCCACATTGAGTTTAGGTCTTCCCGTTAATTTTGTTCTTATAATTAGAAGTTATTGAACTGAATCACTTTTTAAAAAGTGGTTCATCTTAAAACATTCTCTCAAATAAAAAAATATAATGTAAGATGTTGAGTGTCTTATTTGGGTTAAACAATAGTCACAAAGTGGATTGCTTTATAAGCACGTTTAACTTGAACTTTGTGAAGAAAACAAAATTCAGTAGAAAGTCGGATATGTAATCATTACAGTCTATTGTGGACAACTCCAAGAAACCTTGAAGGTAACTTTTAAAACCCCGAGTCGGATGTAGTTTGACTTAAAGTCAATTCCATTTATCTAGGTGAGATCTAGGCTAAGCCGGCTAAGTTTCGTACTCGTTTCCGGGTCCGCCTTGTAACCCAAACCGGGTATCCAACCGGATAGCCTTGTTAGAAAAAAAACATACCTTTACAAAATATTTATGCTTTAGATTTATTTAAAACAATATTATGTTAAAAGTTTTATAATTATAGCATGGAATTAAAATTGTTGCTATTGAACAATATTTTGTAATAATTTAACATTTTAGATAAGCAAGCAATGATAGATTAGGATTTTGACAACGGTAAACGGATAGAAATTGATAGCAATATGTATAACAGAGATGAATTCTCTCTAGTCCCAGTTACGTCCACATCATCCCTCCTCTCTGTCCCACATCTATTTTAATATTGCTGTCTCATATCTTCTTACCCTCTCCACAACTCTCACTCTTGCCTCCCAAAACCCACAAAAAATCTCTTTCCTTTTCTTCATTCTCCATCTTGTTCCGGTTCCCACCAACAAAAGCATCAATTTCATAAACCTAAAAATTCACCATTGCAAGTTTCCACCTTTGGTTCAAGCCTTCAACCCTATCTTTTGCTTCACCAAACTAGGAAGCTCCCCCCACCCACTCTTTCACATCTAAAAGCCAAAGCTAATTTAATAAAAATGTACTCTTTCCATTCATCTCTTCCTCTAACCTTTCTCTTTATCTTTCCTCCCTCAATAATGCATCATTTGTCTTGAATTTTGTTTCTTTCACTGACTTTAACAAAAATGGAGATTGGGCTTCTGGGTTTTGATGGCATCCAAGGTTCAGGAAATGGGTTTGCCTCAGTTTCTGTAGATAGTGAAGCCTCCGATCAAAAATGGGCTAGGAGAAATGAGGATTTCAAGCAAGATGGGTTTGGGTTATGTGGTGATGTTTGTAGAACTCCAAAATTAGCTAAGACTGATCATTATTTCTCACTTGAAAACAGTCCTGCTGTTTCCTCTGATCCTGATAAACTGAGATTTTTTTGTCATTCTAAGCCTGAAAATTCAGCATTGCCTTATTTTGACCACATGGCAGCTGCTCACACCAAGAATGCAGGTACTTCAGTTTATGAATGCTTCATTTTATGGATATTATTTTTTTTGCTGCATAGGGTTGACAAAAGGAGACATGTTGGGCTGTAAAAGTGGGTCTTTCTTTGTTTTAATTGGTCTTATATTTTGCTTGTATTTTTCAACCTATGTTCCTAGTAGCTTTGGTGTAAGGTCTTGTCAATAAGTTTGTGGCTTGTTGAGTTTTATTGATCTTTGTTTCTCAAGGCTTGTAGTTGTAGGGGAAAAGTGAAGCTTTCCTTTCTGATACTGTTCTAGCCTGTTTGGGACCTTCTGCCAGATAATGTTTTTTCTTTTATTTTCTTGTGGTTTCATCATAAAATGGTAAAGTGGTAACATGGGGAAGTGAAACAAGTCCAAGCCATAATTATCAACTAGCTAAAGCCTAGAGATGTAATATTTACTTCCCCCAATCTAACATCTTTCCATGTAAGTTATAAATTTTTGAGGTTGATTCCTCTGTTCTAGGCTTGTAGGCTGTGCAGTACCTAACTGTTATGAACAAAAAAACTTGGAGATTTGAGATTTTTTTTCACATATAAACTTTTTGTTTAAGATGTTCTTTTGTTGTGTTTAGCAGGCTATTACTATTCAGGAGGTTTGAGTGCTTCAAGTGGAATGTATCTTCTAAGTGGAGTAAGAGGGCCATTCACACCATCACAGTGGCTTGAGTTGGAGCAACAGGCTTTGATCTACAAATACATGAAAGAAAATGAGCCCATACCTCTCCCTCTTCTCATCCCTATTGTGAAAGCCTTTGAATCAGCTGGCTTGTTTGGCTTTAATGGTGGAAACTTTAGATCCACTTCATGTGAGTGATCCCTTTTCTTTCTTCAAGATACCTTCTTTGATTTGCTTCAAGTGAAAATCATGCAAAAATAATTAAAAAATCATTAATCTGTTTTTCTTACACTTAATAAGATATTTAACAGGTTAAAATAGGTAGGTGCTCCAGTATAACATGGGGTCCAGCAAAGTTTGATAAAGGCTTATTGAATGCAATATGTTATAAAGGGTGATGTTGTACTGTGGTGCTTAGTTCTTTATATGCTAGTTCTGTTATTTTTGAACAGGGGGAATGGGTCCTTTCCATCTAGGGTATTCAAACAGCACTGACCCAGAGCCGGGTCGGTGCAGGAGGACGGATGGAAAGAAATGGCGGTGCGCAAGAGACGCAGTAGTCAACCAGAAGTATTGCGAGAGACATATGAATAGAGGCCGCCATCGTTCAAGAAAGCATGTGGAAGGCCAAGGCAATGGAAATGGTCATTCCATGTCTGGACTCGACAAATCCTCCATCATCAGTAATCTAATACCGTCGTCTGTGGCTGCATCTTCATCAAACAACTTCGACATAAACCAACACCACAACTATCAAGCAAAGACCATGCAATCCTTAGCTTCAAGTCCAAACACAAATGCTTTTGTGGACAGGTAGTTGAAATCTGTTTAACTTCTCTTAGATAACAAGCTTTTTGATTTCATGGTTGGAGATGACAATTTGATGCTTATTTTTTCAGGATGATTATTGATAGTGAAAAGAGTGATCAAGGAATTCATGATGCAAGCTCAGTCTCCAATTCAAAATACCAACTACATAGCGGGTTTGAATCGGTTTCCTGTCAATCCCTTTTGGATGTGGTTTCACAGACTAAAACCAATGGCTGTTATCCAATGAGCCGTGCTGATTTCATGACTTCTACTTCTTCATCGCCAATCAGATTATCACAAGAGCTGGAGATGTGTTTAGGAGTCGGGTCCTATGGAGAGAGCCATAAACAAGTGAACTGGACACCTGGCTCCTATGGGCCTCTTGGAGAGGCATTGAAAACATCAGGAAGCTGTCAACTGAGCTCCTCGTCGCCTACACGAGTCTTGCAGAAGAGCGGCTTTGCGTCTTTGTCAAGCAAAATGATTTAACAAGTTTGTTTGACTCTTGTTTATTGTCAGGGTTTTAGTAATGATCCGTTAGTTGCTTGATCTTGTAGAATAGTTAATTTTGTGTGTATCATAGAGGTGAGGCTTATTGATCTCTGGATGCTGTTGAAGATGTCACTGCCTGTATGTATGTGAGAACATGTTTTCACAATTGCAGATGTTCTCTTTCTTGTCATTTTCCAGTTTGCAACCATCTGGGTCGAATGTAGAATTGCTTAAACCCGGATTTGGGTGGACTTCAACTAAAAGGTCAGTTTTGTTATCTGGGTCGAATTCAGCCCGACCCGACTATCGGATCTAGACTCATTTAGACAGTTCCCTCGTCCATATTCATCCATTTTTCCAGAAGGCCGGTCTGGAGTTAATATTGGTGAAATAACACGATGATGCTAGAGTGACACATTTCCACTTTGAACCCTTATATATCATAGTGTGTTGATGTGTATGCTATGTCTAAGGGCTCGTTTGGTTTCAACTCCGAAATCAGAAACGGAATGGAAACGAATCATATACAAAACAAAATGTGGGGAAGCAAGTCCATTTCCGGAGTTGGAACCAAACGGGTCCTAAGTTTGCATAATTTGATGTGTTGGATATTGTTGACAACACTAAAACAACAATTTCTGATGATTGTGGTCTTGTTGACCACAAAAAACTCAATATTTAAAATATTGAAATGTTGTTGATTATGAAAAAATGCATATACTAACGTTTGAAAGGGGCTGACAACACAAAAACAATTTAAATATTATAGTATTGTTGTTGACAATAACAAACTATCACAGAGATCCTTATATATAATCGTGTGTTGATGGCAACGATTTATTTTCGTCATACATTTCTTTAACCCGACAAAAAATTACTTTGGAGCTTCAATGAGATGCTTGGCTTTCTCCTCCAAAATCAATCAATACACTTCATCTCCACCTCAATATACCTTATCGTGATGGTGCATGTATTAATGTAGCATGAAGTAGTCTCTTTTGTAATATATGTTTTTAAAGTGGACCCTTAAATTTATTTTAAAAGATTAATAAGAGGTTATTTGGTAATTTCGATTTACACAACTCAAGTCTAAGTCCAAATGATATAAACAACGTTCAAGCCCAAATGATGTATACAAGGTCCTAGCCCAAACGATGTACACAAAGTCCAAGATACAAATCATGTAGTTCAGGGATTTTGAACCTTGACTGACGGGCTCACCCTTTTAACACCTACTACACTAATTGAATTTGGTTATTGTGTTTTACTTAAAACTTAATGTTAATACAAAAGACAATACACAATTTCAATCACCCAATGTTAATACACAACCTTAATACACAATATGAACGTACAATATTAATAAAATATTATTATAAAAATATAGGTAAATTCTTCAAATTATAAACCGGGGTCAAATTCTATAATTAACCAATTCGGGGCAGTTTGTGAACTTCCAAAAATTTGTGTCAATTCTTTAAATGTAACTCTAGACCCTTTTCAGTAATTATCCAATTCGGGGCGCTTTGCAAATTCTAAAAGTTTGGACCATTAACGAAATTACAAAATACATGATTCTTTTTATAGTTTCACCTAAATATGGAGAAACCCGATTAAGGTTTCCCGGGAAGCCTCAGTTGTGGCGGCCACGCCGTATTTCTCATCTCCAAGATTCGTGAAGGAGGTTGTGTTGGCATCACCTCACTGCAACTCATTCCGACTATTGCCACTCTCTCCGAATCACCGGCTATGCACTCTCCGATTTTGCCGCCAACGAGCCATTTTATGTCTCCGATTATACTCCGTCTGTTCTCCTCCCTAAGGATCCTTCTTCTTTTCAATTTAAAGCTCATCATCCTCTTTCAGTTGTAGCTTCTTTTTGGCATCCAGTCACCAGAACTAACGCCAGAAGTCGCTTCCGAATCTCCCGCATATTCTGTTTGTTTCGTGGGTTTCGGTTCACCATGCAACCCTATCTTCGGGACGTTGTCCCCGTGCCATCCATGCTCGCGCGGAAACTTCTCAAGATGTCACTCATCTTGAAATTACTCCCGCACGAGCAAGCTTAAATCCAGAGTTTTTTGTTAGTGACCAGTGGAAAATAAAAAAAGAATTCTTGTTGACATGATTAACAACGCATCCTTATAAGATAATTATAAATCTCTATTCAAATGATGCAGACAATTATTTTATGGGTTGTTATATAATGATGCTATTTTCTTATAACTTAGGTTTAGATATAATTTTCTTATAACTATTTATCCCTTATTTAATGTATAATTTTAAATTTTCAAATCGAGAATTGAACATAACCTTATTTGTATGTCACACTAGTTTAGGACCCGTGCCTTGCACGGGTTTTGAAAAAAATATATATGTTTATACGTGGACATTGTTTTGTATAAGATTATTTTATTTGTTAATAATATATGAATACAATGTTTCATGTAATGCCGACTTGTAATTAAAGCAAATAAAAAACTCACTTAATTGTTGACCGAGGAGTTTTCAATTAATTATTGTTATAGTTTTTATAAGTCAAACTACATATTCAAAATAACTCAAAAATATGAAAATATCCCAAAAAAA
This sequence comes from Fagopyrum esculentum, assembly GCA_033239045.1. Taxonomy (NCBI): domain Eukaryota; kingdom Viridiplantae; phylum Streptophyta; class Magnoliopsida; order Caryophyllales; family Polygonaceae; genus Fagopyrum; species Fagopyrum esculentum. The sequence continues at coordinate 147,209,913 of BSUD01000001.1, forward strand.
AGCAAATAATCATAATCATAATAATAATGCATATACAATGCAATGAGTATTTCGCAACAAATCAAACAGATGTAGGCCGTGAGCATTCTTGAATCACCTGCTTTGAAAAAAAAAATTATAATCAACCTCAAATATTTAATGCTATTTTTTATAACTTTAACCATACATATATAACTATATCCAATATTATAGATAAATTGAAATTATTCGATTTAATATGTAAAAATAGTTATAAAATAAGTACCTCAATCAATGTTACGGAACACTTCGTTATACACCACATTATTTGTAGTTTGCTCCAATTTGCCTGTATCGTCACATATCACAATCCTTAATCCGTCCCTACTTGTAACCCTTGAAACAGCCACATAAAATTGTCCGGTCTAGGCAAATATAATCCAACGTGTGCAAGCGATTGCCCTTGACTTTTTTGTATTATTTTCGAAAAAATTTAAAAAATTTATAATTTGTTATTAAATCCGAAAATCTGATTTGCAATCGAAAAAAGAACTTTTAAAACCTTTTGTTTGTTGAAAAAATTCAAAAAATCTGATTATTTATTTGATAAACATAATTCTACATACAAATTGAAAGTTAATTTGATCGAAAAAAAATGTAAAAATAGATATTCTACATACAAACTGAAAGTTAATTTCTAAGAAGGAAAATATTAAATGAAATAACTATAATTGGTACATTTTATTTTATATAATATAAAACGAAATAACTATAAGTAAAAAAATCATATAATAATTAGAAGATGATCAATCTATTGATTTAAAAAAATGAATATAATATCAAAATCTTCTTTGAACGGTTTTTAAAAAATGGTTAATAAATTAATCAAATGAAAATTTATTAAGAATGAAGATTTTTATTAAATACGTGCAACATTTAGTAAAATTTTATTTTAAAAAGGTAAAATATAAATATAAATCAAAATTTTTAAACGGAAAAAATTAATTGGAAACTAAAAACTTTGTTTTGTAACCCAACGAAATCTGAACCTAAAAGTTTTAAAAAAGAATCTCTAAATCTATTTATTTAAACCTAAAAATTAGATTCCGAATCAAACAGAATTGAAAAAAAAAATTCAAGATTTTTCTCCGAATAGGATTTGCAACAGAATGATTTTTTTTAAAAAAATTTATAATTTGTTATTAAATCCGAAAATCCGAAAATCTGATTTGTAATCGAAAAAAGAAATTTTAAAACCTTCTGTTTGTTGAAAAGATTTAAAAAAATCTGATTTTTAATTTGATAAACATAATTCTACATACAAATTGAAAGTTAATTTGATCGAAAAAAAATGTAAAAATAGATATTCTACATACAAACTGAAAGTTAATTTCTAAGAAGGAAAATATTAAATGAAATAACTATAATTGGTACATTTTATTTTACATAATATAAAACGAAATAACTATA
>BSUD01000001.1:147211408-147286594 GCA_033239045.1 Fagopyrum esculentum
AATTTTTTTTTTTCAAGGAACTCGAAAGATGTAAAAAAAAAGATAGGGAATCAATATTAAAACATAAATTCACTTTAGTTTCTTTAAAAAAAATAAGAAATCAAACAGTAATTTATTTTTAAAAAAAATCATAATCAAAACAGGAAAATCTAATTTGTATTCAAAATAGTAAAATTTGAAATAATTTAAAACAAAATTTATAATTTTCAAGCAGCTCTTGAAAAAATATAAAATACAAATCGGATTTTGAAACCTTCTGTATGATTGAAAAAGTTTTAGAAACAATAAATGAAAATGGAAATTATGATTTGTATACAGAATCTTGAGTTTACAAATCAAATCAAAACAAACATTCAGATTTTCAAGCAAAACAGAAAGACTTTCAAGAAGCTCAAATAAATATTAAAAAATATAAATTGGCAATTATAGATAAAAACATAAATTCTCTTTTATTTTTTTGTTTAAATATTAATAAACATTAATTTCTTATTAAAAAATGCAATATCAAAACAGAAAATCTGATTTTATTCAAACTTGAATTATAAAACAAATCAAACCAGACATCCAGATTTTCAAGCAGATCAGGAAAAAAAAAGGAATTTCAAAATCAAAACAAAAAGATTTTCAAGCAGCTCGAAATTTTTAAAAAAAAATACAAATTGGGAATTATAAATAAAAACATAAATCCTCTTTTATTATTTTTTCAAACATTAGAAATCAAACAGTAAGTTATGGAAATCAGCAAAAGATTGATCCAAATCATAATTTTAAATTTTAAATCAAAACAGCTTTAAAAAATAGTGTATTTATTTTCAAACCAGTAGCTTTCAAAATCAGAAAATCGGATTTTTATTTCCAAAATAATTTCTACAAAACTTTGTTGTATGATGAACCAAAAACTTTGTTTTGATCAAAACAGAAAATAAGATTTAAATAACTAAAACTCATGAAAAATGGAAACAGAAATCAGCAGTAGGTTAAAAAAAACACAGTACATACAAAAACAATACATAAATCAGCAACTCAACCAAAGTGGACGATGAAAGTTGGAGGAAAGAGAAGGATTGTTGGAGTCCATCTAAATAATCTGAATATAAACAGTAGAAGCATTCAAATCTAAACAACAATATTACATAATATAGGAACCTGGACATACAACCTAATAGCCGGAGAATGAAGAGACGAAGATGCCTGCAGTTTATTAGGGAGAAGGAAGAGACGAAATAGGTATGTATATATAGATAGATGATAAACAAATCTCAGCATACAAATCTTATCATGAAGATTTTGAGTTATTGGAATCGAGATTTGGTGTGTACATGAAAAAAAAAAATTGTAGACTTTGATTTGTGAGAATCGAGATTTTGTGTGTATAGGAAAAAAATAAAATTGTATATTTAGTTTTTAGTTAGGATTTATAGATTTATAGATTTATTGATGTTTTTATATTTAATTTAATGAAATAATAATTCAAAGAAAAAAGTTTTTTATAGCTTTAAATAGGGAGCTGGTTTTTAAATTTCTGAATTCTGAGAACGCCACGTCAGCAGGTCAGAACTCTACTTTAGTATATTAATATTGATTGTCTATGTTAAAAAGGTCATATTAGACCAATCTTCTTTATTAATAATCATCCTTCTCATAATTGCTTGGTTGACAAACTCAATTTCCAGCTCATACTCGTTCATGCCTAATTTTATGTTACAAGTTATGCGATTGTATAGACCGGTATACAATAAAAGTTAACCACTTTTCTCTCATGTTTGTGCTCTCATCTTCTTCGTGAGATTCTTTGTTTATCCAAGCTACAAATGTAACAAGTTTTACCAAATCTACGATCACCCTCTCTCCCTTTAAAACAAAAAAAAAAAAAAAAGAATATTTTCCTCATCTCAAAATATTTAGTATTTTGCCTTGTTTTCCTAAAATTTTTATCATTTAACATATTAGAAAAATATTATCTTACTCAATTAGCCATGTTAAATAAATTTAATACTTTTTGAAAAGTAATTCTTTTTTTATTGATTCAGTATATGAAATTACGACAGGAAAGTGGAGGGTTTAGACCTAATAATTGCGAAGACTATGAATCTATTCCGGGTGCAATGAGACCATAAACAAAATTAGTGGGTTAAGTCTTAAAGTAATTATCTTATAATTATGAATTTATGAGTCTAAGACCAATTCCTCCATTGGAGATACGCAATTCCACGTTTCTGAGAATAAATTAACCTCAAATACATAACAATTCCCCCAAAAAGGAGGGAACATGATTAATAATTTAATTTTATACTAGTCTATGATGATGGATCGGTGACCTAATTCCACGATATTAATCCTACATGGATAATTAACGACTAAATAATCTAATTTTTTAGGTTGATTAGCTGAAATAACATGAATTTTAAATGTAGGTTCCCCAAATCTACAAAAGACCATTAATTTTATGGTTAGTTTAGTTGTAATGACTCATATAAATTATATCAAAGATACTCGTTCCAGCTCATGTGTACACTACATTCAAATATAAAAATAAAAAATTAAAATTGTTTGGTATTCTTGTCACTGCCTTCATTCCTTAAATACAATATAATGATGAATCAATAAAAAGTATAAAAACAACTTTGTTTTTAATTTAAAAAACAACAACAAATTGAATAATCCTCCGGAGACAACATTCTTAATTAAAATTGAAATACGCGTTGTTTTTAATTTTTTGTTATAAAATCTTATATTTATTTATAAATTTATTAACAAAAAATATTATGTGTAATAAATTTAACTTTTTATCAAGTTATATTTAGCACTATTTCTGAACCTATTTTGTAAAAATATTGATTTAAATATAAATAAAAAACGATATAAAAAAATCCGTAAAAGTTTAAAAATTATTATTGTAATATTATTTATTTAAGTATTTTTAAAAAAAATTAGAAATTACTTTCTATTTTATATTAACATTTTGAAATTATATTTAAAATAAATTTTATATATTTCGAAGAAATGTGATGTTGACAAGTACTTTAATAGATACTTCCTCCGATCGTAAATAAATGACTTCCTAGGATCTAAATTTTGATCAAATTTAAATGTCGTTTTATGTTTTCAAGGTTATTAATTAAGAGAGAGTTGTGAGAATAGTTCTTGAAAATTGTTTTTATTAAATATTTTTATAATAAAATATTTACTCATTGGTCTAAAAGGGTGGTGAACATTTAATAAGTGATAAAATTGAGAAATTTTTTTATAAAATTAAGGTTGTTTAGGAATTTTCTTAATAATTGTGTCAATGGCTAGAAAGTCATTTATTTATGATCGGAGGAAGTATATAAGATAAGATTGTACAGATTATTTACTATTAAAAACTGAAATTGATGAAAGGATTTGACTATCAGATAACTTATCTCATTCACTTTCATAAGAAAAAAAATAAAGTTAAAAATTAGCATCATCAATTTATCCTTAATCTCCCAAAATGTCAAATGTTTGAAAATGAAGCGGTCAACGGTTATGCAAAAAGCATCACTATCGATGGGTAACGTCCAAGTCTTACTAATAAGCTTCCTTTAAACATATATATCCATTCGTTAATTATATTTATATATATATATATATATATATATATATATATATATATATATATATATATATATATATATATATATATATATATATTTTCATTTAGTTCCTATTTTCCCATTTCCAAATCGGCATGCTCTTTGAATATTATCTCTATCCATCATATCTAAAGTTACTGCTGACTCATTTTAATCATCATACTCACAATAATATATCCAATTGCCGGTCTACTGTATCACGTTCATCACTTTATCAAAATATATTATTATTATTATTAATTTATTATAAATATTAAGGTTGAACTAATTTATGTCCCTCATGTCAGGAATTAATTTAAAATTAATATGCTAATTAAGTACGAAACAATTTAGCCAAGGCTATATTTTATTTTTATTAGGTTTGTATACTTCTTTAATTTTTATTATTTTTATTAAATTAAAGTTAAAAAATAAAATTTTAATTAGAGTATATTTACTAAATATATTTTTATCATAGCTTAATTAATAGATAAAATTTTTAGAAAATTTTACTTAACTAATTGGCCATTAAGTATTAACTAGAGTATATAAAAACTCGTACTATATGTACAGTTATTTCTAACAATAGCTAAATAAATATCTTTAATTGATTGGTTAATAACAATTTATTGTAAGAATTTGTTTGTGTAGTTTCAACCTTTTTTCAAGAAAAAAAACATACAGACAAAGAAAAATTATTTATTGAAAAAGTTTTAGATTAAAAAAAATTACATGGAACTTGTTTTGGTTGACTGATAATTATTTCCGTATAACTAAAATTATTGTGGTTGGAAATCATTTCTTAATGTGCTCCGAATCATTTTCTTCAATAAAAATCGTATTTCCAGTGACTCATCTCAAAAAGTCTATCCCTCAGTCTTTTTGTCCTGAGTCAACTCTCGGTGCAAATTCTTTGTACCATTACTTTGTCCCAACTTCGTTAATCAATTCTTTGATTGACTCATTATTACTTTAAGATGGAGAAGATTTTCAATTAAATAAAATAATACAGAGATAATTAGTGAAATAAGGCCTTTTTTTGTTCCTCCACTACAAGAGCCGGATAAGTTACTGAAGCCGCTACTCGTGCTAGTTAATTCATAATGAAAGCACGAGTTGTAACACCCCAAGTTTTGGGAACTCGAAGCGCTACGGATTAGGACCGCACAATGAGTCCCGACCCTCAGAGTAGCAACAACACAACGGATCTTACAACAAGGCACAGACGAATGAAAGCCAAAACTCAATATAAAACCAAAGGTTTGAATAAAAGAAAGTGTAAAAGACTTGCAGCCGAGTTCAAAACAAAAAGGGAAACAACAACGTAAACATAAATCCGATCCCGTCCTATAATGTACGGGAACCCCGGCTGACCACATCATCCGGATCACTCAGCAACATCCTGAACCCGTGGAACATCTACAACATCGGTATAAACCGTTAGATAACATTCTAGATATCGCAGAGAACGTAAAGGCACAAACACACATAAGGTAAAGTAAACATATAGCATGCTCGCACACGGGTTATTATCTTTATTAAAGTTATCCATTACTAATTCAACTTCTTTTGTCACACGAGAATCTCCCGAAACTCGCCTCCGCTTCCGTCTACCAATGGGAATGGATCAGTACTATCCGTTACCTACGGGCCTGGGTTGCAAGAGCACATTCTAGTCTCCTGAAGAACTAGACAAGTGGTCACCGTCGGATTATCATACACTTGGGCCAATTAAGGTTATAAAGGATGAATCTTATTCCGATTATCCGTTATAAACATGATAAACAACACAAACAAGTCAAAACACTCAAACCAATATACGGAATGAAGCTAAGTAAAGGTAATCAAAAAGCTCAACAACAACTCAAAGAACACTCAGTTTCCCTCACGAAAGGAGCAAGGAAAGTCTGTTCACACAAGCATCACGAATCAAGAATGACACGGTTGCTAGAAGTCTATAACTTCTAGTCTTAATGATCTCTAAGAGATCTCCACAAGCTAAGGGCTCAACCTTAGTCTTACAATATACTCAAGGGTCAAGGAACAACCATAAGAAACCAGAAAAGGAACGAGGAAAGCAAGGAAGGAAGCAGCTCACCAAAGACAGGAGCTACGACAAAGGAAACCGCAGGGGCGGCTGGACAAGGCGCAGGGGCGGATTGCCGCGGGGGCAGCACTTCGAGGCGCGGGGGCGGAATTCTTGACAGAATCGTTGTCGACTCCCTTCGACAGCAAGGAACAAAACAAAGGCCAAATCTTTCTTTTCTCAGCACACAACCACGTCACAACTCGACCAAGGGAGCCTGTGAACATCAAGGAATCATCAACGGAACGCTCCACGAGAATCAAGGATTAAACTTGATTCTTGGAGAAGAAGACAAGAGGAAACGAAAAGAGAAACAAACAGAAGGGAAAGCAACTACATCATCACGTGAACGTGAGGAAGAAATAGATAAGAAGGAACTTACATGTTTAGCAAGATCACATGGGAAGTAAGGGAACGACTGCAACTCTCACGGTTGAAGACGAAAGCAAGAAACGGGGAAAAGAAGAAAATACGGGAATATATAGGAGAGAAGGGAAAGATAGATGGAAAGGACGTTTAGGGTTAGAAGAAGATAAGGAAACCGGCCCATAAGATAGAAGATCGGATATTCTATCTATGAAAGGAAGATAAAACAAACGAAATAGATCGGACGCGATCTGCAGCAAATTCGCAGGGGCGGATTGCCTCAGCCGCAGGGGCGGGTGGCCGCAGGGGCGGCCCCTTGTTACCGCGGGGGTGGTGACACACACCAAGGCCGCGGGGGCGGTGAAGGTCAAAAACTTGTATCTTACATCAAATCCCCCTAAAACGAAGTTTCATCCCGAAACTGGGGCTTGGCCCCGACCTTTAGCTAGTGGAGGTCTTCCTGCACGCCCTCGTCCAGGGACGGCAGGTGAAAGTGGTGGTCGACCCCTTCCTCGCCCCATAGCAGATGTAGCTCTAGTATGCGCCATCTGCTATAAGGATGGATATATAAGAAACTATGAGATCCGCAGAGGTAGTGGTGGTCGCCCGTACATCTATCCCAAACCGACAAGTTAAAAACAAAACCCCCTTTTGAAAACGTTAGACCCCTTGCGGGTTCTATTTATATATCCATCCGACCTTTAGAAGATTTTGAGTGTCATTGTTGCCAACATGGCTTTGATACCATATTGTAACACCCCAAGTTCTAGGAACTCGAAGCGCTACGGGCTAGGACCGCACAATGGGTCCTGACCCTCAAAGTAGCAACAACACAACGGATCTTACAACAAGGCACAAACGAATGAAAATCAAAACTCTATATAAAAAAAATGTTTGAATAAAAGAAAGCGTAAAAGACTTGCAGCCGAGTTCAAAACAAAAAGGGAAACAACAACGTAAATATAAACCCGATCCCGTCCTATAATATACGGGAACCCCGGCTGACCACACCATCCGGATCTTTCAGTAGCATCCTGAACCTGTGGAACATCTACTTCTTTTGTCATGCGAGAATCTCCCGAAACGCACCTCCGCTTCCGTCTACCAATAGGAATTATTCAGTAATATTTGTTACCTACGGGCATGGGTTGCAAGAGCACATTATAGTCTCCTGAAGAAATAGACAAGTAGTCACCGCCCGGTTATCATACACTTGGGCCAATTAAGGTTATAAAGGGTGAATCATATTTTGGTTATCCGCTATAAACATGATAAACAACACAAACAAGGCAAAACACTCAAACCAATATACGGAATGAAGCTAAGTAAGTTCAAGAGACTTATCTCACTTGAAGGTAATCAAAAAGCTCAACAACAACTCAAAGAACCCTCAGTTTCCCACAGAAAAGGAGCAAGGAAAGCCTGTTCACACAAGCATCACGAATCAGGAACGAAACGGTTGCTAGAAGTCTAACTTCTAGTCTCAATGATCTCTAAGAGATATCCACAAGCTAAGGGCTCAACCTTAGTCTTACATCATACTTAGGGTTCAAGGAACAACCATAAGAAACCAGGAAAAGAACGAGGAAAGCAAGGAAGGAAGCAACTCACCAAAGACGGGAGCTACGACAAAGGAAACCGCAGGGGCGGCTAGACAAGGCGCAGGGGCGGATTGCCGCGGGGGCGGCACTACAGAGGCGCGGGGGCGGAATTCGTGACATAAGCGCTGTCGACTCCCTTCGACAGCAAGGAACAAAGCAAAGGCCAAAACTTTCCTTTTTCAGCACACAACCACGTCACAACTCGACCAAGGGAGCCTGTGAACATCAAGGAATCATCAATGGAACGCTCCACGAGAATCAAGGATCAAACTTGATTCTTGGAGAAGAAGAAAAGAGGAAACGAAAAGAGAAACAAACAGAAGGGAAAGCAACTGCAGCATCACGTGAACGCGAGGAAGAAACAGATAAGAAGGAACTTACACGTTCAACAAGATCACAAGGGAATCAAGGGAACGACTGCAACTCTCAAGGTTGAAGACGAAAGCAAGAAACGGAGAAAAGAAGAAAAGACGGGAATATATAGGAGAGGCGGGAAAGATAGATGGAAAGGACGTTTAGGGTTAGAAGAAGATAAGGAAACCGGTCAATAAGATAGAAGATCAAATATTCTATCTATGGAAGGAAGATAAAACGAACGAAAACAGATCGGGCGCGATCTTTAGCAAATCTGCAGGGGCGGATTGCCTCAGCCGCAGCGACGGCCCCCTTGTTACCGATGGGGCGGTGACAAACACCAAGGCCGCCGGGGCGGTCTTCTTCGCCGCGGGGGCTGTGAAGGTCAAAAACTGGGATCTTACACGAGTGCTAAAGAATTTGCCGTAGGCCCCTCACCCCACAAACATATTTATAAAGTTAAATAAATAAAGTCTATATCCTCTTTAATTGTCTCTTTTTCAATTAAAAAGATCTTCGAAACCTACCATCGTGAAGTTGGATGTGATTTGCGATTGAACGTCTTGTCCAACAAATTCTTCCCTTTACACAACAAATAAACATGAAATAGATCTTACACAAACAATTACACAAGCAACTTCGACCCCCCCCCCAAAGCAATTACACAAGCATTATCGAAATAGTTATTACGCAAGCAATTACATAAGCAACTTCGAAAAAACTCATAGCAAGTATTCAAACAGTTTCGAATAGTAAACAGGGAGTTTTGAAATTGTACAAATTTGCATAGGAAGAATGTGTTATCATTTACCAAACAATTACACAAACAATTTTAAAATAATAATTGCATAAAAAAAATTACACAAGCAGATTGAAATAGTAATTACACAAGCAACTAACACTAGTAGTTACACAAGCAATTACACAAACAATTACCCGTACGCAAGATACCGATGAACGATACCTGAATCGAAATTTTGCAAATCTTCAATTATATTGAAGAAGATGAATGCACGAATCTTTTAGACGACGATCGAAACTCGAATATTGTTTTCAAATTTGCAGGAATCGGAATGTGCGAAAAAATGATATGTAGAGAGGAATGTCGACTATTAGTTACCGTTTCTATAGCTATTACCTTTTTTTTTTTTTAAATTAGAGTAACATATTTATTATATAATAAATAAAGGGTCTAATTGGCCCTCCTATAAGTTGTAGGAGCCTAATAACCTACTTCACCCACGGCATGAAAACCAACAAAGAGGTCTCAATTTAGAGTCCAGGAGAGCCGAAGAGGTTGATTTTACCAAAACCTTCTAACAAGATTATTATTTTTATGAGGTAATAATTTTATTTCATTTTGTTAAATAATAAAATATAAAATTATTTATTTATAAGTTTTAAAAATGTTCCACTTGTTAAACTAGTTTTGAATAAAAAATGGTCTAAGATGTGCAACTAAAAATACCATATAATAATAAAAAGAAAAATATTTAAAAAAAAAAAGGGTTTGATTGGCAGGATCTTATCTCTTGATCGGGTCTCTGTCTTATATAAACCCCCAATTTTGCACGTCTTACAAAAAATCTTTCACTCTTTCTTCTCCAAACTTCCAAATCTCTCAACATCAAACCACCTTGGAGATCGAATTTCACAAAAATGAAAGAAATCACAAAATCGCACAGCAAATTGAAGAGAATCCTAACATTCCCGATGATCGCGCTGAGGAAAGCAAGGGACATGTACGTGGACAGCATGAACAGCTTCGCCGACAGAGGTATATACTCCGGCGTCAGTTTCGGTCCATCGGCGGCGGGTCCCCTTCCCCGGAGCTTCAGCGCCACCTCTAACCGATCAAGTGACGTGGATCTTACGGACTTGATAAGAGCCGCTTCTTCTAGGGCGTATGTTGATAAGCTGGACCTCAACGCACTTGATTCCCACCGAAACACCGTCAACAATACTAAATCGGCTGCCAGGGTTCCGAGAAGCACTAGCGTTAGTATGGCGAAGATCGAGGAGGATAAGCCGTGCGAAATTGGGGAAGATGAAATTGACAGCAAGAAGAAGGGGAAGAAGACGAAGATCGGTTTGTTTTCTAAGAGTAGAAGCTATGCCGTTTGGAGTGCAACCACGAACAAATTTGATCGGTGATCGAATTTGATTGGTATGACAGATAAAGATTATCTAATTTGTCTGGATGTGTCTGTAAATGTGATGTGCTGCTAAAATATGGTAGCTAATGCAATCATGGTTGTTGTGATGGAATTGGTGGGAGATAGGCGAAAACCGTTACCATAATTGGCATAAAGCTTTGATGATTTGGTCACTTGTGTACTTGATTATTATAAATGATAAAGTAGATGATTGCGTTTAGAATAGTAATTAGAGTAAGCATATATGAACACGAAGAAGAATTGGGTAATGGTGATTGGTGAGGTGTGTGGACCTGTGAAATTAGGCAGCACAATAAATAAAAATGATGTGGGATTAGGTTTGTGATTGACAAATTCGAAATTAGGACGCAACTTGGATGTTCAGAAAGTGGGGATAGAATTAAAGAGAAGTGAAACAATCATAATAAAGAAGAAAAAGACAGGATAAGGGTTATTATTATTGTGTGGTTTCTAAATATATTTTGCAAAAATCTATATTTATCATCATAACATTGCACTATTGTCTAAGCTTTGGTGATGATATTGGCAAGATGATAAACCAATCGAGTAAAGTGGGTTTGTGTGGAGCTATTTTGGATTTAATATTTAAAATATGAATAAATTAATTTCTTAAGCCAAAATAATTAGTTATATATTTACAAAATTAAATATGCAAGCCCAAATTGAAATATATTCAAATGATTCAAATTAGGGCGGTGCAAAATCGGACCGGACCGGAAAACCGGACCAGACCGGACCATACCGGAATTTACGGTACGATCTACGGTCCAGGTTTTTTTGAAAATCCGGGTTACGGTCCGGTCCGGTTTTTGGACCGTATAAAGCCGTAACCCGGGTTGGACCGTAAACTACGAATTTCTGGTCCGGTCCGGTTTTGGAACGGAAAACCTCACCAAAATTGCACATATAAGGTACAAACCGGTCCAATCCGGTCCAGTCCGGTCTGCAATATTCGAAATTGCACAATTTATGTACAAAGCGGACCGGTCCGGATCGGACCGTTACGGACCGGTCCGGATCGGACCGTTACGGACCGGTCCGGATCGGACCGTTACGGACCGGTCCGGATCGGACCGTTACGGTCCGGTCCCGATCCGATCTACGATCCAAGGTTTTCTTAGTTTACGGTCCACCGGTCTGGACCGTATGCACAACCCTAATTCAAATACAGTTGTCCCATATATAGTAAACAAAAATTAATACTTAAAATATAAATAAAATTAATTCCTTAAGCCAAAATAATTAGTTATATATTTACAAAATTAAATAGGCAAGCCCAAATAGACAAATATTCAAAAGATTCAATACATTTGTTAATAGTTATGGTTTGATGTTTGATGGTTATTGACATATTGTTGGTTGCCCTACTCTTCATTCCATCTTGCTCACTTTTTTAAGAGAAACTCGACTCGCCAAATTGCCCAAAGGTCACAAATTTCGATTCTTCAAATCCCTAGCCTTGCAACGCGACTTTCAACTTCTCATCTCTTTTCTATTTTTAACTTGTAGAACATTTGAGCACTACTTTCAACAATTTTTTTTGTTCACGTTGTACTACAAAAGCTAAAGGAAATGTGACATTCGTTGCTAATAGAGTGATCAATGTGCGATTCTATTTTGAAAACTCAACGAGGATGATACTATTTAATTTGATGATTCTTCCGACTTTGACACGTTGCAAGTTAAGGTGAAGGCTGCTCTTTTAATTAAAGAGAAGTCTTGAAAAGTTGTCAAAAGGAGACTATGTTGTTATACATTTGAGGTCCCAAAAGCTGATCTAGATGAGCAAGCTTGTACTGAGATCATGATAAGGCTTGCTAACAACGCGGTTCGTCAAGTTATTATAAGTAAAATCACCTCTAAACCCTTTGGGAGATTATGATAAAACTTGCTAACAATGTGGTTCGTCAAGTTATAAGTAAAACCACCTCTAAAATCCTTTAGGGTGCTTTAGAATCACTCTATAATACTAAATCTTAGCCTAGGAATATATATGTTTTATATGAATTGTTGACTTTTCGTATGGATGTCAGAGTGTCCTTAAATGATAATTTGATTAGATTTTTTAGGATGACATAGAATTATAAAGATATGATGTTCAAGTGAAAGACATTCATTTAATTGTTTTATTTCTAAATTTTTTGTATGTTTAATTTGATAATTTTCGAGATGTTATTCAGTTTAGCAATGGTGATTTTACTAAAGATAAGGTTCTAGAAACTATCATAGAAAATATTCAGCTTATGAAAGTATTTAAGGCTAAACTAAGAAGAAAAGTGAATTTTTTTTTAAAATTTTTGATGAATAAAGATAAGAACAAAAATAATGACAACCAACATGCTAAAAGAGTTATTAAAAGGATAACAAATCCACTAAATATGAGAACAAATATTAAAAATATTGTTATTGTGGTAAAACTAGGCATTTTATTAAAAATTGTCATAAAAAGAAAAAAGTTGATCTAAAAAAAATCTTTGTTCTGCTTGATGAAAATTCTTGTTAATTATGAACATCAATTGATTATGTGTTCTCATACAACTTTCCATAATAATTGGATACTTGATTTTGGTTCTACCATACATGCTATTTTGAATATTGTTTAGTACTTTAAAATGACCATGGTGATGAGGAGTTCTTTTAGGAAATAAAATAGCATAGGTGGTTCCTTAATGTTAAGAGAAACTTATATTGAATATATCTTTGGTGATTTAAAATGTCATATCAAAACTCACATTGGGATAAGATAGGTTATAAGAAATGGTCAAATTCTTATTAAGTGTGTCAAGAAAGGAGGATTATATTACAACTTTGAGTAAAAATCTAACAGAAAACAAAACAAAGTTGTGGTACTCTAGGTTGGGTCACATAGGGCTCATAGGTTTAGAACATCTATTTAAAATGGTTTAATAGATAAAAAAAAAACTTGTCAACTTACAATTTTGTAAAATTTGTATCTATCGAAAGAAAAATAGTCAGTCTTTTCTTAAATATATCTATGTTACTAAAGAAAAAAACAATAGAATATGTTAAATCGGATTTATGAGGATCATATCACGTTAACACTATCGGTGGTAGAAAGTATTTCATTTCTTTCATAGATCACTTCTCTAGAAAGGTTTGGGTTTATCCTTTAAAATCTAAACATGAAGTTTTGAAACATTTAAACTTGGCTTAATCTAGTTGAGAATGAATCTAATCACAAGCTTTTATGTCTCAAAACTAACAATGGTTTAAATAACCGTAACCATGCGTTTGATGGATATTGAAAGAGTCTAGGAAATAATAGACATATCATTGTCCATGGCACACCACAACAAAATAGTATTGTTAATGAAGAAACAAATATTTGCTTGCAAAAATAATGTATATGCTTATTAAAGCAATGTGTATGCTTATTATTGTTGAGGTGAAATCCTCGTTGTGGAGGAAGTTGTTACTAGAGCTTTCTACCTCATTAATAGGTCGTCTTCCTCTATTATTCACTTTCGAACTCCTCGTGATTTATGAACTAGAAAGAAACCTAGCTTAACCTATCTTAGACCTTTTGATTGCATTGGTTACTCATATATATGGCATGATAAGTTGCAACCTAGAGCTCAAAAAAGTTGTCAAGTTAGGCTATTTTGAGGGAACAAAGGGTTATAAATTGCACCAATATTCAGTTGGTCTAGTGCGATGTGGTGCTAGACTCCTTAAGTGGTTAGTTTGGAGATTCGAGTTCGAATCCTCCTGACGGCATGTATGGAAAAACTGATATTGGGACGGTTTCCCCCAACAATGGGCCACGACTTATTCCCGTCCTGGATGTAGAGCGGCGAAGCCAATCGAACCGGCAGTTACTTATCAACCTTTAAAAAAAAAAGGTTATAAATTGTTACAATTCCAACCTCATGACTATAAAGTGATTGTCTCACGAAGTGTTTTTTTTTTTTTTTTTTAATGAGAATGAGTTTTATTTTGAAAATAAGTTGTCTAACACACTTTGTGTAGTCCGATTTCTTTCTTCCACCTGAAATTGGACAAAACCATTCGGATAAATTTGACTTGGTGATTGATGAGCCCCCATCTCATGGTGGGGAGTCTGAGGACAATGATAAAAAAAATGAACAAGGCCAAAATGATAACAATATGATGTGAATGATGCTGGGGTTACTAATTAACAAACTCATATGACCCTCATCAAGAAACTGAAGTTGCACTTTGCGGCTTCGGCATGTGTTGTTGTCCTATTAACCCATATTATGTAGGCTTTGATTGTGATGATGGACTTTTTTTTTTTTTTATTTTTTTGTTATTTATCTCACTATTCGAGGATTGGAGCTTGCCCAAACCTATAGGATGAAATTGTAGAACTCTCTTGTGGGATTTAGTTGCTAATGTTTGTTTGAGGTTTAATGATTTATTCTCTACCTTAGATTTGAGTTTTTTAGGAAGTAGGCATGTTTAGAAGTCTCTTGAAGGTAGATATAACTTTGAGGATGTTAATGAAATACATGTTGAGGAGTGAGGGCCCAAAGTTAGAGTTTCATGAGTTGAGGATGACCTTTAGTAAAGAAGGGAAAACAACCCTTACTTTCTTTGATTTGTTTGTGACTTATGCTTGTTGTGCTAGATTTTTTCACGTATGTATATGTTATTATACCTAGTAATTATATGTTCTGACCAACACATCTTCAGGTGCACAAGATAAAAACTTAAGAAAAGTTTCTCCTCCTCTTTCTGTGAGAACTTGGATGCTTATTTTCATGATATATTTTGAGGCTCTTTTTAATGTTGTTCATGTTGGTGTTCTTGTAGGAGCATGTATAAAAGGAGGAGCGGGAATAGGACCCGTAGGAGACGTTTCTCGTGCATTTTTCTTAGCCTGAAGCTTGTGCCACATATAGGGTCTTGGATTCGAGGACGAATCATTTTTCAAGAAGGGGGAATAGTGTGGGAGCACTCGTGGACATAACAATTTTCGGGACCCGTGATTATTGAAGCTAGGAGGCAAGAAGCGAATATCACTCTAACAAGAAAAATAGTGAGATTGAAGTTCAACATTACTCAAGGAGCTAGTAGAATAAGATTCTCAAGGATTACCTAGAAGTCAATCAAGACCGGCCACCAAACCCGATTAGTCTCCAAAACCGGTTGGCCCGCTATTGCCAAAATTGATTGGCCCTTTATTTGGATGTTCATATCTAGTTTTCCCTTTAAGCATGGGTATAAATGAAGGTTGACTTTTACTATATTGGGTTATTTCTTTTCTAACTCATATAACACTCCTTTTATGTTTTATGAGTTGTTTAAAAGTTGTCTTTTAGGATACTTTAAGCCTTTTTTTTTTTTTAAAAAAAAGAGAGATTATTTTAGGTCAAATTAGATAGGTAAATATGATTTTTCATCCACAAACTCAGCTTTATATGCTTCCGTTTGTCATGTAGGACACTTAATATTTTCCAAAAACACATTTAACATGTATATGTTGTTTTCTTCCTTCGGTAAAGAGTGAGCGAGTGAACCTCATTTGTTTTATAGCTTGGATTTCTTTGAGTTTGTCAACTTTCGATTAGTCGAGTTGATGATCGCATTATGTCATAAGCATTGTTCTCGTGCTTCATAGGTTGCATACATTTTTTGTGTGAGATTATCGCGAAAGGGTTCTTTGATCACTCCTAGTTGTGTCTTGGTCTATCAACGATCAAGGTGTTATAAGAACAAAATCCAAAATTTGAAGATAATTTTACCCAACGGTGGATGAGGAAATCTGAGTGTGGGTGTATCTAGAGCATGGTTAAAGACCTTTGCGTCATGTGCACTTCCTTCCCAACCAATAGACATGAACGTGAAATACATATCAAAGTCACATACAACAAAACATTGAAAGGTCCCTCTCTCCTACGACCTTTATATGGAAATTGTTCCTCAACTAGGACAAATGCAAGTCCCATCTATGCAACCAATTGCACCTTATACTTAATTACTATTACAAATCAAGTGAAGTTAAGTTGCACCAGTAAGTATTTAAAGCTAGGAAGTACCTTGAAGTGATTGTATCTAGTGTCTTCTATTATTTTTTAAGGTATTGCTCTTAATTTTTGGGCGATGTCGAATCAACTTCGATGTAAGCCCCCATAAATTTTGTGAGCAACCAGTGATAGCCTATAAGACCTCGTGTAGAACATGCTTGATTGTTTTGCCGGATCTCTAAAACCTTTCACAAGTTGCAAGGTTCGAGACACCTTGTGCCAAAGTGTATATAAAGATATCTACCTTCTCAAGCACCGACAATTTAACGGATGGTACAAATTCTTGATTCTCTTGCAAATCATCGCACAATCGCATTATAACATATTTTTCAAATCGAAGTGTTTTTTTTCCACCGCACGCCCGAAGGCAAAGTCTTTAGTTTTTGTATCCGCTCATCACGGGTAAGTTCTAAAGTATAGCATGTCACTTTGTAGATGTGCTTGTTATAGTACGTAGACAAAAGGATAGGATTGTTTTACAACCACAACTATATCAAAATCATATATTGTTGTCACCTACTAAAAGTTCGTTGTTTCGTGTGCAAACCTGCAAGAAGTCCAATTGTAAAACATATGCAAACAATCAATACTGAAAAAAATGACAACATAACCGAAAATCAATGCATAAAAAACAACATTATTAAAACCACCCAGATTAATCTTGGTTCTTAGTCCAACTAAAACACAATGTGATCAAGGTAAAAATAAAACAGTACAATTAAATCAAATTCCACGAATACTTTAACAACAAAAAGAAACAAAGTATAATGGGCCAGTATGGGGAAAAACATATCATGTGTTCTTTGTACTCGTTGATTGAACACTTTCATGGTGAAATTATTTCTTAGACTTTTTGAACCGCCACTTTAACCACGAGAACCTTGTTGAATCCTGAGGTATAGTCAAGAAACAGTTTCTCGTATCTTAACGCATCAATTGATCAATAGCAAAATCACCATAGCAGTTCACCATCAACAAAGGTTCCGTCCTTACCATCCCTTCGATGACTACAATATTGTCATCAAATGTAAACATTTTAGTCGTTATGCAAAGAGTTGAAGAACCCTCTCCTTCCAACAACGTCAACATTTTCTCGGTAGTTTGCCCTATTAGAGCAAGACCCTAGTCATAGAGAAGAGAACCGGAAGATAGCTTTCATTTTGCACTTACACGCATTCGGAGAGGAAATAGTACTTCCTTTAGTGACCTTTGAATTTATTGGTGGATGTTGCACATTTTTTAAGAGTATACTTGAGTTTGGGTCACCTTCTTGTAGACTTCATGGAGAATTTCGTCATCAAGGTTGAGGGGCATGAAATCTGTAAACCGATGTCATTTTTGGTTTCATACTCATCATTAAGTACATCTTCCTCGGTATTTATGATATCATCTTGACTATAGCCTCTTCCACGTGCATACCAAAAGCCACACAATGTTTTCCAATGACAACAATGTTAGTGAAGATTTGATTTTATAGGTCACCGATTTCTGGTGATATACCTATATTAAGTAATGTCTTGTACTTAGGATTTTCCTCCAACAAAATAAACATAAACAAGTGCTCATCTAATTAAATGAGTAACTTATAACCTTCACTTTGTGACTTTGTAGAAACTTAAATTTAAATATATGACTCGCCTTACTTTTTCTCTCCCACCAAGGGTTATCAACAAGAATCCGACCATATTTTTAATCGAATTCTAGGTCAGTCTCACAAAGCCCCGACTCATACCAATGATGTCAAGTATCATTCATATAACTGAATTTGTTCTTCACACAAAGTCAATCACTTATAAACAAGTCGAGTTTGAACATGTCAATGCTCAAATCGTTCACCTCGTATTACACCCCTACTTCCTCACTAGAACACTACAAAATCTGAATTAGATGGAAATTTTGTTTGAAAAGGAGACTTATCCAACATGGTGAAAAAGGCATCATGTTGTAACTACATAAACGACTACAATGGAGACTAATCAAATAAGTAAATCAAACGACTAAAATGGAGACTAATCAATTATAAGCAAATCAAACGAAATTTGGAACCAATTACCCTGTTGCTTTGTTTTTGTCAAATACGTCAGTTACAATAAATACTTACAAATTTTGCTAATCAAAATTCATAAATCTAATTTGAAGGTTCAGTAACTCATTTGCACGAAACCGGGGTGTCCAGACTACATAGGCTTATCTGATTTGCCAACCAACAAATCAAATTTGGAACTAATTAATCTCACGAAACTATGGTTTGTAGACTAGAGATGGGGCCGGTTCAAACCAAACCGCCGAACCGGTGGTTTGTGAACCGGCACAAACCGCCGGTTTGACCAAACCGGCGGTTTAGGTTTGCCGGTTTGGTTGAACCGGCGGTTTGCGGTTTAGGCCAAACCTAAACCGGCGGTTAAACCGCCGGTTTGGTTTTTTTATTATTTTTTTTTTAAAAAAATGGACCAAACCGGCGGTTTGGAGATCAAATCGTCGGTTAACCGCCGGTTTGGTCCCCTAAACCGGCGGTTAACCGCCGGTTTGGTCCAGTTTTTCAATTTTTTTTTTTTTTTTTAATAAACCGGCTAAACCGCCGACCAAACCGGCGGTTTAGGTTAAACCTAAACCACCGGTTTGGATTTTGACGGGTGGCGGTTCGCAAACCTAAACCGGAGGTTTAGGTTTGCGACCCACCTCTATTGTAGACCATCAAATGGAAAGTGGCAATGGACGGTCTGCTGGTCTTCTTTTGCAGATTGAAACCATAGCCCTGATCGCAATAATTGAATCCGAACAAGGAAATGAGCGATATTTAATTTCTGAGATTAGGGTTACAAACCCAAATCTGCACACAAAGCTTTGATATCGTGATTGTGCATCCAAAAAAGATGAAAATCTTTGTTTACGGGTTACATGCAGGGCACATGTCATTCGACTGTTTTCATAATTTTATCTATAATGACTTGAATTTACCAAACGCTAGGTTTTATGTACATCGGTCTGTTTTACAACTCATAAACACTAGTGTTTTGTTTATGAGTGTAAGCAAAATTAACGGGTGTTTGGCACCGGAAAAACACTAGTGACTAGTATTTTTGGGAGTGTTTTTAAAACCCTCAAAAAATCAAGGGTTTCTCATACTAAACTAGTGTTTCTTGTATAAAATGACGTTATTGCCCCTATTTTTTTCGTAATTACGTTGATAACCAAGTATATATTAAACCTTCTCTCACATGAACCATCCATTTCCATCGAGAATAGCTCTCAGTCCTCTCTTATTTTCTACAACCACCAGCTGAACCGTCGTGGCGCTGCCCATCCCTACCTTCTCTCGTTTCCGGTCCTCATTTTCTCCCCCTTCCCTCCTCGCTCATCCCGCCATCATCTGCATAATCGATATTGGAAATGGCGGCCCATCCGTCGCCCATTCTTGCCAATCGGTATTCGAGAAAAATGGAGTTTTCGGAAGACGTATGTCCACCATAAACCTCGCCGGAGAGACTTTCTAGGCTGGTACGTCTATCCTTCACCCTAAGAACTACCACGCCTCCAATTTCTAAGTTTGAGGCATGCGAAGAAAGATGCACATATCGATCTCTAGGGATATGTTTGTTTGAAGTTCGTTTGAAAACTTTAATTGTTTTTTAGGATGCACAGATCGATTGTCTCTAGGGATATGCTTGTTTCAAAACTTTAATCGTTGATGATTGGACCGATTTTGCAAAAGCTTATTGATTAGATCAATTCAACGAGATTGTTTTGGAGATATGTTTCTTGGAAGTCCATCTTCGTTTGAAATCCATGCCTGAAATGGTGTAGAACTAGAAGACAAATTTTGAAATTGCAAGGGATGAAGACATTGTAGGCATAAGCTTGAGCTTTCCTCTTACAAAACCCTTGTTATCGGAGGTGGAGATGGCTCGGCAGGCGACAAACGGATGTGGAACCAACAGGTGGTGGTGGTGGAAGCGATTGGCGAACTCTGTCGCCTATCCTCCTTGTTGAACAAAGATGACGAAAGGAGAAATTCCCGAAACACTAGGGTACGTAAACACAACAGCCAACCACTCGTCAGTGTTTTTAAATAATAAGCACTAGTATTTTCCAAAAATCATTCAAAGAACACTTTTAAACACTAAACACTAGTGTTTTGTGTTGCATGTCAAACACACCCTGTAATCTCATAGTGAGTGTGTCACCGACTTACCTAAGGAATATCTTCGCTGGTGGCTTATTTATATTGGTTTGATTTTTTGTACCTGCCTTGCTTTCACATGTCTCCAGTATCTACCATAAGTTTTATAAGGAAAGGAAAGCCCTCGGAACAGCTCAATTTTATCACTGGGGGTTTCAATTTTAACTAAAACATCACCTTCTCTGCATTTTGGTGTTCTCGTAAAGTTGCATCCTTTCAAGCTACCAGCAAACCAAACTAAACACAACAAACACTATTTTGACATTTTGAACTATGCACCAGGGTCTCAACACTACCAGTCCCTTAGCAATTTAAGTTCCAATTCTAACTCCTAAGCTCCAAGCAAGAACCTGCATTAAGAAAACAAGGTAATTACTACACATGATTTTAGTATATCCCTACCATATGTTTCAACCAGCAACTACAGATTTGATCATGCCCCATTTTTAACAGAGGCAAATGGTTAGCTTACCAGTTGAGTACAGAGGTTCGTTCCACTAAGAGAACATCAATCGAGTATTATACTGGGCTTCTGAAATAAAAAGGTATGTTAATTCAACTTGCTCA
The DNA here is from genome assembly GCA_033239045.1 of Fagopyrum esculentum. Classification (NCBI taxonomy): domain Eukaryota; kingdom Viridiplantae; phylum Streptophyta; class Magnoliopsida; order Caryophyllales; family Polygonaceae; genus Fagopyrum; species Fagopyrum esculentum. The sequence goes on from BSUD01000001.1 coordinate 147,232,347, forward strand.
TAAGGACGATAACACTCAATTCAACACATCAGCAAATTCACCCACGATACAGTCCAGCAGTATTTGAATATTTGACATACTAAAAATTATTGGGCTCCATGTTCCAAAGATTTCACTCTGTAATGTAGAATTGTAGACGCCTAGATGGTAGACCAATTACAGCACTCTATGAACTAAACATCTCAATACTATCAACTTCATCCTTAATGTGCATTTTGACAACCAGTTTCATACTAAGCATTCAATTCAACACATTATAAACTAGCACAATCAAATGAAATAAGGACAACTTGCAAAGCAGAGAATTAGTGATACTAACCGGAGAATTTGCAGCGGAATCAACTCAATTATTTGCTATATCCAGCGCTTCTACACCCTCAAATTACATGCACTTGCCACTGCAACAGCACCAATATGTGAAGATTCACCTTTCCTAACCCATACAAGGCAATCTTCATTCTTTGGGGTCTCTTTCCTCAGCATAAACCTACGCTCAAACTTTGCATAGCCTCCGTCCTTCCTCCATCCATGTTGGTTCCTTGCAGGAATAGATCCTCGGCTACAGCTTTCCCCTGATGCACTAGTCATCCTAGGACATGCGAATTTGCTTTCAGTCTCACCTATCAAATTATCATCAGCATTTTTTATGTCCTTCTCAACATGAGGTTCTTGTTTAGGATTGATATTTGGGGGTTGAATCACATCCTCAACCTTCTGATTTCTCTTCTTGTTATATTTTGAAGGTTTACTCTTCTTTGCCCTCTCAAGCTTTCCCTCGTTAACTATTACAGCAGAATCGTGAATTTCATCACAGCGCTCGACAACAGGGATGACATTCGGGGCCTTGATTGGCTGTGGAGGCTTAGTCTGCTTAATATGCAACACCAGTTTCGCCTTCGGCTCCACTCGGACCTTCGAATTTGCTTTCTCCTCCAACTCACCAATTGGTGCTAAAATGCCTTTTATCGGTTGCGATGGAGCCAAATCCCCCGTCTGATTTATTTTATTGTTAAGATTTCGGGCACCCCTCTTCTTCTTCTTCTTCTTCTTCTTCTTTCCACCATCGACCTTTGGATCCTTAACCTCTTTATCGGAAACGAGAATTTCAGCAGAGGCTTGGACAACGATCTCAGTCTTGGGGGATTCTGATGGCGCTGACTTCGTTTTGTCCGCATGGAGCATCGGGAGTTTCTTCGGCTCCACCCGGACCACCGGTTGAGTCTGCTTCCATCCAATCGTAGGTAAAGCTGGCGTCTGCTTCTTCTGGCCTACTTGGATCCATCGGTAATTTGCTTCGTCCGTCTGACGACGAGTAACTTGAAAAGGCCTTCGGATTGCGTTGTTAGGGTTAGGGTTTGGCGGGATCGATTTTTCGGCTGGATGATGCTCCTCTTCCAGATCATCGTCTGCAGCACGCTTATCTTCGCCTTCTAGATCATCTTGGACCTCAGTATTTAGTTGAAGCGGCCTTCGAATTGCGTTGCTAGGGTTAGGGTTTAGCAGAATTATTTTTCCGGCTGTATGATGCTCTTCTTGCAGACCATCATCTCCAGCAAGTTTATCTTCGCCTTCTAGGTCATCCTGGACCTCTGTATTTGGTTGAAGCGCTGTGCTGCGATCCTCTTCTCCTTGCTTCTTTTGCTGGTGTTGCTTATTCCAGCGGTCGCAAAGATCAACAGCGGAGACGTAGTTAGCAGGCAAAGGAGGAGGGAGTCTCTTATCGGCGTCCTCCATTTGGACCACGGTATTTGGTTGAAGCGCTTTGTTATCATCCTCTTCCGCTTGCTTCTTTTGCTGTTGTTGCTTCATCCAGCGGTCGCGGAGATCAAGAAGGAGACGTAGTTCGCAGGCAAAGGAGGAGAGGGCCTCTTATTGGCGCCCTCCATTGGCAATGTATGCAAGAAAAAGATCGAGATTCTCGGCTCCTAAATTCGCCTGAGCAACAGAGCCAGGAAATCAGGACGACAATCACGGCATCGGGATCGGCGGGGAGATTGTTGAAGGACTGGTGGGAGTTTTGAATAGGAATGGGAAATTTGAGGGAGAAGAGGAACGAAATCCCTATTTGCTAGTATTCATTCGAAGTGACAACATGGTATTGACATATCACTTGATGAGTCCTATTAAATGAGTTAGCTTTAACGCCTTCTTTTAATTATTTAATTAGTATTCACTCCTATCATCTTAGTTATTACTAGGCCCGTTCAAATTCGGCTAACTCGTTCTGAAAATCGGGTGGGTAAGAGCATGAGAACAAGTCCGATCGGGTCGAAAAGTCTGGTCCATTAGCCCGGTAAAAAAAATTAAAAACATTATTACATTTGTTATGGAATATCATTTATACATGATAGACATATGTCTACAAATATAAGTTACAAATACTTGTATGCCTACTAACAATTGCTAGAAGAATTCTAGAGTGAACTATTGCTAGATATTTTGTGGTAAGTTTGTACAAGTGAATTGTTCACCTTTTTTACCTCCCTAATTTTCTATTAGAAAATCACCTTCATTTTGCCGATAAATAGGGGCATTCATCCATTGTAACAATGCAAGTAAGAAAACTACTCTTCTTGTTCACTCCTCTCTTCTAGCTTCATTCTAAGTGTTCTTGAACACATTCCACAAACGTTTAAGTAATCAAGAGATCAAAAGTAATTATTTCACAACATGTTATTAGCACGAGGTTCTAACTTTCAACCGAGCTTTGGTCATTTTTCAAGAGTTCAAGGTACTAATCTTAAACTCTTCTTCACTCCTCTCTAAAATCTAAGAGTTTTAATTATCAAAATCTATTTGAGGATTATGCTTTGTAGTCGTCAATTATGGGATCGTCTACATTAGAAACTCAAGATTTTCATAAACTAAATATATTTAAGAAACACGGCTTATAATTATCTAAATTTGAACTTTATACATCACAATCTCGGTTAATCTTTCCTAGATCTAAGGAACTTTTGACAAAATAAAATCATGGTTTTTATATTTATGCTAAGATACAAACAAAATTGATATTTGCTTAACTTTTTGACAAAGCCTCACATTAAATTCCTTGTTTGGATTATGAACGAAGATTTCCCACCAAAACAATGATGATGATAATGATGATGATGTAAATAAGGACAAGGTAAATGAAAAGCTCGATTAAAAATCGGTTGTTATTAGCAATAAGCCGATGAGTAATATCATAACCGGCCATGGATTTTTTTTTTTTTGAGCTTGAATAATGAAAATAGAGTTAAGGAAGAAGGAGATAAGAATGGTGAAAGTAAAATGGATGGATGAAGATTAAAAGTGATAAAAGGAATCAGATTTAAACTATTCCTACTAGACTAATTTAACCCTATAATTTTTTACTACGATCACAATTTATGATCCATAATTATCTATTTTTCAGACTATTGATATGACTTACATGACTACTCTTCATGGACTATTAATGACTATTGTCAGACTGTTACTATGACTTACACGGCATTCCTATCAAACCATTGACTATGACTTACAAGATCGTACTTGACGGACAATGACACATAGACTGCATGTGACGGACTACTAACACAAATGACTATTGACTATTTATTTGCTTATGTTTATTTATGACTAACATATTACTAACATGTGACTGACATATTACTAACACATGACTAGCATATGACTAACACGTGCTAACAATTTTATAATTTTGTCATCTTTTACTTACTTTATATATATGATTTACATTGTTACGTAGTAACCAATGGCAAACATTGCAAAAAGAGACTTTGACATTCTTGACTTATTGAGCCAAAAATACCTTGAATGGAAGGTAGATGTGGTTATCCATCTTAAGACGAATGACCTTGAAAACACAATTGAGGATAACAATGATGCCACTCCACAGGAGAATGCAAAATCAATTGTATTCCTCCGCCACCACGTTCATAAAAGCCTCAAGACCGAATACTTATTTGTGGAGGATCCTAAAGAGTTGTGGGAAAGCTTGAATGAAAGATATGAACACCAAAAGGAAGTCATTTTCCCACAAGCTTTGTATGAATGGAACAACTTAAGGTTTCAGGACTTTAAGTCCATATCTAATTACAACGGTGATATCCATAGCATCAACTCCCAATTGAGGTTGTGTGGTCATATGATCATTCGAGAAGAATGCTAGAGAGAACATTATCTACTATGCATGCCACAAATGTATTGTTACAACAACAATACCGAGAAAGAGGTTTCAAAAGGTACTCAGACCTTTTGAAAGTATTATTAGTGGCTGAAAAGAATAATGAGTTCTTAATGAGAAACCACAACCTCAGACCCACTAGATCAGTAACAGCTCCGGATGGCAATGCCACTGAAAAGGCATCTGATGACAAATACAAGAATTACAAAGAACGTGGGCAATAGTAATGACACTATAATAGCCGTGGACGAGGTCGTAGAGATCGTGGTGGCCATGGTGGTCATGGTGACCGCGATCATGGCCGTTGCAAGGCTATAATGATGAACTCCATGATAATCGAGGTAACTATGGTTACAAAGAGAATGAAAAGTAAAAGGTCTAGACGGGTCAAAAGGGTCCCTCTCATAAGCCAAGAACTGTCTACTATAGATGTGGCATAGCTGGTCATTGGGCAAAAATATGTCGTACAACTTCACATTTGGTGGATGCTTACCAAGCTAAAAGAAACAAAGAAAAGGTTAATGAAACCAACTTTGTTGAAAACGAAGGTGTTGGTAGTTCACTCATGACCAGCCTAAATGTCTCTTACTTTCTCAACTTTGAAAATAATGATGCATGTGCCTTGGACTGAAGCATTGGTTTAAGAATTTATGAGATCATCCTTATTGTATAATAATGTATAATATGTCATGTAATGTTTTCTTTTAAGTTCTAGTTGGACTATGAAAAATATGCTTATCCTAATGTATAATATGAAGTTTTTATTATTAATGGCTTGACTTATCCATGTTTCCTCCTTAATAGAATGCGTGGAACCTTCGAAGAGATTTATTGAGCTTTAAGGATGTGCGTCAAAATGGGTGTCATATGAAAACCATGAATGAAAATGGAAGAGAATATTTGTGCATCACAACACATGAATGTGATAAGAATATATCCTTGAAAAAAATGGCAGGACAAGCCTCCTGATTATATGAGACATATATTTATCCAGTTGAGCCTGATGTGATATCTAAGAAAAGGTCAGATGACCGAGTTGAATTTACACTTTGGTATGACCGAGTGGGTCACCCAAGATCAATGATGATGCACAAAATTATAAAAGGTTCACTTGGACACCCACTAAAGAACATGAAAGTTTTGCCGCTAAATCATATTAATTGTGCGGTTTGCTCACTTGGAAAACTTATCACTCGACCTTCTAAAAGTAAAGTTACAAGTGAGACTCTTGCATTTTTGAAAGGATACAAGAAGATACATGTGGACCAATTGCTCCACCGTGTGCCCAATTTTGATACATTATGGTGTTAATTGACACATCTACAAGATGGTCACATGTAAGTCTATGATCGACTAGAAATGCGGCATTTGCTAAACTCCTTTCTCAAATAATCAAAGTGAGAGCTCAATTTCCGGATTATACAATAAAGAAAATATGGCTTGACAATACAAGAGAATTTACATCCCCAACATTCAATTATTTTTACATGTCAATTGGGATTGATGTGGAATATCTAGTAGCTTATGTTCACACACAAAATGGGCTTGTTGAATCATTGATAAAGAGATTACAATTAATTGCTACACCATTATTGATGAAATCTAAATTACCACCATCTGCTTGGGGACATACGATATTGCATGTTGCAATCTTGATTTGGTTAAGATCAAGTGCAAACTATGAACAATCCCCACAACAACTAGTGTTTGGTAAGGAGCCTAATATATTACATCTAAAAATATTTGAATGTGCAATTTATGTTCCTATTGCTCCACCAGAACGTACAAAGATGGGTCCACAAAGAAGATTGGGAATATATGTTGGTTTTGAATCCCCCTCGATTATTATATATGTTGAACCAACAACGGATGATTTGTTTACATCAAGATTTGTTGATTGTCATTTTGATGAAAATACATTTCCAATCTTAGGGGAGAAAAGAAGAAAGTTGTAAAATCCGGAATATTTATTCCGTCTAGTTCCGTTATAAAATAGATCTCGATCAGTCGACCCTTATCCGTCTACTTAGTTAGACATATTATTATAGGATTTATCATTTTATGTAGATTCCTTCACATAAAATGATAGAATCTTTTAAATAGTTTATCATTTTATGTAGATTACTTCCGCATAAAATGACAGAATTCTTAACCGATCTTAATCTATAATAAACTTCATATCCGCCTAGTCCGTATATTTATGTGACGGGATCTTGTCCAGCCAGAAACTCGCTAAATTAAGGAGCCCAGCCGTAGCCCAGTTTAGCCCATCCGTTAACCGATATTTCAGCTCCAACGGATCCAGTTCTGCAGCCAGCTAGCCCAGCCCAGCAGCCACTGCTGCCTTGCCCGCCTTCAGCCAATTCGGCCCTGCAGTCTTCAGCTCAGCCCAGCAGCGTTGTCTTGCCAGTCCAGAAGCGCCTGCACTCCTCAGCTCAGCCCAGCAACGCCAGCGCCAGCCCAGAAGCGTCTCACCTTCTTCAGCTCCAGCCCAGCAACAGCACAACTCCAGTCCGCTGCTTGTCTTGGCCGCAACATCGGCTTCAGCCCAACAGCCCAGCGCCAGTCAGGAGCACGCCAGCCTAGTAAATACACATGTTTCCTTGCTGAACGTTGCTAGGAACGTAACAGCCGAGATCTCTGCAGATTCCTTCCATTTCTGCTGTTGGCATTCCGTCTAGATTCATTCTGCAGAAGCAACGCTTTCCTTCCTTGCCCCGTGAATATATTCATTCCTTGCACGCAGCCAGATCCGTTTTTGTTTCCTCTTCCTTCTGTCCACGATTCTGCAAGCTTCGATCTTCTTCTGCAGCAAATCTGTCCATCTCGATCGAGTGCTTCAACGCAACAGCAAGCAACACAGGCCAACGTCACTTCTCCTTCTCCCTCCACCTTCCGTCATCAGCGTGCTGTCTTAAGTGAGGGTATACGTACAGCCTCCTTCTTCGACTTCCCTACTGCAGTGACAAGTAAGTGTAGCCGAACCATCATCCTCCCAAGTACATACCTAAACAGTCGAGTTTGACTTATCCTAAACAAACTGCAGGTATCTTAGATCACCTTCTGAGATCCGGGTAGCAAGGTCTGGGAAGTTTGTGAGCACAATAGCACTCCTAACCCACTGCAGCAAGGTAAGCCATGTGCAGTAGAGTTTTGTTGCTTCCTTTACAACTAGGTTGTAATGTCTCTAGCTCTCTTAATTCATAGTATTGTTTAGGTTGCTGTAGTTCGGCCTTAAACATAGTTAAGATAGTAATAGGTAGCTGCTGGAATTTATAAATAAAATGATAGACATAAGGGGCTGCTGTAAAATCCAATTTATTCCTTCAGCTTTGAGGTTATCAACTGCCTATCTTGTCGACCAATGATTGAACGTTTGGATAAAGATCCACCGTTGAATTTTGGATATGTGGTGGATGGATATATGTAGTTTAGCATATTAAAATTTGAGAAGAAATGAACGGTCGGATTAGAAGTATGAGCTCCCGAAGTTAGGTAGTTGAGCAGTTTTGGTAAACTTAAGTTTTGGCTAAGTATAGGAATTTTGAGTGAAGTAGCCAACTTTGTGAATTTTTATAAAATTAATGGCTGAACAGTTTGGAGGAATTCTTTCTCCTAAGGTTAGATAGAACCTCATAGATGATCTAGAGATTTAATTCGGAATTATTATAAGCTGTTAAGAATTTTATATTTAGAGCCGAAGTTAGACCTTTACGATCTTCCGGAAAATAGAAACATAGGAAAAATGTCAGTTTGGAACCAAACAAAATCTTAGGAATTAGAATATGATTTTAGAACCTCAATTAGGAGTTTAGACATGAATTTTAGAGTTTTCGGGAATTTCGGGACCAAGGGTAAAATGGTCATTTTACCCTAAATTAACACTGTAACTAGTTATGTCTTAATACATTATTCAATCTTAGAAGTCTTAGACTTCTAACTACGTGAGAGTGTGCTAATGCACGTATCGCCTTTGGCAGGCAACTGAGTTGCTACAGTTTACAGAGCGAGTGGTTTACAAAGAGTCGAGCTTTATATCAGGTAAGTCCTTTGGGCTTACTTAGCTGACTTCTAAATATGAGTATAATTAATGATGGTGGTGTGTGATTGAAATGTTTATGGAGATAGGTTGTGATATATAATTACCGACCTATATTTTAGCCTAAGAGTAACGGGCGGTGGCATTCTGCTCAGTAGCTTGCGGGCGCTGGGGTTTCTTTCGGGACTAGTCCATACTTAGTTTGTAGTGATGCTACCAGTGGAAGTCAGCTAGACCTACACCAGTTGGATAAGGAACGGAGGCGAGAACTAATAATAATTCTCGTGCCACAATTTAAATCGAATAATGTGAATCATTTAAATAATAGATAATAAACGGTTGAGTGCCAGCATGATGTTTGTTTATTTTGTTTCTGCGTGTGTTTGTGCTGTTATCATTTTGCTTATATTTGGATAGTTAGCTAACTGTTGATATGTTGTTTAGATTTGACACAGGTTAGAGCAGATGCCGAGTGATCCAGACGGTAGTGGTCAGCCGGGGTGTCGTACTTTAGGACGTTTTACAGTTTCTGCATTTGTGGGTTTTACAGTTGAACCTTGTTTCCTTTCGTACTTTGTTATATTACGTTTTCCGGCTGTAGTTGATCTGGTCACATTCATGCATTATTAAGAACTATTTTATGATTTCTGGTTTTTCCTTATCTGTGCCTTGTTGTAAGATCTTGTTAAGTTGTTGTCAAACTAAGGTCGGGACCCACTGTGCGGTCCTAACCAGTAACTCCCTAAGTTGAAAATTTTGGGGTGTTACAAAAGTGGACCCAAGTATGAAATAAATTACATGGAATGCAACATTGTTATCACACCTTGATTCAATAACAAAAATGTGTGAACAGGAAGTTCAATGAATCATTCACCTACAAGGTTTTGCAAATCAATTACCAGATGTATTTACAGACACTAAAGTCACATGTTCCTGCGAGAAATGTCCCTGCAAGAATTGATGTACCCATTGGACAACCAAATGTTTCCATTGCAAATGATTCTACGAAACGTCGAAAACGCGGTAGACCACTCGGCTCAAAAGATTTGAAACCGAGAAAAACAAGAATCCAAAAGGGTATAACAAGAGAGACTATAGTCACTGGATCAAATGAGGAACATGAGAAAGACAAAGGAAATGAGGATGAAAACATACCAAATGAAGATAATATCTTTGATAACGATGAAAAAATCGATAATTATGAAATTGCAATAAATTATGACGATACAAGGATGCAATGGAATAAAAAGGGTATCATTGTTGATGATACATTTTCCTGCTTTGTGGCTAATGATATCGCAATTAAAGATGACGACATTGAGCTAAAATCAGTTGATGAATGTCGTCGTAGAAAAGATTGGCCAAGATGGAAAGAAGCAATCCTGACAAAATTAAAATCACTTGAAAATGTGAAGTTTTTGGGTCTGTAGTCCATACACCAAAGGGTGTAAAACCAATCGGCTATAAATGGATTTTTGTAAAAAAACAAAATGAGAAAAACGAATATGTGAGATATAAGGCAAGACTTGTAGCCCCAAGTTTTTCTCAAATTTCAGGAATCGATTATGATGAAACATATACTCACCGGTAATTGATGCGACCACATTTAGATTCCTAATTAGCCTGATTGTCTTTAAAAAACTACAGATGCACCTTATGGATGTCGTGACTGCATATTTATACGTGTCACTTGATACCGACATCTACATGAAAGTCCCACAAGGACTAAAATTGTCTGATGCCAACTCCTCAAAGCCACGAGAAATATTTAAATTGAGAAGATCCTAGTATGGATTAAAACAATCAAGACGAATTGATACAATCGTCTTAGTGAATAATTCTCAAAGAGGGATATAAGAACAACATTATATGTCCATGTGTTTCCAGTCTTAGTGTTTTTTAACACATCCACAAACTTTTAAAGAAAACAAGAGATCAAAAGTAATCATTTCACAACAATATTATAATTATTATAAATATTAATAAAAATAAAACACCTAATATAATTATAATAAATTTGATATATTTTCTATAAAATATCTTAAATATAATTAAAAAAAAATTTCTTTACATATTGTTTTGTAAAAATTAGAAAATGGGTACTTGAGAGCCCCACCCGTCCACCCGGCCGGGCGGGTACGACACCCATCACCGGCCCGAGTCCGGCTAAACGGGCTCAATAGTTTATAAAGCCCAAACGGGCTCATATATGAACAAGTCTAGTTATTGAAATGTAGAATTCATATATATATAGAGAGAGAGACAGTATAGATTATATGAGAACAAGCCTTATCGTGTAATAATGAGAGCATGCCTTATTGTTTAATATATTATTCGTAATTATTATTAATTTTTTTACGAAGGTGTCATATCGTTTAATGTATTATTCGTAGTTATTATTAATTATAATATCTACCCTAAATCTTGACGCTTAATATTCACCATCCGACGGTTTAAGATTGTTCTCATGATACACAATAAGAGTGTTCTCATGGGAACCGCACCCTATATATAGTATAGATCATATGAGTACATGCCTTATCGTGTAATCATGAGAACATGCCTTATTGTTTAATATATTATGTAACACCCCGAATCCGCGGGACTCGGGGCGCTACGGGTTGGGACCTCACAATGGGTCCCGACCCTTAGCTTGACAACAATTTCACCGGACCTTTCCAACATGACAAAAATAAAGGTAAAATCGTAAATCAATTTTAATGCAAATGATAAGAAACCCGAAAGAATGCAACAACAACTTCAGCCGAGGTACAACTTAAACCAAACGCCAAACAAGCGGCACACGAAACGTAATAACCGAAAGACCAAAACACAAGACAACCCCAACTCAAAACCCTTCCTAAAATGTATGGACCCCGGCTGCCCACCCTTCCGGATCTCTCGGAGCATGCCTAACCTGCAAGGCAAACTACAACATTCGGTATAAAACCGTTAGCTCACATTCGAAGCATTAGAATTAAAGGGAAGGGCACAAACACAATTAATTCAACATAGTCACACAACATACTCAAAGCACACAAATCCGGTTTATTATCTTTATTTATTAAGTCATATCCCGTTCTAGTTCAACTTCTTTTGTGACACGAGAATCCTCCAAAACTCGCCTCGGTCCCTTCTTCCGGCAATGGAACGGTCGGATGCCTCTGAGCGTCTAACCAGCACGGGCCAGTCGCCGAGATCCCCCTAGCTCTCACGGGGAGCCAGGCAGTGATGTCACCGCCCGTTATCATACACTTGGGCCAAATAATATAAAGTTCGGTAATCCTATTTCCGGTTTAGTTGTTATAAACAGTAAAATAATAAACACACACCACCCAACACACAATAATGCTAATACAAAGAATACGAGCTAAGTAAGTCCGGAGACTTACCTCGTCCCAAAAATAATCCCGCTATATCCAGCTCTCAACTTCCCGCAGGAAGACACTCAACGCCTGTCAAAAGGCACACGATCAACATCTCTCACATACTAGAAGTCCTTAGACTTCTAGTTCCAATGATCTCGCAAGATCATAAACCATAACCATAAAAGGATAACAACCTCCTAATCCTCACGATCTCACAAGGTCATAACCATCACAACACGTGCTAGGATACTCTCGTTCTAGTCACCATAATCTCAACAAAAATATAACCATAATCTCAATCTTCATAAGCTCACAAGATTAACCAAACACTCAACGCCTTATAATCCTCACAAGATAATAACACCTCAAGCTTTAGAACGATCATAAATCCTCAAAACTCACCTAAGGTTCAGGGCCACTACTTGGCATTCACTCTAAGTTATACTAGATTATCCAACCTAGCATGATACTAATGCTAAATATTACTAGATCGAGAAAGGAGGTACTCACATGAGGTCATAAGACGGAAGTCAATCAATGGATGTCAACTTGAACTCGTTAGGCCTTTATCGGGGCGCTTCCGAACCTAAGGACAAAACTAAGCAAAATTAGCTTAAACGCTAATTTTGAAAGGAAGGTTTAGCGCATACAGATTTTTCAGTGAAAACTCCGTCTTCTAAAACCGAGGTTAACTCGTTAAAACCAATTCCGGGCAAGATATCCAAAAATGGAAAGTTGATTGAAAAACCGAATTTCAAGTTATCCAACAATCGGATTTACACCATCAAAGACACCAAATTAATTTGTAAAGGAGGTGGGTCACAAATCTCAACAAAATCAAGGGTTTAATGATTTTGATAAATTACTGCAGGGTATAAATGTTCCTTTTCCAAAGTTATTGGGTCATATCTGCAATTACACACAAATTGGGCACAAACTGTAATTACAACAAAATATGGGGTCAAAATTGGAATATATCCAAGGCTGTTTCTTCACCCTAATCGCGCGACAGAGGAAGGGGAACCACGCTTCACTGCTTCAGCGGCTGCAGAGGAAGGGGAAGGGGGAGGAACCGGCGGCAGCTCCCTAACGATGGCTCCGGAAGCGAGGACAGAAGGGAGGGCGGCTTCTTGGCGGCGAGCTTCCGGCGGCTGTCACAAGATCCAGCCACCACTATTACGCAGCAGAGGAGAAGAAGAAAAAATAGAAGGGAAAAGGGAGAGATGTAGCTCACTGGGTTGCGTCTCCGGCGGGCTGAGACGGAGGGCTACTTCGGCTCTCCTTTGATGGCTGCCTGAGATGGGAAGAGGAAGCTTGCTGCACTCGTTCGCTCGCTTGACAGATGATGGGAAAGTTCAATACGTAGAGGAAACACAGAAGGAGAGAGGTGAATGAGAGGAGGGAGAGGCTGGGCTACTTGGGGCGGACAGTACGGGAGGGGGCGAAGGGCCGGTTGCAGGCTTTGCAGACGGGTGGATCGAGGGGCCGGCTAGCCTGTGCCCTAGCCTAGGCGGCAGTTGCGGCCTCTCACCAGCGCGAATGAGACAACAGAAGAAGACAAGCAGGAGAGAGGAAATAAAAAAAGGAAAAGGAAGGAGAAAAGAATAAGAAAAGGAAATAGACCAAAACTCGATTAAAATACTCGGATCGGGATTTCCAAATCGGAACAACCATCCCGCATTTTCCGAAAATAATAACACGGATATCCGTGAACGTATCCAATATAAAAATACTCGGAAACATATCGTACTCCGTATAAATACTTTTAACAAAATATTTAAGCTAATAAAAGTATCGATATAAGCCGCAATAATAAAAAAAAACTGCAAACACGCCTAAAACTGGGGCGTTACATATTATTCGTTGTTATTATTAATTATGATATCTACACTAAATCTCGACCCTTAATACTCACCATCCGACGGTCTAAGATTGTTCTCATGATACACAATAAGGCTTGTTCTCATGGGAACCACACCGTATATATATATATATATATATATATATATATATATATATATATATATATATATATATATATATATATATATGAAAAACTCAATTACTTATAAAAAAAATGAAGATATTAACATCACAATAAAATAACCGAAACAAAATTTTAAAAACAAACATTTTCAATCTTACAAAACATACAAATGAACATATATAGTCTTACAATCTCAAATAAACATATTTAGTTTCAAAATTGAATCGCGAACCATCCATTGTTTAAATCAACAACAACCGGGCAACATAATCAACCAAGGAAACAAAAATAATAAAAATTGTAAATCAGAAAAAGTGAAAGAATTGGAATAACACACTCAACATTCAACTAAGAAAGATTACACCATAAATTAGTAATCAAAGGTTCAAAAATCAATTTATGAAATCATAAGAAGAATGAAAGAAAATAGAGGAAATAGTTTGTCGGCGGAACAACAACATTTCAACATTGGAACCAAAAAAGAAGAAGGCTTCGTAAAAAAATAAGAATAAGAAGATTGGTGTCTTGCTTCTGACAATTATAATCTCGCAAGTGACTATATGGGGCTAGTTTTAGTCGGAAAATGGGAGAGAAGAACAAATATTACTGTAAATCAAATTTATTTTTTTTAAACACGTTTTTTTACCTTTAAAAATAGGGGAAACTTTCGTTGACCGTGTTTTGATTGGACATAATCCGTGTACTCCGTGTCCTAAATGTGTTCTCCCCGTGTCCTACCTTTGAATCGTGTCTTGACCGTGCCGAGCCATATTTGACCGTGTCCGAGCCGTGTATTGTCGTGTCTTAATGTCCGACACGTCAGGAAACGGGACACTCCGCCTTTCAGAGGTGTCTATTTATCATAGATTCACACCCTTTCAAAAAAAAAACTATTCACACAACAAAGTATCAAATGCCTTAATTTTATGAAAGGTTTTCAGTTTTACCGCTCGTTAGATATGAGGATGTAATTTATGCATCGCTCGATCTACAAGTTACCAACAAACACATAGGCCGACGACGTAGGAGATGGAGGTGGCGGTGACCAGCGTTGGAAATGTCACTCGTCAATTCGAATATTGTTCAACTATCATATTACCGTTGAATTTCAAATGTTAGGAATCACCTAGAAATAAGAGTAGAATTCGTATTATTTTCATTCTCACAATGTTTATATCTTGACACAAATAACAAATTGTTCTTTTCTTTTGCAAAAATGTTTTCATATGACGAGAACGAGACAACATTTATCGTGATCGAGAGGAACTTTTACATACTTCGTTATAAGTTTTGTAATATAAATTTTTTCGTTTTTAAAATTATTTAAGATTTGAAATGAATTGTTGAATATGTTCTTATATATACTTTTCTTATTGGTGGAAATTTGCATATTGTAAACTTGTAGTTATTTAATATGTATTATGCGTTTTTTTTAAAAGGTCAAGTTACCAGTTCGGTCGGAGAAGCCGCTCTACGTCCGAAAGATATGGAGAACTTGCATATTGTAAACTTGCATATTGTAAACTTGTAGTTATTTAACACTTAAGGAGTATAGCACCACAACCACTAGACCAACCGAGTATTGGTATATTATGCGTATTTTTGCTATTAGTGAACTTGCAGTTATTTAGTATGTTATGATGCGATTTTTTTTTTGTTACTATACGTTCTTTGTTATTATAAATTAATGATTGAATTCATTTCAAAAATATTCAAGGGCAACCAAATCATATGTGCTTTATTGGCACAAATTATTCGTATATGTTTCAGACTCGCGACTTCTTCTACGACTTATAAACTTTATTGGGATGAGCTCGGTTTATGGGGAGTACAAAAAACATGGTATTGCTCATCAATGTATCATAGTTAAACATTGTCGGAATTTATATAATTCGATTGGTGTCTGAAAGATATGGAGAACGGAGGAAGAATAAAGATGTGGATTCTGAGTTTCTAGCTTCAAGAAGTTGAGACGAGAGGTCAAAGAAAGACGGATGTATGTTTGAGCTCGAGGTGGCGTAAGAAGAGGATCAAAATTGGACCATGAGGGTCATTTGTGGAGTCACAACCAACACTTTTCTAAGACTCGGAGGGGCAAGCATATTAGGGGTGGGCGAAATCAATTTGATCCGATAGCCCGAACCGAAAAAATTTGTTGCCCCGGTCTAAAAGAACCCGAAATTTTAATATTCATTTTGAGTTGATATGATCCGGAAGAATTTTCTGGATTACCGGATTGAATACGGATCGGGACTTCGGGCCTCCGAATATCCGCATATCTTCCAATATTCCCGGATTATCGGAGAGCCCCGGATCACCAGATATTCTCAGATTTCCGGTTATTAAAAAAGCTTCATACAATATTGAATGTATTCGATTTAGGAAAGAGAAAAGAAATATAAACTACAACTTTGTACTAATATTTATATTTGACAATATATTACATGGCAAAAATTTTGATTTAGGTCAAGTAATGAATGGATCATGTTACACATTTATTTGTAGATACATTTCATTTATTTCTCATAAATTTTACTTATTTTAATTTCCGATCAATTAAAAATTGAGTTGGAAAGCAAAAATTCACTCGATTTATTATATTAGGCAACATATAAATGTAATATTTTAAAAATAAAGTTGAAATGGTTATAGAATGATCAAATACCAATTGATTGAATATTTGCTACTTTAGTTAGTCATATTTTATTATGAATTATGGATAAAAGTTCTAATTAAATTAGGAAAGTGATGAATATAATTAGTCATATAAAAGATATATTATAAGAACATAAATAATTATTAATTTATGAGTGCATGAGAAAATGACATGTGTCAATAAATGTATGAGCGGATGACATGTGTCATTAAATGTATGAAGGACATCAAGTTCATGTCTTATGAGGACTGTTAGTTGGACTTTAAGGGTGAGTTTAGTCTTCGATTACATACACACGATTCAGTTATATGATATTGTCGAGTCTTACATGGTGGATAGGGTATCTCGACAATTTGGATTTGTGTAGCTGATTGTTCGCTCCAAACGGTGTGTGCAAGCTTTAAATTTATAACCCTAGATGTAAGCTTAAAACAAGGATGCGAACCCGTAGTGTACGGGTCAATCGTAGTAAAAAGTAAGGAATTCCAGGGGTCGATCACAGGGACTTAGTGAAACAAAGTCGGAATAGGTAAGCTTTATAAATACTAACCACAAAAGCAATTAAAACAATCAAAGATGATAAAAGTCAATAAAGGAAATATGCAATTCTAGGGATTAAAGCATCTAGTTGGGGTTCCAACTCAAGATCTAAAGATAAGCGGACAAAGTTGAGGTTTTTGCAAAGGGAAGGTGTTTCTAAAGTGGAATAGATCACCGGGTAAGTCTCACTACTCACTAATCCCAAACCGTAACTCCTATTACCGGGTAACTCTCAAGGAATTAAGATAAAGAATTATGACCTCAAACTAACACACCATCTAAGGGAATAGAATCAACCTTTACCGGGTAAGTCTCAGGCTAACTCACAAAGATGGGATGAAAGCACACTCAAACCCCAATAAAGGATAAACCTTTATTACCTATACTTATAATCTTAGGTACACAAACAAAGGAATTACCGGGTAAGTCTCATCCTAGGCTTGCATTGAACCAGGAAAGGTGTAATAAGAATAGGATTTGGCAAACTGTTAGCATGAAATATTGTGATATTTAAGGCACGTTTTCTAAGTGCATTTCATCCATTATGATAGTCATTGATTGAGCATTGTTGCATTTGTGAGCTAGTTTGCCTATATTTTCGATATGGATGTCTACACAAGCTTTATGTTGATTATAGGTGATTGAGAGCTATTTCCGAACGGAATTGAGCAAGTATAGAGATGATTGAGCATGTCCATGGATTGAGGACATTCATAGGAGCAAAGAGGAGTTCAACTTGAGGAATGCACGAGGCTAGGGAAGAATCACGTTCTTGCCCTAAACCACGCTCTAAAATACGGCCGTACTACATTCCACATTCAGTTCCACGGCCGTGGAACCATGGTTAGGAAACGTGGTTCATTCCAGTAACTTCTACGGCCGTGGAAGACATTGTGCAAACCGTGTTGATTTCCACGCTCTAAATTACGGTCGTGGAACCCTTCCACGACCGTGATCTTGGCGATCTTTTTCGCCACACTTTAAGCCACGATCTTTTGGAAGATTGGGCCGGGCCGATATTTTATCTTGCCCTATAAAAGGACGGACGAAGAGAGATTCCGTCACCTTCGCTTACGCTTTAACGCATCTCCGCTTAGAGACTTTTGCGACCTCCGCATAGACGCACTTTCGCCTACTCCGCGACTTAGGGATCTTTGCGATTCTTGCAAAAGACGTATTTGGCGCTCATCCCTGGAGTTGCCCTAATCTCGCACTTTGGTGGAGATTGTGATTGAGATTTCCGGATTGACGGAAGATCGAAGATTCGGAAGATTGTTCGCAAGAAGATTCCTCTTCTTGTTTAGGTTTGATTTAGAAGACGGATTGACATCCCGTTCTTCCTTCTTATCTAAGATTGTGTTTGTTTGTTCTATTCCGAATCTAGTGACGATATTTGTTCTTGATTGTGACTTTGAGATTGGTTTGAAGTTTATTGAAAGTTTTCGGAAGTTTTCATCTTTCAATCTTTTAATCTTTGGATTTGATATCAATATGACCATTGTTGGCTAAAAACCCTTAACAATTATAAGGTGAAGGGTTGATAGTTGTGGCTTAGATGATGATAGATCGATCGTAAACAGATTGGACCCTGAGAGTTAGAAAGAATCGTCGACGAACCCTAAATTACGGCCTGTTCTTGAGTCCACGACCGTGGAACCTCAAAGAACTACCCGTGATTTCCCTTAAGTTTACGAACCTGCTTTTACTTTAATCCAAAGTTAAAGATTTGCTTTAACTTAGTCTTGGCTTGCCTTTTCTAGGTGGTAGTGAAGCCTCAACAACCTCTACCTCGATTGTGTGTGTCACAACCTTAATCAGTTTAGTTAGTCTTGATCCTTGGATTATAAGTTTGGGTATTTGACATTAATTCTTACCTTTAGAACCTTTCTATATTGAAGCCTCAACAACCTTTATAGAGAGTGTCTTGTAGGTGAGTCATATAAGGTTTTTGGAACTTCACCGTACGATTACCTTACATTAGTATACCTTTGCATATCTCAACTCTGTCCTTATATCATTAGTATATCTTGAATCGATTGCCACAGCTGGATTCCTGGATCTTTAGGATTGTTGTTTTCCCAATACTTGCAAAGCTTATTACACTTAATCGCTTGATAATCTACAATTGAATTTGTTCCCACCCAAATCCCTGAGTTCGATACTCTGGAATTCTTGCTTAACTATATCGATCCGTACACTGCGGGTTTGCTTGCTTGATTTCTAGTTTTATATTTAAAGCTTATTTGCACGCACGCTAAGTGGCGAACAAGTTTTTGGCGCCGTTGCCGGGGATTTGGTTTCGGCCGAATTCGGTTGCCGGTTGTCAAGCTTGGGAGCTTGCTCTCGTTATTTGATATTTCTTTGAGTGCATGCGCAGGTCTAGGAACACCGAGGATCTCTTACCTCTTGATCAAGAGCTTGAGAAGACTCTAAGGCAAAAGCGCAAGGAAAAGAAGATGGCTGAAGAACACGAACGTGATCTTCAAGCAGAGTTGGCGGAGAAAGAAGCTCAACTCCAATGGAATGAAAATATTCGTTGGGATGAAATGGATCGTCATCAATCTCAAGTTAACGATCTACAGGATATGATGTTCCAGATGAGGATAGAACTAAGCAACCTTAAGAATAAGGGGAGCAAGAAATCCTCAAGACGGGCATCAAGATCAAGAAGAAGAAGTCATTCATCCGTTGATGATAGCGATTCCTCCATGCCACCACTAGAGGAAATTGATCCCACGATCAATGTGAATCCTTTCCATCCACGGGGAGCTGCTAATCGCCGCATTCCACCTAGGAATGCGAGGATCGAACGTGTAGATGATGAGCCAAGAACTCTTGGCCAAAGGATGGATCCAACACAACAACCCCGCCGTTTGGGCGTGAATTTTGATGCTGAAGATGTACAAGGGTTTAGCTTCAACCAACAAGTTATTACTCTTGTTCGCCAAAACCAATTTGGCGGACAAGCGCTGAATCTCCACACCTACACTTGCAAAACTTTGAGTGTGTGATGGAGACAATGAGGCCGAAGAATGCTACTACCAACAACTATAAGCTCAAGTCTTTCTTCTTCTCCTTGAAGGGGAAGGCGTTGTCTTGGTACCAAGCTCTTCCTAGTGGGAAACTAGACACGTGGGAAGACCTTTCCGCGGAGTTCCTCACCAAATTCTTTCCGCCATCCAAAACGGCAGAACTTAGAGGTAAGATCAATGCATTTTCCATGAGATCTAACGAAAGTTTGTTTCAATCTTGGGAAAGGTTTCAAGATTTGCTTTTGGATTGCCCTCATCATGGCATATCCAAACTTGCCTTGCTGGAAATATACTATAAGGGGCTGGATGTGGAGACACAATTCAAGCTCCAATCCCTCTCATGTGGTACATTCATGGACATGAGGGAAGATGACGCTTGGGACTTCATTGAGAAGCAAGCAAGAGTCATAGAGAAGTATTCCCACCGGAAAGTGGAGGGAAATCGTGTAGAGCAAGGAGCAAAGCTCACACATGAAGCTCAAACTCAAATCTTTTCTCTCAACAATGAGATTAAAGAGTTGAAGGAGGCTATCAAGACTAACTTTCCAAAGCAACAAGGAAAGGACGTTGGCTACTTGGCCAACAACAACAATAGCGGTGATAACACGAACCGCAACAACAACAACAATAACCGGAACAACAACCGGAACAATTGGAACGGAAACAACAACAACCGGAACAACAATTGGAACAACAATAGGGGTTCAAACAACAACAATTGGCGCTCCAATCAACAAAATTCCGGTAACTCTTATCCTTCCAATTCTAATTCATTAACTCCACCCTCCTCTTCCTCTACTCCCTTGAAAAGCTAGGGGCAATCATCCAATGGAGGAATCACTTCGGGGAAGGAGAAGCCCGATCCCATGTTGGAAACGATCTTGGGAAAGCTACAAGGGTTGGAGAACCGCATCATTAAGGTTGATGATCAAATTTCTAAGGTTGATAAAGCCCAAAAGGTTTTAGAAAACCAAATGTTCAGCCAAACGGAGGAAGTTCCTAAGAATCAAGGGAAACTTCCAGGAAAGACGGAGGACAACCCTAAGGGAAGGGTTATGGCAATCACAACTAGGAGCGGAGTGACTACCACCGATCCGCAGCCTAAGTTTGTTGAAGTCCTCGTAGAGAAAGACAAAGAGAAGGGGAAGGAGAAGGAAGATGTCTACGTTCCTCCTCCGGCTTACAAGCCTCCCCTACCATTCCCTCAATCTAGAGCGAGAGCGCGCCTAGATAAACAATTTGGTAAGTTCATAGAACTCATGAGTAAGCTGCACATTAATATACCTTTCATTGATGCTATTGTAGGTATGCCGGCTTATGGCAAGTTCTTAAAGGAGATCCTCTCTAACAAGAGGAAGCTTGAGGATTTTGGTGAGGTTAAGATGAGTTCGGATTCTTCGGATCTCATCAAGACCATGAAGGAGAAAATGCCCCCAAAGCTAAAGGATCCGGGGTCGTTTTGCATTCCCATAGGAGTGGGAGATGTCACATATGACGCTTTATGTGACTTAGGAGCAAGTGTGAGCATCATACTACTTGAATTGTGCAGGAAGATCGGTTTAGGTGACCCTAAAACGGTGAAGATGACGTTGTACATGGCGGATCGATCCATCACTCGCCCCGTCGGTATTGTAGAAGACGTCCCGGTCAAGCTAGGTAAATTCTTTGTTCCCATTGATTTTGTCGTGCTTGACATTCCTGCAGATAGTCCGGTCCCGATCATACTCGGAAGACCGTTTCTTGCAACTTCTGGCTGCATAGTCGATTGCAAGAATGGTAGACTCGCTTTTGATATAGGAGAAGAGAAGGTAGAGTTCGTTCTTTCCACTCTAGTGAAGGAGCCAATCTTTGACGATGATATATTCAATATCCAAGACGAAGAAGGGTTGTCTAGGGAGGAGGTAAGTGCTATTCTCTTCAACGATCCTTTACAAAAGGTTATCACTATGAGTCTAACAAATGTTGGGGAAGAAGAGGAGTGCAATGAGGCAATTGAAGCCTTAGAAGCACAAGAAGAGATGTATGAAGTGGAGTTTGAAAAACTCCACGATGAGGCAGAAAACGTGAGAATCCACGGCCATACACTATATTCCACGGCCGTGGATTTCACAAACAAAACCGTGTCCCACTCCAGAGAGTTATACGGTCGTGGAGAATGCAACAACCGTATTTCCCTTCCACGCCCTAAACCACGGCCGTGGAGGACATAGGGAACCCGTAATTTTGGCCGTGGAAAGGGATGATCGAGACACTTCTTCAACTTCCTTTGATTCTTCTCCCACACATTCAACACCCTTAGAAACTTCTAAGGAAACATTGGATGCTCCTCAAGGATCATTGGAAGCTCCGAAAGCGATGGAGCTAAAACCACTTCCTACTCATCTAAGGTACGCTTTTCTAGGACCTAATTCTACCTTTCCGGTTATTGTTAGTTCCGATCTAAGCATAGATGAACATAATCAGCTCATGATTGTCCTTAGGAAACATAGGAAAGCTTTAGGTTATACTATTGAGGACTTAGTAGGAATTAAACCCTCCCTATGTATGCATAAGATACTAATGGAGGAAGATTTTAGAACTTCAAGACAACCTCAAAGGCGGTTAAATCCGACCATGAAGGAGGTTGTCAAGAAGGAAATTCTTAAACTTCTTGATGCAGGTATCATCTACCCTATCTCCGATAGTAAGTGGGTGAGTCCGGTTCAAGTAGTTCCGAAGAAGGGAGGAATGACGGTCATCACCAACAAGAACAACGAACTCATTCCTACCCGAACCGTAACGGGATGGCGGATGTGCATAGACTACCGCAAGATTAACAATGTGACGAGGAAGGATCACTTCCCATTTCCATTCATCGATCAAATGCTTGAAAGGTTAGCACAACATTCACATTTTTGCTATCTTGACGGTTATAGTGGTTTCTTTCAGATTCCGATACACCCGGACGATCAGGAGAAGACCACATTCACGTGCCCATGGGGTACGTTTGCCTATAGGAGAATGCCATTCGGGCTTTGCAACGCCCCAGCCACCTTTCAACGATGCATGATGGCCATCTTCTCCGAATATATTGAGGAAATCATGGAGGTCTTCATGGACGACTTCTCCGTATACGGTTCCTCTTTTAACGATTGCCTTTCTAACCTTTCTCTTGTTTTACAAAGGTGTGAAGACACTAACCTAGTTCTAAATTGGGAGAAGTGTCAATTTATGGTTAAGGAAGGAATTGTATTAGGTCACTTAATCTCTAATAGAGGGATAGAAGTAGATAAAGCTAAGATAGAGACCATAGGGAAGCTTCCTCCCCCAACTTCGGTGAAAGAGATAAGAAGTTTCCTAGGACATGCTGGATTTTATAGACGTTTCATTAAAGACTTCTCTAAAATATCAAAACCGCTCACTAATCTATTGATGAAGGATGCAGTTTTTGAGTTTTCGCAGGAATGTTTGGATGCGTTTAACACAATTCGGCAAGCTCTAATTTCAGCACCTATTATCCAACCTCCGGATTGGACTCTTCCCTTTGAGGTTATGTGCGATGCTAGTGACGTAGCAATAAGAGCTGTTCTTGGACAACGAAAGGAAGGGCGAACCCATGCCATATACTATGCTAGCAAGACGCTAGATGAAGCACAGCTCAATTACGCCACTACCGAAAAAGAGTTTTTAGCCATTGTCTATGCTATTGACAAGTTTCGCTCTTATCTTGTAGGTGCAAAGGTGATTGTCTACACGGATCATGCTGCGATCCGGTACCTCCTTGCAAAGAAAGATGCAAAGCCAAGGCTAATTAGATGGATTCTTCTCCTACAAGAATTCGATCTTGAGATCCGCGACAAGAAAGGTTCCGAAAATTCTGTTGCGGATCATTTGAGTCGCCTAAGACATCTAGAGGACGACCATTTACCCATCGATGACTCCTTCCCGGACGAACACCTACACATTATAGAGGATTGCATCGACGTGATCTACAAAGGTAACAAACCATGGTTTGCTGATTTTGTTAACTATTTGGTTTGTCAGGAGATACCGCCCGGACTATCCTACGCACAAAGAAAGAAGTTCTTTAAGGATGTCCGGGAATACTTTTGGAATGAACCTCTCCTTTTTAAGAGAGGTCCGGATGGCATTATTCGGCGATGTGTGCCGGAAGATGAGATGCAAAGTGTCATCCGCCATTGTCATTCACTACCTTGTGGAGGACACGCTAGTTCGAACAAGACTAGCGCAAAGGTATTGCAATCTGGATTCTTTTGGCCTACGTTGTTTAGAGATGTGCAATCCTTTGTTTCTTGCTGCGATGCTTGTCAAAGAACAGGTAATATCTCTAGGAGGAATGAGATGCCCCTCAACAACATCCAAGAGGTGGAGATTTTCGATGTTTGGGGAGTTGATTTCATGGGACCGTTCCCATCCTCTTGTGGAAACCAATACATACTATTGGCGGTAGATTAAGTTTCTAGATGGGTGGAAGCAATTGCCTCTCCCACCAATGATGCCATGGTGGTGGTCAAGTTCTTTAACAAGATCATTTTCCCACGATTTGGGATGCCAAGGACTATCATTAGTGATGGAGGTTCTCACTTCATTGCCCGGCGCTTTGAAGCTCTTCTAGCTAAGTATGGGGTTACTCACAAGATCGCTACCCCTTATCATCCACAAACAAGTGGACAAGTTGAGATCTCAAATAGGGAGATCAAAGGAATTCTGGAGAAGACGGTTTCAAGGACTAGGAAGGATTGGTCCTTGAAGCTTGATGATGCATTGTGGGCGTACCGGACTGCGTACAAGACTCCCATAGGAACCACACCATACAACCTTGTGTATGGGAAGTCTTGTCACTTACCGGTAGAGTTGGAGCACAAGGCGTTTTGGGCTATCAAGTGGTTGAATTTCAACATGAAGGAAGCGGGAGAGAAGCGTCTCCTAGACCTTAATGAGCTGGACGAACTCCGCTTGAACGCTTATGAAAACGCTAAGATCTATAAGGAGAGAGAAAAGCGTTGGCATGATAAGCATATCATTCCGAAGGACTTCAAAGAAGGAGATCAAGTTCTCCTCTTCAATTCAAGGCTTCGTCTCTTTCCAGGTAAGCTTAAATCTCGTTGGACCGGACCTTTTCTAATTAAGCGTATTTTCCCCCATGGTGCAGTTGAAGTATGGGGTGAAGCGGGCGGAAGCTTTAAGGTGAACGGCCAACGACTCAAGAAGTATACGCCGGAACTCCAAGCTGAAGAGTTCGCGCCTACCGCACTCGAATAAGTGCGAGATTGGTCTAGCCACGGACCTTAAACAAAGCGCTTCTTGGGAGGCAACCCAAGGTATTGCATTTTCGTTTTTGTTTTCGATTCATAGTTTAGCTTAGTTTAGACGTTTTTCGCTTTATTTTGCCCTCGATTTCTTCCGGTATGTTCGTGTTTTTGGACGTAGGAACGATGGAAAAGGGAAAAGGAAGGATAATGTTGAAGAAAAGTGACGAAACTTGGACTTTGGAGCATTACAGAGAGTTCCACGGCCTAAACCACGGTCGTGACAGCTACAATGACCGTAATTTCCAAAAGCCTTTGAAAAATCACCAAAACCACGGTTCCGTACATTTCTACGGCCGTGGAAACCCCCGACAGACCGTGATTTTCAAAATTTTGCCTCTGACTATATAAACCACGTTCTTCACAAAAACACTCCACAAATGCCCAATTCCACGACTCAAAACGCCGAATCCACGCCCTTCCTCCCAAATCTTCGTTCGTTAATCGTTTTCAACGATTCTTCTTCCCAAATTGAAGCAAATTCAACCACCAACGTGATCCAAGCAACGAATCGAGCGGCAAATCACCAAGGAACGCACAATTCGGATTTTAAAATCCGAAACCTAGGTTTTTTCCACTCTTCTTAATCTTTGTCGATTTGGTTCGTTTTTGCTAGAAATTTTAGGAAGAACTGATTGAAATTGGAGGAAATTAGACTAGGGCTGCCTGATTGCTGAATTTGAGTGCTGATTGTTGAGATTTGTGAAAAACTGAGACGAATCACGGTTCCTGGCAGTTCCACGGCCGTGGAATCATCAAGAACAGCCCGTAATTTTGAACAGTGATGGACTTTGTGAGGAGAGTTTCTGGGAGAATCAAGGAGAAGAAAAATGACCAAAACAAGAAGAGGAAGGGTAATCCCTCCTCTTGTTCATCCTCTAGAGCACCACCACCTTCCTCCCCTTCACCTCCATCCTCACCTTCATCACCCACACCTCCTAGCCCTAGAGTACCGACCATTCATGAGGATCACCTCGATGCATTCGAGAGGATCAATGAGAGGGCTGTGATTGGACCTAGGTACCTATTGTTAGAGGATCTAGCTCCTCTTAACATCATAGAGGACCTTACTTGGCTCTTGGATAGAGCCGGACTAGTTGTCTTCTCGGTTATCCGAGAAGACGCTTATGATGAGATTACGAGAGAGGTTGTGACATCGTTCGAGCACAGCCATGTGGATAGGACCGTTTCTTTCCGTCTTATGGAAAGAAAGTATGACTTTTCCATCCGTGAGTTCGGAACCTTCTTTGGGTTCCATGAGACCTTCAATGGTCGCTTTCCTAGTGGCGTTTATGCCAAGGATTTTTGGGAGGAAGTTACTATGGTTTACGCCAGCGAGGACCGCTGGCAACCAGCTGACACCAAGGCTAAGTTGATGTATCACTTAGCCTTGAAGATTGCTCACCGTGTTCTTTCGGAGTGTCTCTTCCCTAGAACGAAGATGCCCCAAAAGATCAAGACGGATGAGCTCTTTCTGCTATACTCTATGCTGTATGGGCGCCGAGCTGACTGTGCCACCCTCTTAGCTGCTACTATGAGCAAGCTTAAGAACAAGAGAAAGGGCAATATTGGATATGGTGGGATAGTTACCCACCTTGCTAGGAGTTTGGGAGTTGATTTTTTGCGTGTACCCGCATTACAGCCGTACCCTTAGGACTTCATGCCTTCATGACTAGAGGCCTCATCTTCCCCACACATAGAGGTCCGCCTTATGCGGCCATGCCTTGGGAGAGCAGGACGGGTAGGGGTATTGAGTGGCTACAGGAGTACTCCATTATGGCTGGACGCCATAATTGGAAGGAGATGTTCGCTGCCATGCATGCGAACAGGATTGCAGCTCCCCCATATGTCCCACCACCGCCAGTAGTTGAGGAGGAGGATATGAAAGATCAGTTTGAGGGTGGAGGAGGAGCCGAGCAGGAGTTTGGCACGTTTCCGGGTCAGCCGGATGCGGCCCCCGCTATGCCTAGACGTTCTCCACGTCCCGCCAGAGCCTCAGGCTCGTCTTCTCGCCGCGCCAGCGTGAGTGAGAGACCCACATGGGCTGAGACAGCTCCTGCATGGTATGGAGCTCCACCTCCATGGTCCACACAGCAGCCACCAGCACCAGCACCGTCCAATGCACCGGGGTGGCATAGTCATGCTCCGGGATGGTATGAGCAGATGCCGGATTGGGCTACTGGCCTTTCGGAGAGAGTAGGAGCATTGGAGATTCGAGCCGATGCTAGAGATGGGCGCATGGACGACCTCGATCACATGATGAGAGACGTCTACCGCCAGCAGTTTGGGCGGCCCTACGACCCCAGCTTCTCTCCATTCCCGCCTCCACCACCGCCGCAGTGACGATGATGATGACCGTTAGCTTTAGCCGCTCCACCGCCATGTTGTGAGTCTTTTTCTTTCTTTCTTTTCTTTTCTTTCTTTTATTTGAACATTAGGGACAATGTTTGTTCCAAGTATGGGGTGGGGTGTGACTAAAAGTTTGTAATAACTCTTACTCACTATGTTTGCTTCTATTCGAGACTATCTTGCATGTTCATTATATTGTTGCACGTTTCATTATTGCATTGCATGAAAAAGAGTTTGAAAACCCATAAAAATTGA
Source organism: Fagopyrum esculentum (assembly GCA_033239045.1). Lineage (NCBI taxonomy): Eukaryota > Viridiplantae > Streptophyta > Magnoliopsida > Caryophyllales > Polygonaceae > Fagopyrum > Fagopyrum esculentum. Next base: position 147,260,053 of record BSUD01000001.1, read on the forward strand.
AAAATTTTGAAAATTTTGTGCTTCTAAGGAATTGAGATGATTTCTATGATAATCGCTACTTGTGAATTGAGTTTGATGACAATTACATGCTTAAACGAATAGTGAATTGAAAAGAAATTGAATAAGTTGATTACATTTCTTTTTGCAAGTTTCATAATGTGATGAATGTTACCTAAATCATGTTGAGAAATTGAAGTTGAAATCACATTATAAGTTCTTATGCTTCTTTATGAGATGATTAAGGCAATTCGATTTTCTTTCTTCCTTCTTTGATCATTTAGCCCCTCATTAAAATATTGACCTCCTTTACCTATCCGGGAATTTGGAGGAGTTGATTGAAAAAGGCATGTATGATGTGGGAGGGCCATGAGAGCAATTATTTGCAATCAAAGGAATAGAAAGAAATTGTAGGTTTGGGAAAGTCAATCATGACGATGAGTAACTCGGCACCATTCACATAGCCGGGTGTTTGTGTCTTGCCAAAGTCGGATTGAGCGATATTCCTAGCGGATTATGGTATGTGCGCTAAGGGTTTGAGGCATCTCATAAAAATTGAGAAACGCCAATCTCCTAGGCTTCGGTTTTTGTGCACCTCTATCCATAACTCCAAAAGTAAAGTCGAAAAATGAAAGGAAAAGAGCGAAGCTCTAAGTTGAAAGTGCTGCGGAAACCGCAAGAGAAAAAGAAAAGAGTAGTTGTCCACTTTCCCGGATTCATGCACCACATTCCCTAAAAGTTTCCTTCCCTTTCCACATTCTAGACCTTTTTTCTTTGAAAGTCCTTAAGATCAAAAGAATGTTATATGACTTGGTGATCTAAATTGAAGTTTCTTATGATTGATTTTGATAATGTTTGAAGGTTATGATGCTTGTATGGAAGTCTAATTGATTCATGATTTCTCTTTACTCTTTACTCTTTGATTAAGTGTATGAAAGTCTAATAAACGATTGAAGCAAGATTTGAGAATGATTTATGGTTTAGAAGGACCATTCATCCAAAAGAAGTATTGCTTTGAGAAGGTACACATATTTCATCCTAACTTTTGTTTTAAAAGCTTTTTGAAAGACCTTGCTTAGGGACAAGCAAGTTGCAAGTATGGGGTTATTTGTTAGCATGAAATATTGTGATATTTAAGGCACGTTTTCTAAGTGCATTTCATCCATTATGATATTCATTGATTGAGCATTGTTGCATTTGTGAGCTAGTTTGCCTATATTTTCGATATGGATGTCTACACAAGCTTTATGTTGATTATAGGTGATTGAGAGCTATTTCCGAACGGAATTGAGCAAGTATAGAGATGATTGAGCATGTCCATGGATTGAGGACATTCATAAGAGCAAAGAGGAGTTCAACTTGAGGAATGCACGAGGCTAGGGAAGAATCACGTTCTTGCCCTAAACCACGCTCTAAAATACGGCCGTACTACATTCCACGTTCAGTTCCACGGCCGTGGAACCATGGTTAGGAAACGTGGTTCATTCCAGTAACTTCTACGGCCGTGGAAGACATTGTGCAAACCGTGTTGATTTCCACGCTCTAAATTACGGTCGTGGAACCCTTCCACGACCGTGATCTTGGCGATCTTTTTCGCCACACTTTAAGCCACGATCTTTTGGAAGATTGGGCCGGGCCGATATTTTATCTTGCCCTATAAAAGGACGGACGAAGAGAGATTCCGTCACCTTCGCTTACGCTTTAACGCATCTCCCCTTAGAGACTTTTGCGACCTCCGCATAGACGCACTTTCGCCTACTCCGCGACTTAGGGATCTTTGCGATTCTTGCAAAAGACGTATTTGGCGCTCATCCCTGGAGTTGCCCTAATCTCGCACTTTGGTGGAGATTGTGATTGAGATTTCCGGATTGACGGAAGATCGAAGATTCGGAAGATTGTTCGCAAGAAGATTCCTCTTCTTGTTTAGGTTTGATTTAGAAGACGGATTGACATCCCGTTCTTCCTTCTTATCTAAGATTGTGTTTGTTTGTTCTATTCCGAATCTAGTGACGATATTTGTTCTTGATTGTGACTTTGAGATTGGTTTGAAGTTTATTGAAAGTTTTCGGAAGTTTTCATCTTTCAATCTTTTAATCTTTGGATTTGATATCAATATGACCATTGTTGGCTAAAAACCCTTAACAATTCTAAGGTGAAGGGTTGATAGTTGTGGCTTAGATGATGATAGATCGATCGTAAACAGATTGGACCCTGAGAGTTAGAAAGAATCGTCGACGAACCCTAAATTACGGCCTGTTCTTGAGTCCACGACCGTGGAACCTCAAAGAACTACCCGTGATTTCCCTTAAGTTTACGAATCTGCTTTTACTTTAATCCAAAGTTAAAGATTTGCTTTAACTTAGTCTTGGCTTGCCTTTTCTAGGTGGTAGTGAAGCCTCAACAACCTCTACCTCGATTGTGTGTGTCACAACCTTAATCGGTTTAGTTAGTCTTGATCCTTGGATTATAAGTTTGGGTATTTGACATTAATTCTTACCTTTAGAACCTTTCTATATTGAAGCCTCAACAACCTTTATAGAGAGTGTCTTGTAGGTGAGTCATATAAGGTTTTTGGAACTTCACCGTACGATTACCTTACATTAGTATACCTTTGCATATCTCAACTCTGTCCTTATATCATTAGTATATCTTGAATCGATTGCCACAGCTGGATTCCTGGATCTTTAGGATTGTTGTTTTCCCAATACTTGCAAAGCTTCTTACACTTAATCGCTTGATAATCTACAATTGAATTTGTTCCCACCCAAATCCCTGAGTTCGATACTCTGGAATTCTTGCTTAACTATATCGATCCGTACACTGCGGGTTCGCTTGCTTGATTTCTAGTTTTATATTTAAAGCTTATTTGCACGCACGCTAAGTGGCGAACACAAACTCTAACACTTAACTCTCAGTTTCGGATCAGATAAGTCACCTCGGTCAGAAGAATTCCACCCCGGCCGAGATGTTCATCGATTGAGCGAGATGCTTAGGGTTAAGGTTAAAGACTCGAACTTTCAGGGTCCTACTGTGATTAAGATTATTCTATCATTGTTTTTCCCACAACCTTCAGTCAATCACCCTAGAATCACACAAAGAGATTAGTCACTCATCATCATGAAAGTATTAATCAAATATATGGGAAGAAAGAGAATAATTGAACAAGAAAACCTTAAGAGAAAGGCTTCAATAACTGAATCAATTATCAAACAACAAGCGTTCATTGGATAGAAATCCAACAAGACAACAAACAAGAAGGGAATCTAAGATGATATTACAAAAACCCTTCGAAAGCTATTAAAGCTATAAACTTCCTTCTTCAACCTTCAAAAAGGTTCTTCAAATCTCCCAAACGGAGTATGGCTGCAGCGGTGTATTAGGTGTAAGCGAGGTGATAGCGGATGTATGCAGGATGTAAGCGGGGTGATAGCGGATTTCCAACTGTATGCGGATGTCGGATTTGTGGGAAATCCGACCCTTTTTATAGGAAAATTACTCTCCAAAGATAAGATATCTTAGAAAGATCTCTTCCCATAAAAATAGGTAAAATATATAATCTATCATATCTTCTTCCTTCCAGGAGCCAAGCCCAAAAATATAAGATCCTCTTTCCAAAGATAAAAGATCTCAGCCAAGAATAAAATATTCTCGCCGCGTCCCAGATGTTCGCCTTGGTCGAGTCGACTTCTGTGGATCACCTCGGTCGAGGTGAATCTGTAGTCAACCGAGGTGAGTCACAACTGAATGTGAAATCTCTCAAATCTGGTCCAAAGTGAATCTCTAATCCATGGCTATGCTTCCTGGATGTTTCCTTATGTTCTTGAAAGTAGCTCCAATGACTCCATAGCTCCTTTTGCTCCTTTTTATGCAAAACGTGCCATTTTACCTACGATTACAACAAAACTAGGTGTAGATCTCGATTCCCACAAAGGTAGATTAAATGGTAATATAATCACATAATATATATACAAACATGCAGATTATTGAAGATAAAACGTCTAAACAAACCCCAAAATATAGACTATAATTCATGCTATCAAAATACCCCATACTTAGCCCTTGCTTATCCCCAAGCAAGTTCCGCATATAAAAGGCAAGATAGAATGGATTATAAGTCATAAAGATCAATGAAAAAGTCTCTCAAAAACATTTTAATGGTGTGCTACAATCATAGATCACTCTAAGAGAATACTTCATGGAATTTAAAATCAAAATATGATCAAAACATTTTTTAAATATAAGAAAGTTGTTCATCTTTGCATAAAATCGTAGAATGCATAATAAGTCATAATTATCGAAATTAATCATGCATAATCCAGTTTAAACCACTAAGTCAATCAACAAGCTCGAGATCTCAAGGGCTTCCCAAAAGAAAGGTCAAGAAACGTGTAGGGTAGGGATGTATGTAAGGTAATGTGGTGCTAGAATCCGGGAAAAGGATATACTTCACTTTCACTTTGACTTTCAACATCTTCCACCAATAAGCTTTGCTTATTTCACACTTTTTCTTTTTTTACTTTACTTTTTGGGATGCATGGACAGAAGTGCACAATAACCGAAGCTTAGGAAATCAGCAATCATCAATTTCTTGAGATGCATCAAACCCTTGATGCACATACCGTGACCCGTTAGGAATATCGCTCAATCCGACTTTGGCAAGACACAAACACCCGGCTATGTGAATGGTGCCGAGTTACTCATCATCATGATTGACTTCCCCAAACCTATTTACTGCTTTCTAACACTTTCACTTTCAGCCAACTTCTCAACTTTTACTTCACTTGCTTTCACCACTTTGCTTGCTTCCAAATTCCCGGATAGGTAAAGGGAGGCAAAAATGTATATGAGGGGCTAAGCATGATCAAGAAGAAGAAGAGAAAAGAATGAATTGCCTTGGTCTTTCTAGGAAGAAAGTGAGAGAACTCATAATGTGGTGTCAACCTTCAAATTCAACATAATTTGGATAAAAACAAAGTATTAAACATGCCAAAAATTTCAAACAAAGCATTTAGCAACTTAAACATATTATAAAACCTTTCAAACACATAAAGATTTCAAAACCAGTCAGCAAACAAGATCTTCATTGAGATCATATCCAGATAAGAAGCACAAAAATCGTTTCGAAAACTCTCAGTTAAACCACCTCGGTCGAGGTGTTCTTAGGTCAACCGAGGTAAAGTACCTCGTTCGGCCAGAACTGCCCCGGTCGAGGTCAAAATTTTTTTTTTCTCTTCAGTTTTGACGTTTTTCTCAATCAAATAACCTGTATGTATGCAATCTCAGATAAAACCATAGAAACAAAATGAAGCATAAATATCCGATAATATAGAGTCATACATCACATAAGTCAATAAAATACATAAACACCCCATACTTGGGACACACTGTCCCAGTGGGTCAAAATAAGTCTAAAGAAATAAAATACTCACCGGACATAAAGCTGAACTGCATAATAAATAAGAAAGAAAATCCTGCAAGCTCTCAATAATCCTGATCCGGTGGTGGTGGTGGTGGTGGCATGTACGGATACTGGGACGGGTCAAATGGATAACCCATAGTCTGCTAAAACTGGATCTCCATCATCCGGCGCTGATAATGTTGGCTCTCTAGCATCTGATGAGTCCAGCTGTCGATCTGTCGGTGCTGGGCGGCGAATCTCTCATCGATGTCCACAGTAAGAGCAGCATAAGAGTCTATCATCTGATCCGTCAGATCATCGATCCGACGGTGAGCCTCTGGATCTCTGTGTCGGCGTACCCTACGCCTAGCAGGTCTCACTAGTGATGCAGCCGGCGCGGTCTCAGTATCGTCATCGTCTAAGTCAATGACCGGCGCACTAGGCCCAGCAGTATCAGTCCTTGTATCCATAGGAACTCCACCATCCCTGTCATCATCATCAGCAGTCTCCTCCTCTACCTCATCCTCCTCAGCTGGTGCAGCTGCTGCCTCTCTAGCATCCTCCATCAATGGGATCCAAGCAGTCTGCCAGTAGTGAGGATCATAAACTGAGAACTGGGGTGACCATCTGATCCCCTGTGGTGTAGTCGGCTCCCATGGCATCGCCACATATGGCGTAGTAAGTCCTCGGGGAACCAGTATCCTCCGAGTGATCATCTCCTGAAGCCCTAGCGGCTTGGCAGCCGCCACCATAGTACAAGCGTTGAGGTCCATGTCCTGGTAACTCGCTATGTGAGTCACAATGCCTCCGCAGCAGATATCCCCCTTCGCCTTGGCTTTGATCTTGTGCAGATCCTCTGCCAACATCAAGCCAAAGTCTGGGATCCCTCCAGTCACCATGCAGTAAAGGCTGAAAAGCTCTCCCTGTCGGACCTTCTGGGGCGTCTCAGTACGCGCCAGAAGCGTCTCACTGAAAATGCGGTGAGCTAACCTGATGCGTCCTTGGAGGTAACCAAGGATAACTCCGGATCTAGATCAAGCAAAATTCCAACTACTCCTTGATTCTTTGTGCAACGTTGTATCGTTTCGGATCCAAAGGGGGCGGAAGCGATGAAGAAACAAGGGTTACTTCGATCTAGAGAGATCGAAGGAACCTTTTTGTGTGGACCGAAGGTTGATTCTTAAAAAGAATCCTCGAATATGGATTTCTTGAATCAAAGACGAGATCCAAGGAAGAAATTTGAGGGTTAGAAGAGAGGTTTTGATGCCCAAGCTAAGTGGAGGAAATTCTTCTCAAAACTTAGTAATATTGAACATGACAAATAAGTGAGGCAAGATATCTCTTATATAGAGAGACTTGCCTACCTATGGGCCAACGGGCCAAACAAAAATACATGAAGAAAAGCCCAAAAGGGGAAAACCTAAAAGGATAATAGCAAACCCTAAACGGATAAGGTCAAAAAGGGAATATTCCTATACGGAATATCCCTTTATTACATAAAAAGGAAAACATGAAAATATAGTCCGAAAATAAGCTAGCTTCATGCCATGGAGTCGGAAAGACGGGACATGCCGCTAACGGAACCGGTAGCCTATGCCATGGTGGTGTAGAGACAAGGCATGCCGGTAATGGGACCAAGTGAAGAAGTAATGCGGGTGATGATGGAGCCGGTGGCTCGAGCAATGGCCTTAGCTCGGGATCGGGTGATCGGTCCATCTGAGCGAACTCTAAGAGCCTCGTCCTCTTCGTCTATGGTCAACGTAAAAGGGGCATCAAAGGGCGCATCAGTCCCCCCATCTTGGCTGTGAAACGTCCCCGTTTCACCATCGTCAAAGAGGGGCTCAACATAAGGGGCAAGGTCCTTGACGTTGAACGTTGGGTGTACTCCGTAGGAATCCGGGAGCTCTAACTTGTATGCATTTGGACCATGACGGGCTAAGATGCGGAATGGGCCATCACCACGGTCCGAGAGCTTGCTCATGCGGCGAGTAGGAAAACGCTCCTTCCGTAGGTGGAGCCAAACAAGATCACCGGGTTCAAAAGAGACGTCGCGGCGGCCCTTGTTGCGTTGTCCGGCAAGTTGGGCGGCACGACGTTCAAGTTGTGTCCTAGTCCGCTCATGAAGCTCAATGATTTGGGCGGCTCGGTTTCCGGCGATGATGTGTTCTCCATCCTTGAGCGGGCGGGGAGTGAAATCCAATGGTGTATGTGGATTGAGGCCGTAGACAACTTCAAATGGGGACAATTTAGTTGCCGTGTGCCTAGACCTGTTATACGAAAACTCAACAACAGAAAGTAAGTCCTCCCACCTACGTGGGTTGGTCCTAGTGGTGGCTCTAAGTAGAGCACCAAGAGTCCGATTGGTCACCTCCGTTTGACCATCGGTTTGGGGGTGATAACTACTTGAAAACAATAAGTTGGTTACAAGTTTTCCCCACAACGTTCTCCAAAAATGACTTACGAATTTCACGTCCCGATCACTAACGATGGAACGTGGTATCCCATGTAAACGCACCACATTGTTAAACAACATGGTGGCAACTTCACTAGCATTTAGGGTGCTTTTACATGCGATGAAATGAGCCATTTTGGAGAAACGATCGACTACCACGAAAATGGAGTCTTTGCCTCGTTTTGACATAGGCAACCCGACCACAAAGTCCATGGATAGATCCTCCCAAGGTCCCATTGGTATAGGCAAAGGAGAATACATCCCATCCGGACCTTGGCGTGACTTGGCATGATGACATGTGATGCAACCCTTGCAAAACCGTGTCACATGCATACGCATCCGAGGCCAAAAGAAATGCTCTTGGAGAGCGGAAAGGGTCTTGGTAGCACCGAAATGACCACGGCCCTCATGAGCTTCCTTGACCAACAAATGGCGTATAGATGAGCGTGGAATACAAAGTTTTCCCGCTCGAAAAAGATAGCCATCGTTAATAAAGAAAGACTCGTGCTCTCGGAGGTCGAGACATTGTGCCCATATGTCCGTGAAGTCAAGATCCGTGGCATATAACTCTTTGATAAGAGCAAAGCCATGTATCTTGGCATCCATATACACAAGGAGGGCATAGCAGCGAGAAAGGGCATCGGCTACCACATTCTCTTTGCCTTTCTTATGCCGAATGACATAAGGAAAGGTCTCTAAAAACTCTACTCAACTAGCATGGCGCCGACTGAGATTTGTTTGACTCTTGAGATACGAAAGAGCCGCATGATCCGAATGAATCACGAACTCCTTCGGCCACAAGTAATGTTGCCATGTCTTAAGACAACGAACTAGAGCATATAGTTCCTTGTCATATGTAGGGTAGTTGAGCGAAGGACCGGACAGTTTTTCACTGAAGTAGGCAATTGGACGATTCTCTTGTAAGAGAACGCCTCCAATGCCCACATTTGATGCATCACACTCCACCTCGAAGGTTTTCGAAAAGTTTAGGAGATGGAGTAATGGTGCATTACAAAGACGGTCTTTGAGCGCATCAAACGCTCGAGCATGGATATCACGCCACTCAAACGTGACACCCTTGGTAGTGAGCTCATGGAGCGGTGCTGCTACCGTGCTAAAGTCTTTGACAAAGCGCCGGTAGAAACCCGCTAAGCCGAGAAAGGCTCGGACCATGGTGACCGTAGTAGGAGTAGGCCACTCCCGAATAGCACGAACTTTAGATTCGTCTACTCGGAGTCCGTCCTTAGACACGACATAGCCAAGAAAGATAGTGGTGTCCGAGCAAAAGACGCATTTGTCAAAGTTGACATACAATTGCTCTTGTCTAAGGCACTCGAGCACTTGGCGAAGGTGCCCGATGTGATCCTCCAAAGACGTACTAAACACCAAAATATCATCAAAATAAACAACAACGAATGTACCCAAGAATCGGCGCAAGACGTGGTTCATGAGGCGCGTGAAGGTGGACGGGGAGTTGGAGAGGCCAAAAGGCATGACAAGCCATTCATAGAGTCCATACTTCGTTTTGAACGCCGTCTTCCATTCGTCACCTTCGGCCATCCGGATTTGGTGGTAACCGCTCCGGAGATCAATTTTGGAGAAGATAGTGGCGCCATGAAGCTCATCCAACATGTCATCAAGGCGCGGGATCGGGTGGCGATATTTGACGGTGATTTGGTTGATGGCACGACAATCAACACACATCCGCCATGATCCATCTTTCTTTGGTACCAAGATTACCGGGACGGCACATGGTGATAAGGATTCACGCACATGTCCCCGGTCTAGGAGCTCTTGCACTTGACGTTGTAGCTCCTTTGTCTCTTCCGGACTGGCTCGGTAAGCGGCACGGTTTGGCAAAGAGGCACCGGGCACAAAGTCAATTTGATGTTCAATCCCTCGGATAGGTGGCAAGCCGGGTTGGAGGTCTTTGGGCATAATATCCTGAAATTCGGACAACAACAAAGACACCTCGTGTGGCACATTACTTGGGTCATGAGAAGTAGATAAACAAAACGGAACAAGTAAAAAGCATGGGAACTTGCCTTCCATGACCGGTTGCAAATCATGCCGGCGAGCTAAGAGTATCCGTGGCTCACACCGTCCTTGAATTACGGGATCCGAAGATGATAAAGGTGCGCCCGAAGAAACGATGCGACCTTTACTACCTTTGGATTCGGTAGCATGGACAAGAGGGGCGGTGTTGCGGGATTTGGAAGTACTAGCACCTACAACATCGGGACTCCGGGGGTCCGATTTTGCCGGTGCTTTAGCGGACTCATCAATAGTTTGTTGCCTCTTCCGTTCCGCATAGTCAACCAAAATTTCGTGTGGAGTCATAGGCAAAAGTGTGACCCGTTTTCCATTATATTGGAACATGTACCGATTAAGATAACCATCATGATATGTGCGGCGATCGAATTGCCATGGTCGTCCTAATAGGACATGTGTGGCGTCCATCTTGATAACATCACAAAGGACCTTATCAACATAGGCGCCAATAGAAAACGGCACCCAAGCTTGTTGTGTGACGGTGTCACATACCGTATCGGAAATCCATTGGAGTCCGTAAGGCGTTGGGTGGGGGGTCGTAGGCAACTTGAAGTGTTTTACCACCCGTTCGTTGACAATATTGCAACAAGAACCCCCGTCAACGATGAGAGAAAGACTCGTATTATTAACCAAGCAACGAGAGTGGAAGAGATTCTCGCGTTGATCAATAGGAATATGCTCTTTAACGGCCAAAATACGACGAGAAACAAGAGCGAATTTACCGGGTTGTGCTGGGCCGCAAGCAAGCTCGTCATCACAGGGTTCCATGCCAAAAAGTGGGTCGGTGTCATGGTCATCCTCAATAATGATATCACCTTCATATTGACCATCGTCGTCCTCGAAATATGTTGGGTCGGCAAACAAGACCCGTTTGGTGTTTGGGCAATCACGTTGTACATGGCCAAAACCGCTACACTTGTAACACACGGGCTCCCTTGGGCGAGCCGCCGGTGAGGGTCCTTGTTGACCTCGAGAGGGAGGCGCCGGTGCCGGGCCACGGTTTGGTGCCTTCTCGGTACCCGTTTGCCTATTGGAATGACCCGTCCGTTGGGTCCCTTTGGAGGCGTCGGTATCTGTAGGACTAGGCGCATCTCGAGAACGTGTGTTAGATGGATAAAGATATGGACTCGAGGAAGAGGGATACCTAGAATACCGTGGTGTTTCGAGTTGTTGCTTATATAACTTCATGGCGGCATGACATAATGCTCCCAAATCCTTGAATGGGACAATCTCGAGCGGCCGCCGGATGGAAGCATTAAGCCCACTCATGAACTTGGTGCGGAGGGCGGAGGGGGAGGCCGAGACGCCGGCCTTAATGTGCATGTCCTCAAGTTTAGCCAAGTAAGCCACCGGAGTGAGGTTGCCTTGCTTGAACTCGGCAATTTGCAACCGCATATCATTCTTAAAGTCCTCGGGTACGTACTTCTTGGTCATGCAATAGAGCAATTGTTCAAACGTCTCAATTGGTGCCCATCCTCGCCTCTCTCGGGTGAACTCATACCGGTTCCACCAAGACTTCGCATCTCCTTCAAAGTATAGAGTTGCCGCCTCGATTTTCTCGGATTCCTCCTCATAATGACAATGTTTTAATGCTCGTTTCATATCCTGCGCCCAATCAAGAAAAACACACGGATCATATTCACCATGAAAGGTAGGGAACTTAACCTTACCTTCCCTACGAGCTCGGTAGGGGTCCGGACGGGCCGGTGGGATGTAGGCATCATCGGCACGGGCTCGCCGGTGGCCGTCATGAGGCCGTTGGCGCCCATGAACGGGTGGGGCCTGCCTAGGTGGATTTGGGGGAGGCAACCATTCTTCACCCCGGTCTTGGTTCTCATAAGGGTCTATGACGGGTGGGTGCCACGGACGATTATGTGCTACCCGTTCTAAATCGGATTCATCACCGGAGAACTCATTGAAGTTGTGTTGCTCATCGTATTCATCGAAGTCAAGGGTCCTCGGTTGCCGGGTTGACCGTGTGTGACGGTGTTCGGAACGATCATGCTCACGACCATGATTGGTGGTTGAGTTGGGACGGTACCGGGGCTCTTCCCGGGTTTGTCGGTCGGTGCGGGGCACACTAGGTGGAGGTGGAGAAGGAACATACCGTTGATGTTGATGCTCATAATATTGGTGCCGATGTTCCGTATCGACTATGGGCAAGTTATCTTGACGCGGGTCGGGGAATTCCTCCTCTTCTTCATGGGACTCATTTCCGTCAAGAGGTAAAGGATGGGTGCGTTCAATGACAGACGCAAGCCGGGTAACGTTTGATGGGCCGGCTCCCAAAAGTCCCTTGCCTTTCCGTTGTGCATCGGAAGTGGAAGCATTGACCACGTTCTCATTCGGATAAGTTGGGGTGGGACGGCGAGCATTCTGAAGGGACTTAAGAGCTTCTAGCTCTTTTTTTAAGGCAATGTTTTCTCGGGTCAAGGCATCAAACTTTTGTTGTGCCTTCAAGGCTTCCAATTCTCGCCTTATGGAGTCATTTTCGAGGGACAACGAAGCAGTTTCTTGAGCCAAGGGTTCACTGAACTCTTACGGACCAGAATCCTGAGAAGTTTCCATTTCAACGTTAGTCATTGCTCCAATTCAGCACACAATTTCAAGCAATCAAGTGAGCAAGGTGACAAGTTAGGTCAACTTTACCCAAGTTCAAGTGCGTTATCGGGTTCTACTTTGGGGAAAGCCGTTTGGCGGTTAGGCAAGGAAGGCAAATCCAACAAAATTGAACCAATTACACACAAATAAACAAGTGATATTTTGCAAACGTATGTAAGAAAATGGAGAGATAGAAGATGGACGGATTGTTCACTCGGCAAGCTTTGCTTGCTTCCGGTCTTTGACCGTTTTGTAAAATCCGATTTTTCGGATGGACCGGTTTGCCGGACGTCTTTTCACTTTGTGTGTTTCGTTTCTTTGAAACGTTTTGAGCAACACTTTCTTTTGTTTTTTTTTTTGTTTTGAACACAAATCCGTATTGGTGAAGAGTTTTTTTGCTTTTCTTGGTATATCAAATGCGAGATATCCGAACTTTTCGTTAACAAAAATATCCCAAGAGATTTGGTGAAATTAATTAACAAAATTGTCGGATTAGGTCGGTTTAAGAAAAAGACGGGTTTGATAAATGGTTTGAAGGCAAACCAAATATCTCCTATTTTTGTGCTTTTTGTTTTGAGTTAAACACGGAAAAGAAAAAAAAATTCAGGAAAAATGGATGAACATGATGAAGAACATGATGAACAACATGAAGATCATGAAGAACAAATGAAGAACATCATGAGCAAACGAAGAACATCATGAACAAAAAAAGGCTAAATAGGTTTAAGATAATAACGCACAAAAACAAGAGTAAAGAGAACTTAGCTTTGATCCCTTGCTCTGATACCAATTTGATGCGTCCTTGGAGGTAACCAAGGATAACTCCGGATCTAGATCAAGCAAAACTCCAACTACTCCTTGATTCTTTGTGCAACGTTGTATCGTTTCGGATCCAAAGGGGGCGGAAGCGATGAAGAAACAAGGGTTACTTCGATCTCGAGAGATCGAAGGAACCTTTTTGTGTGGACCGAAGGTTGATTCTTAAAAAGAATCCTCGAATATGGATTTCTTGAATCAAAGACGAGATCCAAGGAAGAAATTTGAGGGTTAGAAGAGAGGTTTTGATGCCCAAGCTAAGTGGAGGAAATTCTTCTCAAAACTTAGTAATATTGAACATGACAAATAAGTGAGGCAAGATATCTCTTATATAGAGAGACTTGCCTACCTATGGGCCAACGGGCAAAACAAAAATACATGAAGAAAAGCCCAAAAGGGGAAAACCTAAAAGTATAATAGCAAACCCTAAACGGATAAGGTCAAAAAGGGAATATTCCTATACGGAATATCCCTTTATTACATAAAAAGGAAAACATGAAAATATAGTCTGAAAATAAGCTAGCTTCATGCCATGGAGTCGGAAAGACGGGACATGCCGCTAACGGAACCGGTAGCCTATGCCATGGTGGTGTAGAGACAAGGCATGCCGGTAATGGGACCAAGTGAAGAAGTAATGCGGGTGATGATGGAGCCGGTGGCTCGAGCAATGGCCTTAGCTCGGGATCGGGTGATCGGTCCATCTGAGCGAACTCTAAGAGCCTCGTCCTCTTCGTCTATGGTCAACGTAAAAGGGGCATCCAAGGGCGCATCATAGCCTAAAGGCTAGGTGAAAGATAATGCGCTCCCTGGAGTCTCCAGGGCGCCATCTGTCTGCGTGCTCAACTATATGAGCAATCTGACCCTAGAACTCCCTAGCTACAGCTCGGGAGGGAAAATCTACAGTAGTCGGAGCCGGGAAACCAAATATGTCTCTCCAGTACTCTAAGGGAACTAAGAAGTTCCGGTTCATCAACCGGTACTTCACAGAACGCTTTGTGGGGAGGTAGGTGAAGGAGCTAATGAACTCCAAAGTAGGCTCTAAGTAGGCAGGTGCGCGGATCTCAGTAAACTGATCTACCCCTACCATCGAAATCATCCGCCTCAAATCTCCATCCACATGGAGACAATCAAAAGTTGATACGTCCAGAAAGTGCGGCGCAATCACTGGACGGGCTGCAATACGGTCATAGTCGACCTGGTGTCTCTCGTGGATCACCGGTCTATAAGGTCTAGAGGAAGAAGAAGAAGGGGAAGGGGAGGATTTGTCTCTCAGGACAAGCTGTCTATCTGAACTCATCTCTCAACAAACTCTGTCAGATCACCTAGGTCGGCCTGACACAACTCAAGAACACCTCGGCCGAGGCACAGAACGACTAGACCGAGGCGAATAACTGCGCGAACGAATCTCTCAAAAATCCAGTTCTTTTCCTCCAAAATCACTACAACTGGTTCCTATGGGGTACTTAATCTGTTTCTCAGCAAATGCAAGGGCAACCAAAGCCCAATTCGAAGCAAAACAGTGAAGAGAACGAGATTAGGGTTTTTTCGATGTTTACCCTGATTCGGTTGATTCAGTTCGTTTTTCTTGCAGATTGACGCTTGCACTGGGATCCTCTATCCTTTCTTTGCAATTGGAAGCAAGAATCGTCGAGAACGATCGAAGAATGGCGAAGCGAGGCGAGGAAGCTGCCGCGGTCGAGGAGGTAGGTTAAGGAAGAGAGAGAATTTCAACCCCCCTTTTATACCCTATTCTGGAACTGCTGTCACCTTGATCGAGGTGGTCTCGACTGGACCGAGGTGGTACGGACCGAGGTGGTTCTTCAGAAACCCTAGTCACCTTGGTTGCTCAAGAATCATCTCGGTCGAGGTGCTTTGACAGCAACCGAGATGTGCCTCAGTCAAACTCCGTCTTCTCAAATTCTCGAACTTCTGTCCTTCCAGTTATGCTCCTGGTTTGTACTCCTTCCTTAGATGTCACCTGTTATCTGTCTAGGACGCCAAAAATAAAACAAAGCAAAGCAAAAGCAAACTATCTAAGCTAGACTAGAAAAAGGGAAAAGAAAGCAATACCTTGGGTTGCCTCCCAAGAAGCGCTTGGTTTAAGGTCGCTAGCTGGACCATATGGCATCTCTATGCGTGATGGGAGGTGCCCTCACCCCATACTTCACCTCCATCATGGGGTGAAGTAAGTAAGTCTATCAAACGCTCCAACAAGTGTAAGTGCTCATCGGGGAATGAATCGTCTATGGGTGGGTCGTCCTTCTCGCGTGAAGATGCAGGTAGCCGGCTGAGGTGATCCGCAACAGAATTTTCGGATCCCTTCTTATCGCGGATATCTAAGTCAAACTCTTGAAGCAAGAGAATCCATCGAATAAGGCGTGGCTTGGCATCTTTCTTAGCAAGCAAGTAACGGATGGCTGCATGGTCGGTGTAGACAATGACTTTCGCCCCTACTAAGTAAGAACGAAACTTCTCAAAAGCATATACGACCGCCAAGAGCTCCTTCTCGGTGGTAGCGTAGTTGCGTTGTGCTACATCTAGCGTCTTGCTAGCATAGTAAATGGCGGTGGTCCGGCCATCCTTCTTCTGTCCAAGCACCGCTCCTACGGCTACATCACTAGCATCACACATGATCTCAAAGGGCAAGGTCCAGTCTGAAGGTTGGATAATGGGAGCGGAGATCAACGCTTCCTTAATCCTGTAAAATGCATCAAGACACTCCTGCGAAAACTCAAAAACAACATCTTTATTCAAGAGGTTAGTTAGAGGTTTAGAAATCTTAGAGAAGTTCTTGATGAATCTCCTGTAGAAACCTGCATGCCCGAGAAAACTCCTCACACCTTTAACAGAACAAGGGGGAGGGAGTTTCTCAATAGTCTCGATCTTAGCGCGATCGACCTCAATGCCTCGATTAGAAACGAGGTGTCCTAGCACAATGCCTTCATTAACCATAAAATGACACTTCTCCCAATTCAAAACAAGGTTAGTGTCCTCACATCTTTGTAGCACTAGAGAAAGGTTAGATAGGCAATCATCCATAAATACCTCCATGATCTCCTCTATGTACTCGGAAAAGATAGTCATCATGCATCGCTGGAAGGTAGCGGGTGCATTGCATAATCCAAATGGCATCCTTCTATAAGCAAATGTCCCCCATGGACAAGTGAAAGTGGTCTTCTCCTGATCATCTGGATGGATAGGAATCTGGAAGAATCCACTATAGCCGTCTAAGTAGCAAAAGTGTGAATGTTGGGCCAACCGTTCGAGCATTTGATCAATGAAGGGAAGTGGAAAATGGTCTTTCCGAGTGGCCGTGTTCAGCTTCCTATAATCAATGCAAACCCTCCAGCCCGTGACGGTCCTGGTTGGGATCAACTCGTTGTTCTTATTCGTCACAACGGTCATCCCTCCTTTCTTCGGAACTACATGCACCGGGCTAACCCATTTGCTATCCGAGATAGGATATATGATACCTGCATCCAACAACTTAAGAATTTCCTTCTTCACAACCTCTTTCATGATCGGATTTAACCGTCTTTGAGGTTCTCGTGAAGTCTTATGATCATCCTCCATTAGAATTCTATGCATGCAGAAAGAAGGCTTAATGCCAATAAGATCATCTATAGTATAACCCAAAGCCTTTTGATGCTTTCTCAGGACATGCATTAGTTTAGACAATTCAGATTCGGAGAGGGAAGCACTAACAATAACGGGATAAGTGGAATCCGGTCCAAGAAAGACATACCTCAAGTGATTTGGGAGTTGTTTAAGCTCCACAACTGGGGGTGCTTTCTGAGGGGATCCTTGCTTCCTCCGTCTAGTGGAGTAGATCCAGAAACTGGACTTTCGGAAGTCTCAGTTGAAATCATCTCGCCTTCGACTTCGGTCGAGGCGCAGAGGCGTTGACCGAGATGTTCTTCAGTCGCCTCGCTCAGTCCAGAAAGTGCCTCGGTCGAGGTACTGTAACTGGAACCGAAACTGGAGATCCTCATCTCCTGGATTAGCTTCTCAGTTTTAGCTCCTGGATCTTCTTCCAGTGCTTTTAAGCTCCGTATATCTGCATCACAAGAAGCATCTATACCTTCCTCCATTAAACTGAAACTAATAACTCTTTCGAGTGGATCGTTAATAAGGATAGAGCTCACCAATTCTCTTGATTCTTCTTCATCATAGATGTTGAAGATATCATCTCCTAGCTGCTCTCCCTTCATGGCCGCAAGCAATGCGAACTCCACTTCATCTCCACCAATGTTGAACTTCAACTTGGCGTTCTTACAACCCACGTTGCAACCCGAAGTTGCTAGAAATGGCCTCCCGAGAATGATAGGAACAGGATAATCTGCGGGAATATCAAGTACAACAAAGTCTATAGGTAAATAGAAGTTACCTAACTTGACCGGAACGTCTTCCAAGATGCCCACGGGATGGGTAATGGAGCGGTCCACCATGTATAATCGAATCTTGACCGGCTTGGGCTCTTCAAGTCCGATCTTCACACATAGCTCCAGTGGAATGATGCTCACGCTGGCTCCTATATCACATAGGGCTTCACAAGTGACGTCCCCAACTTGAATGGGAATGCAAAATGAGCCGGGATCTCTTAACTTTGGTGGCATCTTTTCCTTCATGATTTGTATGAGCTCCGAGGATTTAGATGTCATCCTTACTTCACCGAAGTCTTCCAGTTTCCTCTTCCTTGATAGGATCTCTTTTAAGAACTTCCCATAGGCGGGCATCCTAGAATAGCATCAAGGAAAGGAATGTTAATATGTAGTTTATTCATCAAGTCAAGGAACTTACCAAAGTGTTTGTCTAGATGTGCTCTGGCCCTTGACTGGGGGAATGGAAGTGGTGGTTTATATGCAGGAGGTGGAACATAAACTTCGGTTTTCCCCTCCTCTTTCTGTGGCTCCACCTCGGTTGGCATCTCGGACGAAGTGTTCTTCGACTACACCTGGACCGAGGTGGTCTTCGTCGGTACTGGCACCGACCGAGGCACTGGATTTGCAGTTTTCAGTCCACTCCTCATCGTTATGGCCATGATCTGGCCCTTAGGGTTGCTTTCCGTCCTTGTTGGAAGCTTCCCTGGATCTCTTGGCGCTTCATTCGCCCTACTTGCAAGTTGTTGTTCAAAGGCTTTTTGGGCCTTCGAAAATGAAGTCATAGAAGTCTCCATAGCACTAAGCTTGATCAAGATGGCCTCCAGGACTGCGTCTTTCTTTTCCGGCTGGGACGAACTTGATCCTTTCCCCTGGCTCTTTAATGGAGTAGAAGAAGAAAAAGGGGAAGAGAGGAAAGGATTAGAGGAATCATTAGAATTGGAGTTAGAATGATTGTTACCAGAATTTTGGTTGTTCGCCCTCCAATTATTGCCGTTGGACCCTCTATTATTGTTGTACTTGTTGTTCCGGGAACCGTTGTTGTTGTTACGGTACCCATTGTTGTTGTTCCTTGATCCTTGATCTTCCTTCTTGGTTTAAGCAACCAAGAGTTCCTTCAATTGCTTCACGTCATTCTTCAAAGACGTGAGTTGATTGTTGTTTGGTTGAGTATCTTGGAAGTTAACTCTTTTAACTCCACATTCAGCTCCTTGGTGGGTATATTTCTCCATATGCAAGGCTTTCTTCTCAATAAAGTCCCAAGCCTCGTCAATCGTCATGTCCATAAATGTACCGGCGGAAAGCAGTTGGAGGTTGAACTGGTGCTTCCGTCCAGTCCCTTGAAGTATATCTCCAACAACTCTATCTTTCGAATCCCATGATGTGGGCAATCCAAAAGAATGTCTTTAAACCTCTCCCATGACTTGGACAAGCTCTCCTTGTCCTTCATAATGAATGCATTAATCTTCCCTCGCATTTCAGCGGTCTTAGAGGGGGAAAAGAATTTAGTCAAGAATTTCGTCGTCATCTCCTCCCAAGTGCTAATTTTTCCTGGAGGAAGAGATTGATACCAAGTAAGAGCTCTATCTTTTAAACAAAAGTAACAAGGTCTTAGGTTGTAGTTGTTATTTTCTATTCTTGAGGGTCTCAAGGTCTCCATCAAGATCTCATAGTTTTGAAGATATTGATGTGGGGATTCCTTCTCTAGCCCTCCAAACTGGAATTGGCGAATCATGGAAAGAACTTGCGGTCGAAGTTCGTAGTCATGGTCCGCCGGATCTCCTAGGTTAACTCCTGGACGCCTCATTTGTTGATTGGGGTCCATCCTTTGACCTAGGGTTTGCGGGATTCCTGCAAAAAGAGCGCCTCGGACTGGCATCCGAGGTGGAAGTACCTCGGCCGGGGCGTCAGGTACTAGGACCTGCCTCGGTCGAGGGTCTGCGACTGGGACCTGCATCGGTCCCGCATCGGGAACTGGATCTTCCCTCGGTCGAGGTAGATACTGGTCTCGTAAGGCTGCCATATCTGCTTCGATCTCTTCAGTCCTGGTGCGAGTTTCTTCTTTCTCTTGCCTCAGTTCTTCCCTGCTGAGGCGTAGCTGTTCTAACACCTCTTTCAACTCGGCCTCAAGATCGCGATTGTCTTGGTTGGCCATCTTCGCTTCTCTTAAGCGTCGTTTGTATGTCTTTTCTGGTTCGGGATCGTAAGGAACAATTTCCTTCCCAGTGCGGGTTCTTCGCATAAACCTAAGAAAGAACCTGCAAAAATCACTCAAGTAGAGTGGTTAGTAGACACGGGGGCAAGTGCCCCAAAAGCAAACCGTAACCGGCTCGGTCTAGACCAAGTCCCCGGCAACGGCGCCAAAAACTTGTTCGCTCCAAACAGTGTGTGCAAGCTTTAAATTTATAACCCTAGATGTAAGCTTAAAACAAGGATGCGAACCCGCAGTGTACGGGTCAATCGTAGTAAAAAGCAAGGAATTCCAGGGGTCGATCACAGGGACTTAGTGAAACAAAGTCGGAATAGGTAAGCTTTGTAAATACTAACCACAAAAGCAATTAAAACAATCAAAGATGATAAAAGTCAATAAAGGAAATATGCAATTCTAGGGATTAAAGCATCTAGTTGTGGTTCCAACTCAAGATCTAAAGATAAGCGGACAAAGCTGAGGTTTTTGCAAAGGGAAGGTGTTTCTAAAGTGGAATAGATCACCGGGTAAGTCTCACTACTCACTAATCCCAAACCGTAACTCCTATTACCGGGTAAGTCTTAAGGAATTAAGATAAAGAACTATGACCTCAAACTAACACACCATCTAAGGGAATAGAATCAACCTTTACCGGGTAAGTCTCAGGCTAACTCACAAAGATGGGATGAAAGCACACTCAAACCCCAATAAAGGATAAACCTTTATTACCTATACTTATGATCTTAGGTACACAAACAAAGGAATTACCGGGTAAGTCTCATCCTAGGCTTGCATTGAACCAGGAAAGGTGTAATAAGAATAGGATTTGGCAAACTCTAACACTTAACTCTCAGTTTCAGATCAGATAAGTCACCTCGGTCAGAAGAATTCCACCCCGGCCGAGATGTTCATCGACTGAGCGAGATGCTTAGGGTTAAGGTTAAAGACTCGAACTTTCAGGGTTCTACCGTGATTAAGATTATTCTATCATTGTTTTTCCCACAACCTTCAGCCAATCACCCTAGAATCACACAAAGAGATTAGCCACTCATCATCATAAAAGTATTAATCAAATATATGGGAAGAAAGAGAATAATTGAACAAGAAAACCTCAAGAGAAAGGCTTCAATAACTGAATCAATTATCAAACAACAAGCGTTCCTTGGATAGAAATCCAACAAGACAACAAATAAGAAGGGAATCTAAGATGATCTTACAAAAACCCTTCAAAAGCTATTAAAGCTATAAACTTCCTTCTTCAACCTTCAAAAGGGTTCTTCAAATCTCCCAAACGGAGTATGGCTGCAGCGGTGTATTAGGTATAAGCGAGGTGATAGCGGATGTATGCAGGATGTAAGCGGGGTGATTGCGGATTTCCAACTGTATGCGGATGTCGGATTTGTGGGAAATCCGACCCTTTTTATAGGAAAATTACTCTCCAAAGATAAGATATTTTAGAAAGATCTCATCCCATAAAAATAGGTAAAATATATGATCTATCATATCTTCTTCCTTCCAAGAGCCAAGCCCAAAAATATAAGATCCTCTTTCCAAAGATAAAAGATCTCAGCCAAGAATAAAATATTCTCGCCGCGTCCCAGGTGTTCGCCTCGGTCGAGTCGACTTCTCTGGATTACCTCGGTCGAGGTGAATCTGTAGTCAACCGAGGTGAGTCACAACTGAATATTAAATCTCTCAAATCTGGTCCAAAGTGAATCTCTAATCCATGGCTATGCTTCCTGGATGTTTCCTTATGTTCCTGAAAGTAGCTCCAATGACTACATATAGCTCCTTTTGCTCCTTTTTTATGCAAAACGTGCCATTTTACCTACGATTACAACAAAACTAGGTGTAGACCTCGATTCCCGCAAAGGTAGATGAAATGGTAATATAATCACATAATATATATACAAACATGCAGATTATTGAAGATAAAACGTCTAAACAAACCCCAAAATATAGACTATAATTCATGATATCACTAATCCCTCAAACACAAATCATACCTTATTTATAGACACGTCTATTTGGTGGCGGTAGGGGATACAAGATCCGGTTCCATCATGACGGTGATAGATCGATGGATGACTAGACATCAAGACACGAGCATGGTTTCATTGACAAGGTTGATCCCGACTACCGTTTTTGGACATGTATTGGATGGCTATATACCATGGTTCAGTGACCGGCCGTTTGTGTTGCCAGGACCCGCCATCCCTAGTCTACCGATTGATCGACCTTCTCTTCTACATGTATCATATACCTCGGTATGTATTCGTAATCTTTTGTCCCATAAAATTCAAAATGAAACTTCTAACCTTGATTCATTTTATCACAACGCATCCACATTCTCCTTGATCGTATTCGTGATATTATATCTCGGAGTGAGTCATTTTCGGTTATTTAGGAGTTGTAGGAGGATGTTGATGAGGTTGTTATACATTATGTACATGTCGCTCCTTCACGGGTCTGGGATTCGTAGTCGGGTTCTCGGTTTGTGTTAGACTTTTGATTGTGTATTTTCATTGACGTTATATATTTCCGTTAACATTATGTATTTGATTCTGTATATTCATTGACACTTTGACGTTATGTATTTTGTTTGTGTATTTCCTTTAACATATTGAAATTATGTATAATTCAATTTGATAAAAATAAATTTGACGATGCATATTATTAAATTAATTTTGTTTGACGCTATGTAATTCAATTTGATAAAAATAAATTTGACGATGCATATTATGCATAACTAAATTGAAATATAAAGTTTTCACGTTAAGTGTAATTAAATTAAAAATATAACATCCACGTGCTATTTATAACTAAATTAAAATATTGCATATTCACATTGCGTATGATTAAATTGAAAAACAACATTGAGGAATTCCAATGGGACTGCGCGTTAGGATTATCACCGATGCACAGTCTCACTGTGCACCTGATCATCACCGATACCTGACACAATCTCAATACGCGTCAGGTATTCGTTAGTAAATTTACCGTTGTGTATTTAACAATCTCAATGTGCATTAGTAAACATACCTAACACAGTCTCAATGCGTGTCGGGTCACGCTGACGAAGATTATTTGAGATGAAGTGGATAAAATCAAATTTCCATCTAGGTTTTTATTTGTTTGGTAAAGAAGAGGATGGTGGAGATGAAATGAGATTATTATGTTTTTTTTAAATTTTAAGCTTTATTACCCAACCTTATTGGGATTAAGGAGATGAGTCAAATGACAATTATATTTCTTCCAAATTTACCCTCTACAAATACTACTTATTATTTGTGGTTTCTTTTAATTTTGAAATTAAATTGTACCATTTTTAGTAATCTATATACATATATTAAAGCAGAAGCGTTTACTTCAACGTGGTTCATCCTAACAAAAAAATATGTCACATGTCATTTTTTTAGAATTTTAGTTTTTTTTAAATAATATATATAGTTACCATATTTTAATTATCCTATTATAGAACTTATAATTATCTACTTACCAAACATATATGTATATATACTATTAGTGTTAAAATATATATATCTATATACTAATAATAAAGTAGAAGCCTTTAATGCCATATTTTTTTTTCCGTTCTTTGTGTCAATGCAATTTAAAACGCACTCTCATTTTAAAAAAATTTATTAAAAAATTATATAAACTAACTATCTATCTATCTATCTATATATATATATATATATATAATATTAAAAAAAACCTTAATTACATAAACCATGGTTCCATATATTTTTATATTACGGGTCATTTTAACGTTCAGTTTCATTTAAGACCTTTTTTTATCAAGAACATGTAAACTATCATTTATTTAAAAATATTCTTTTCTGTTTTTATTATCTTTACTTTCCCTTATAATATTATCTTCCAACTCACTTTAATTAATAATTAGATTTGTTTTACAATTTATTAAAGCTAATCCCGCACACGGTGCGGGTATTAGACTAGTATTAGTAATAATCATCTTGTTTACGCACAATACTCAGCCAACTTTTTTTTATTTTTTATTTTTTATTTCACCTTCTTGAACCATCAAAATAATCCTTTTAGGCTTCACAATACTAAAATTAATTATTGTATATATCCTACCTTGGTTTAACTGTTAAACCAACACTGGCTTGGTTACCAATACTCAGTTGGTCTAGCGGGATGTGGTGTTAGACTCCTTAAGTGGGTTAGCTTGGA
This sequence comes from Fagopyrum esculentum, assembly GCA_033239045.1. Classification (NCBI taxonomy): domain Eukaryota; kingdom Viridiplantae; phylum Streptophyta; class Magnoliopsida; order Caryophyllales; family Polygonaceae; genus Fagopyrum; species Fagopyrum esculentum. Next base: position 147,284,136 of record BSUD01000001.1, read on the forward strand.
GATTCGAGTTCGAATCCTCCTGGCGGCATGTATGGAAAGCAATACAAAATACCGTTTTTTATTCATCATCCCTCTATCATTTCATCTATCTCATTTTCCATGCCACATCAATGTTTTCTCTTCTTTCCTTCCTGTTCGAGTCTAATATGTTATATTTACTCATGTTTTGCCCCTTTTGATCCAGAAATTGAGAGGACGTACAATCGACAACGAAGACAACACTGGAATCAAGAACCAATGGCGAATTGCATTCTCCGTCAACTTACGCAGCCGAACTTGACCCAACACCCCCTTGCGATAACCATACCGGCAATTGGAGAAGGGGTCAACTTCGAGCTTAAGCCGGGCTTGATTCACTTGCTCTCATCCTTCCATAGGCTGAGCGGAGAAGATCCTACCAAGCACTTAGGAAAGTTTAACACGGTTTGCATAAGCATGAAGCCGGCAAACGTCACCGAAGAACAAATCAAGATACAGGCTTTTGTAGCTATCCTTGCGAATGATTATACTACCATCTTACCATTCTTGTCTCAAAAGAAAGAATACTAAGCATGTGGAGAGAACACTTAACCTTAATCAAAATGATCAAAACCATCCAAATTTACCCTCTATATCATTTTAAGTTATAAAATGGATCCATTGAATATTCTATGATAATTTGGGTGATTGGGTGGATAGCGTTGGGTTCCATTTTTATTCTTGTAAGATTTTGGACGGAGATTGAGGAATCCCGGCCCATTGACGCCCTAAGGTTGTCGACAAAACAAAATTGAATGATTTGGTCGGACTTGGTCCAGTTGATGAAAAGATTATGGCCCAAACTTAACACTAAGGCCCGTACAGTTCCCTTGAATATAGTAGGGCTCCATATGGGTTCCATGTGAATTTTGAGAATATATATATATAGTGTGCGGTTCCATAAAAACAAGCTTATCGTGTAATCATGTGAACAATCTTAGACCGTCGGATGGTGAATATTAATGGTCGAGATTTAGAGTAGATATCATAATTAATAATAATTGAAAATAATTCATTCAACCAACAATAACTACGAATAATACATTAAACGATATGACACCTTCGTAACAAAACTAATAATAATTACAAATATGTTCTCATGATTACACGATAAGATTGTTCTCATATAATCTATTCTATATATGTATATATATATATACACACACGAGCCAATTGCTGATATAGACTACTGAATCAAGTTTTGTATGTATTAAGCTTTGAGCTAATTAAGGGAGTTGTTGAAGTTCTTTGGAGCTTGTTGTTGGCTATCTTTGGAGCTTGTTGTTAGCTTATATTGTATGGATTATCAGTGGTTGTTCAGTTGTTCTACTTATTGAGGATTTTTTTATATTTGGGTGTTAGTTTTTCTTCATTTGTTCTAATGTCTCCATCTTTGTGAAAAAAGGCATTCAATTGGAAGTATTATTTCACTTTAAACTTCCAAGTAATTTACTTAGTAAAAGACTTTTGAACAAGTGACTTGATTTGAAAGAAGTTATATCTAACTGGATGTAGAAATTCAATAAACTAATGGATCATGCTTTGGGTGGACCTTGTCAAGATCAAAGCATTTTGTTACTTTAGTTCTTTGACTTATGATGTTTATTTTGCTCTTCGTCCTTTGTAAAGACTTTGGACCAAACGACAGTTGGAAGTATTCTCTTTGATTTTCCTCCATGAAAATGCCAAGACAATTATAACAAAGCTCATAAAAAAGCTGAACCTTAGGGTATGTCAAATAAATAATCATTTTGCTTTTTATCGGTTAATGCTCTTTTTTTTTTTAACAATCTTCATTTTGGAGTTGAAATTTATGCAATTGGTGGACTCATCTCTGCAGCAAAGCTTCAAAATGTGCAAGTGCTTTGATGCTCTCATTGTCAAGTATGCTTCATTGGGTGCTTGCACATGTAAATGTGTTGTCAAAAATCGATCTAATTGAGACCTTCGGCAAACTAGGTGGGTAGTACATTGGCTGCGAGAGGAGGAATTTGAGGGAAATGCTTTGCATTCTGTTATGTATCATGATAGTGCTTCCAATGTATTTATACTAGAGTAGCTTGTGCTACATCCTAGAATCTGATGACACTTTTCATCATCTTAGGGTGTGGTCCTATACAAAGGAATATTTTAGAAATAGTTCTTTGGATATTGTTTTTGTTGTTATGCCCCCTCGGTCCAAGTTGCCTCGGGCAAAGGTCGGAGCGTAGTCTGAAAAATCTCGAGGTTGACAGTGGCTTGGTGAGGTCGGCGAGTAGGTCATGAGATGAAATGAAGGCTACTTGAAGAGTCTTTGATTGTACTTGCTCTCGCACAAAATGGTAGTCCATAGATGGACGGTTGATCTTGTTGAGGACATATTGAAATCCATATGGTTTCACAAGTACCATTAACTAGTGGCGGCCGCAGGATTTTAAGGGGGGGGGGGGGGGGGGGAAAAT